>JAZEWU010000022.1:482797-494547 GCA_036362915.1 Geotria australis
GGGGGGGGGGTGAAGGAGGAGGGGAAATCAAAGGGATTAAAATGAAGCCAAGGAACTGAAGTCCTCCTTGTGAATAAACGATCGCTAAATTGCGTTTCCTCCACTCGCATCATTTCAATTCACTTGTACTGTTACTAAACAAATTACACTAATTGCATGGCGGTACACTGTTGTAATGTTGTATTGATAATGTGGAGTTTAAAATAAATAAAAATACAAATAATTAGACAATTGGCTGCTTTTGTACCCACAGGAGTACCCTGGGGATGGTCGTGTTTATAGCTGCAAACCAAATCTACAGAATTGATTTTATTATTTCTGTATTAAGAGTGCGCACTGGGGCTTTTGATGCAAGAGCAAATCTCTGTATGCAGACGCCCCACCGACAGGTGATGGTTAAATAAAGTCCACGCCACCGGCGCTCAGAGGACTTGGATATTGGATTAATCAATTAATGAACAAGACAGCCACTGAGGTTACCTTCCAATCAGATTAAAGACATTTAAAACAAAGTCCACTTAAAGTCAACTATTTCACTTTGCTTATTAACCTGTGTGTTCTTTTTCTCCTTCTGAGTAAACACACAATTATTATTCAGTCAATTTATCTGATTGAAAGTTCTGTGACATCAAACAACAAGAACAACGCATTTGCGTTTTAATATGTACCAAACTTCAAATCGAAATCAGAGCAATTAAAGCGAATTACAGAGCAAAACTATACGTGTGAGCGATGTTATTTTTTATTATTATCACCGCCACTATAATGACATGCAAATAAAGCACTAAGACCCCACGCTAATGAAAAACATAAGATGAAAGTAAGACAGAAGCAATGGGCAAGTCTTAAAAGATGAGTCAGACAGAAAAGCATTTAATTGCTGGCTGAACATACACTGGGCTCATTACACGGCTCAGGAAGAGGCTCCGAGGCCTCCGATCGATGCTATTCCCTCTCGGCCGCCGGCGGCGATGCACGCCCGCGGCACCAGACACCGCATGCCCTAGCTTAATCATCAATTATACATTCGCACCAGCCCTCCGACACATTGTAATTCCAACCTGCTGATTAACATCTGACGAGGGCCGCTTTTTATGGGAAGAGACAGGCGACTTCTCCAGCGCCGCAGCCGCACACGACGCTCGGCGTGCGATCGGCACACGGCCCCCCCCTCCCCGTCTCGCACGCCGTGTCACACACACCCCGTCTCACACCCCGTCTCGCACACCGCGTCACACACACCGTGTTCTCTCGAACGCTGGGCAGTGCTGATTATCGGTCGTCCTGCGCGAGCGGAAATTCCACATTGCCATGGCGGGGACTGGTATTTCCGCAGGGTGGCCACTGTTGGCAATGAGGTCTTCACCTCGTGGGCTGATTATCATGACCCTATTGGGATGGTGTCCTCTGTTGACCCCGGCCATGATTATGAGTCACGGTGTCACGATTGGGAACATGCTACCACAGCAAATGGTAATGTGAGCGTAAGAAGAGTAGCAGAGGCTCCCAGTCATAAGAGTTCACATCCGGATCATCCCCCTCGAGGCCTCTAGAGTGAGTTCCACCGAGTTGCAAGTTAATAGTGAATGCCCAATGTAAAGTCTGTACCCCACCATAGTAACGTGGACCAGTGTTCACGGGCACTGATGGCAATGAGTCCTATCCGATGCTCATTTAAGCCGGTATACATGTTATCCTTTGTAATATTCATTTAAACATGTTGTTTGTGTACCTCATCATTGTTTTAATATTGCACATATACTAAAATGTCCAATTTTCAAGTAAGAGTATTTTTTCTCTCATTCCTTTAAATTCCTCATCTCAAACAATTTCTTGATGTTATTCAACTGTCACTCAAGACTCCCACCCACACAATCCACCAAAGGAGATCTTTGCTGCGAAATATACTTTTTATCTTTGCGGTGACTTCACAGGTAGCAACAACCTCTCTGCCCCAGCTGGGGAAACCCTACTCGGAGCAGATTGTGCTTGGGAGAGCGTCTGCTGTTATTGTACAGCTCCGTTTAGCCCAACTGTGCACTCAACCGGCGTCACTCATTCTCTGAAAAAGGGGAAAGCTCTTCCTAAAGCCGGAGAAAAGCAAACGGGACGGGAAGTTGGTTACCTGTCCACCGATTGTCTCGTGGAGGAAGAATACAAATAAGGACGTCCCTTGAGGCGCAGAATATGTTATCTTGCTGCGGAGTTTCGATTATGTTATTCTATGAAAAGCTGACGATGAAAAAATACAGGATCATCAGCAGTTTGTCCTGTTTAACAGGACACGTGGCTTCCTTCGTTGCCAGAACACACAATCTCCGCTGTACAAATTACACACCACGTGCAATTACAATGGTGAGCACAGAGTGACTTCAGGGAGAAGCCTCATTGGTTGGCAGCTTGATTTGCTCTATTATTAGGGGTTTTCATTAATTAGTACTAAGTACTATGCTTCTGCCGGTGTGGTGAAGTATGGCCAACCAATCCCTACAACCCGCATGTTGTAGGGAGGCTGTCGTGCAGTCGTGGACCGACAAAGGGCTGTACGCGTACACTCACGCACTGATCAATGCTCTAGTCATAAACAGACACATGACTCTACAGGTATTGCAAAGAGTAAGCTGTATGCATCTGTAACATCCATGTGTCATGATGATGATGGCGCTTTCGTGTCACGCATTCACTTCCCTAATTCGTTTTTACAGGATTATGAAATGTCATTTAGATTTATTCTATCATTAGATGCACAATTTGTTTTTCAATATATTATAACCGTCTCCTAACGGCCACTTGCTTTTATACATTTCATTATCTTGCGAGTGTTGTGAATGTTTTAAATAAAAACCCACACACACACACAAACCGACTAAATCAGCACTTTTGTAAACCATTAACATATATAAGTACCGCAATTGAAACAATGAGCAGAGCACAAGACAAGATTGTGTTTGTAAGAGCCCCTACTCGGCTAGCGTTTCCATTTAAATTCGCAACTAAGTGAAATTAAAATATTCACAACACACTGCCAACACCTGTACTGTCTAATCAGCATGTCTGTAATGCGATGGGGCACTGTCATGGGTCGAACAAACCCTTTTATGCGGAATTACGGATATGATTTTCCTCATTTATGCAAAGTCCCCTGCGCCTACTTTAAAATGCCGAGATGAACTCGAGCAAACAGCGTACGATGAAGACATTTAAATTCAGGCCGCATTGAAGGATTTGCCGCACACTTGAAAATCAGAGCAGGACAGTGCGCGCGCTCCGCCTCTTATTAATGAGACGGGGGAAGTGGGCGTTCTGATCAGCGACACGTCCAGGGCCTTGTTTACATTCGCGTGACGGACAGGTGACGGCTCCGTGGCTCATCACACCGACAGCGGCGCGGGAGGGCCGCTGAGCGGGCGCCGTGCGCGCCGCATTCCAAACGAGGGCCCGCCACCCGCGTGGCTCCATCCACGCGCAGGGTCACGACGGGAGCTCGTCGCCCGGCTCTCGTCGCCTGTTTGCACGATAGACTCCCCTTCGATGCTAATCGTGCGCCGTTAAAGCTCAGCGATGTTTGCAGCGCCAGATTTTTGCGCGGAAAAACGTGTGGGGAAACGGATACAAATCCATGACATTGAGTGTTACGGCTTGCATCCAATAATCTATAACTGCTTTTATATGCTTCAACGCTCATGGAAGACACAGAGCCGTACGCTTGCATGTACAGGTTTCGTAAAGCGGCTCGCTAATTGCTAATTGCTGGAGACTTGTGATGCTTTGCCCGCGCAAAATAAGTTGTGTTAACATCTTTTCCAAAACTGATCTGTCTGAAAGCCAAACAGATTTAATTTCTAATCCCTGTCAGCAGACCAGAAGAAAATCCTACTTTATTCGAAATAAATTAATGAAACGTGTTAATGCACATTCAAAAATAGCCAGAATGCATTTAGAAGGAAACCATATCTGAAAGAAACTTTATCTAAACCCGTATCTGAAGAAGGCTATAATGGAACCACACTATTTTTCATGCCATTTGCTCAAATATATAAATATATAATGGTTTCAAATGCCGACCCCATCTGCATGTAGATTGCATTATTGTAACCTTTGATGTTTTATTCAAGTGTAAGAAGGCTCTTTGGACACGGGGCGATCCAGAGTAATGACACATCTCTCCAGAGCCTGTGTTACATGGCGTCTTGCTTTACAGAGGGCCTCCTCCTCTTCCCGACTCAAATTCACCACGTCTGCCTTCATCGCAGGGGCACAGCCATCTCCACGGAGGCTGGCTGGCCTGGCAACCCAGAGGGCAGAGGTTCGACTCCACCTCTTGGCAGCTGAAACAGTGGTGCGAGTTTCCTAAATCTCCCATCTCTCCTCTGTCCACGCAGCAGTATCAATGGATGCCCCACAGTTAGTTGGCCATCAGGTATTGTGTGTGGTGAGGTAAAGTGTGCGTACACCCACCTATGCTGATGCGTCTGCTCAGTGTGGAAGAGTAGATCAAACAGTCTGTAGAGCTCCCTCAAGGGAAGGCACCTCAGCCAGCAGTGGAGTAAGCAAACCGGCAATCACAGAGCTGCACATTTACCTTTTAACCGAGAAACGGAGGAAGGCAACCACCACGAGACTTGGGTCACGTGACGTTTGCACATTCTCGCGAGACAATCATTCGGTACTAAAATCAAGTGGAACCGGTTTCTGGCTCCAGACTATCTATCAAACAACACTCTACCCAGTCTATCTCTACGTGTTGTTGAAAAACCCCTCTCTTCATAGGTATGAATTTCCGTGTACCAATCAGGAGCTCAGCGAGCATGCCGTCACTGACCGCTGCCCTCCCTCATCGTTATTGACATTTGCGGTGGGTTGCTGACACTGCTGCCTTCAAATGTCATTAAGTGTTTCCGAGCAAAAACCAAACTCATATCAGTTTGTAGCAAGATCTGAGATATGAGCTTCCCGCTGCTCAGATGTTTTCTGCAACCTCTGGGCATCGCTGACTGAGAGTGATTAGCGGCTATCTCGCTCTGCCACCTACTATGCTACGTCCATTAGATAAAGCGGAAGCCTCCGCTGCTGTAGCTGGGAGAGAAAGCTGCAGCAAAACACTGGGCTGACACCAAGACCCTGTGAACAAAGTTTTACAAGCGCACGCATGAGAGCGGGATGCGTGCGAGATCGGCCTTAACAATTGAGGTAGTATCCCTCAATGTTGTAACGACTCGTAGTAGCTATCGACAAAAACCTGGGTTCTCCAGAAGCTTGCCTTGATAAACAATGGCACTGATTGCGCAAGCCCAGATGAGCAGTGCGGCGGACTGGGATTTGGAATCATTCACATCAAGAAAAGGGCTCAAAAGCAGGACAAATACACAAAAGGTCAACACATTCAAAAACAGCATTCTTTGTGTATACTGATGTATGATTTAATTCTTCTTCTCAGGTTTTGTTAAGAACAAAAAGAGCACAATGTATTGGCATCCAGAAATACAATTTTGCATTTTGTTCGGAGTTTCAAAAAGTATTTACATCTAAACGCCCGTTAAAATTGGGACCATTGCAACGGTCAATCCATATTTGATGACCATTATCACGTAGGTTAATTGGCCTACGGACTAACTTGCCCCCGGTGGATTGGCGTCCCATCCTGTGTATTGCACTGCCTTGTGCCCTGTGTCTGCCAGGATAGGCTGCTGAGCACCACGACTCCGTACAGGATTAAGCGGTTTCTGACAATGGATGGATGGGTGGATATCACGTGGGGACCACATCGTGAAACATGCCGCGACCGGGCCGGAGTGGCGGTTCCCTGGCCGGCCGTGCGGCACGCTGCCGCCGCGGACAACGTGCGACCGGGAGAAAACCCACGAATACAGCGACACGAGACGGATTGAACAATCCACTGCTGCCGTGCCACTCGCGGCCGCCATGCAGCCCACGGCCTCTCCGACCTGGCATGACGGCGCTGTCCCTCCAGCAACCGCGAATCAACGCTACTCTTCTAAGCGTCCGAAATGCGATGAGTTTAGTCGCACCCAGTTGTGACGATGCGTCTGATTTGTGATTTAATTTGCGCGCGTTGGATTTCACTCGTATTTCCTCCACACGTTGTCTGCGATCGGAATATAGCATTTAATCGGTGAACGCATAACCCAGACGGAGGCCAGTGCACAAATAGCCAGCAGGTGCTTCAGGGAGGTGCCTTGCTGTGCGGCATGATTTGGCCGGCACTCACGGAGGGCCGCCTAATCATCGGAGTGGCTCCAGAGGCCAGGGCACCACGCGGCGCTCCGCTGCTCTGTGCTGGAAACGCAAGTGTTTCGGTCTCATCTCGGGTTTATATCTACGCTGGGTTTCTCCGCTCGCGGCCGACCTAATCGTGTTTTCAGGCCCGTCGCCGTTTTCGATGAGGAAGAGAGGACACTTACAAGCAACGCACCGTATGGAAGACACGGGTGGAACGTTTTCAAAGTAATATTACCAATCTGCACTAAAAATGAGTGTTGAAATGAGAATAACTATTGTGTGCACGATTGTTTACTAATGATACACACTAGCACAGTTACCACACACTGCAAAGCGTATTACAGAACATTCTCGCATGCGAATCTCAGTAATCCGTAATTAACACAAAGGGCACAAAGGGTAACCCAGGAACACACAAATTAACCTTCACATTTGTAAAACCCAATATTCCAAGTAACCAGCGGCGTCTAGGTTTCAAACATTAAACATCCACACACGCATAAATGCATATATTTCATATATGGCCGCAACATTATGCAACACAACTACAGAGAGGGATCATGAAAGTAACTCTCATTTCTTCCTTTCTAACAACCCAAAGCCATTTTGGAATTTCTACATTTGCAAACAACACTAAAACCCACCTTGTTAATGACGTCAATTACCGCGCCGCATTTAAACGTGCGCAGTGCATTAGCGGCGCTTGTATAATTGTTCTGCGCTTCCCGTGGCTAAACGGTGTCTCCAGGATGGCCATGACATCCCACTCGGGTGGCGACGTTTCTCCAACGTTTACATTTTGAAAAACAATTCACTCTTGAGCTTCGCCAAAGTCACGTGACTGGTGCATAGGGTAGCGTACAGTACCTACTGGGAATCGGTCAAGCCGCTTGAAACTGAAAACCCAACATGCACCAAATACAAGAAATGTCCGGAGTGCAGGTGGATAGAGTGGACAGCGTATGTGTGCTACACACCGAGTGACCCATCGCTTGCTGTTCTCTGTGTATGGTAACACACGCGGCATGAATGCTGGACATTGTGTTACAATCTATACGTGACATACGGTTCGACGTTTGACGTGGAAAGTTAAAATATCGATTGATCGCTACAAAAACTCACCCGATTCACCGCGTCCACTGAGCTTTGAGCTCTGGCTCCGCGCTATTGCGTCCAATTCGCACGCGTTACAAGTCGTATCTGTTGTTATTATTTTTCTCTGAACAGTATTTATCCACATCATATAACGGGAAGGGAACGTGAAAGCGGCCACGCTCGCACTCTTCGTAAAGTCGGAGCCCTTTCCCCGAGGTGGTCGCCAGCCATTCAGACCTTCGAAGCACCCTGGACGACAACGGGCCGCAGCCACAATCATCGTCATTTTTCATTAGCAAACAAAGAGCCCTGATTGCGCGCTCGTGGAATTGACGATAATTACCGTGGCGGCTGTGAATAGCGGCATCAATCAGCGCAGACGCGGGGCGAGGCGGGTTTTCCATCCCCAGACCTTGACCCGTGAGCCATTCAAGTGCCTGAGGCTGCTCGCGGGGAGACTATCGTGCAACTTCCGCCAATATTTCGACCTTTTTGATACACAGAGGACATTCCACCGAGGGAAATGTAATTCAATTTGTGACTGCCGTACATTCGTTCTTTGCCAAAATAGACGACGCATTTATTCATGGGTGATAAGGTGGCCTGCCTGGCGGTCAGCGCGCTCGACAGTCAGCCAGTTGGCGTCGAGTTGATGGTTCAATTCCAGCCGCCATCTATTTCTCCGGAGAATTACAAAATGTGGCATCTGCTACAAAGTAAATGTGAAAGGTCCCCATGATAGTTTCTACAAAGGTTGCTGAAGTCGTAACTCGTAGAATAAAAATGACATTACCTGCATCTAAACGTAAAACAACGAATGTGACAGGCCTCCCTCACAAAGATAAAACGAGAATCTCAATGGGTTCTCAACTGATTGAATTACATGAATTTACCATTTTCAAGTTTCTCAGTGAAGATGCAAAACTAACATTAGTGGGTCCAGTGTTATGCTGTTGAAACCCCAGCATGAATCGACTCCAATAACAACCTTATTAACATGAGAACCCACTTTTGTAAACAATTTTTATTAGGACACAACAAAGTTGGATCGCTTGACTGAAATGCTAAATCTAACCTGCTCCTTACCTGCCCAACCATAACAGCCTCGTGACATCTTTTAATGAAATTGCACCTACCGTCTCTGTACCGGAATCTTCAAATGCCACATCAACAAAGGAGGACCTTGTGTCTCTGTTGAAGCTTAACGAGAGGTCAAGAGGTCAGCCCGGCCAATGCCGTTGATGCCACCACACCTTGCCATCGCTTTGTTCATTCGCCTAGAGTCCTTGGCAGCTGCCCGGTCATTAGCGTGTGACCTCACAGATCTGCTCCTCCATTATCACAAGTCGTGGCTTAGGATTTCCGTTGGTCTCCAGGCTAGGGAGCCACTCCAATGCCAGTCCCCTCAGTGTCGTATGTCTATGCTACTTTCTAGCCATGCTCTCTCCCAAAGTTTCAAGTTGTTTACACTCTTTTACCATGTAAGGCCAGTATCCGCTATATGCATCTCTACCAAATATCCAGAAGCTGCGGCGTTGTGTCCTATATCGTAAGGGCGACATTATTCCCTCTGCAAGCGTAGGTTCGTAGTTCACTCTGCCTCCCCCACACTGGTCGCGTTGAACGGTAACCAATGGAATACGTTGACCTTGAATGATATGGACGTAACAATTGATTGATTAAAATTGGGTCCTATGCACATGATACAATGCATTGAATCATGCGAGTAAGAAATTATATTTTGATTCATGTACGTTCATACCATTATAGGTTCCATAGATTCATAGCAAGATATTTTCTGCACGTCGAATCGTACAGTGACCAAGACCCATGATAATTCTCCAACTTGTTGACGGCGTAAATCCTTAAATCCTGATGAAATAACAATTAAACCAAACGTGTGCTTTTAGTGTGTGACTATTTGGGGTATACTTTAGCAGTCATTTTAGTCTGTATGTGATGTAGAGCTGTATAGGATGTATGTTGAACGTGTTGTTAAAAATGTGCAATGGGTAATGGCCAAAGATTTAAGAAAGACAAATGAGACTGATGAAACAGCAGGAAAGTTTGAAAGCCACTTTACATTAAATTATTACAATTAATCACAAAAGACTGATGCTACTGTTTTCATTTTTCAGTAATTCATGTTTTGAAATGTTTGCATTAATTAAAGATTACATGAATAGCATTAAAGCGTAGCTAAGCAAACCAAACAGCAAACAATCAGTATGGCTCCAGTAAAGTAAGAAAAAAATAAACACAACATTGGAAAAGGTTTAAATACATTTGAAAACCACTTTCATCTAAAAACTTCCAAATCAAATTTATGACTGGGGGAAAAACAAAACGATAATATATATTTACCCCATATCATACATCCCCATGATACTCAGTGAAGGCCACGTATTTAAACAGGACCCAGACAGTGTAAGCACAATCGCAGAATCAGACAGAATTCATAAAGCACTGGCATCAACTTCAAGCCTTTGCACATTGTGCAACATTAAAGACATCTGGTGATCATAAACCTACATCCTTTCCTATTTCCCTGGATGCAAAAAAGTTATTTGCGTGTTTTTTTGCATCCTGCAAACGTTATTTGTGACCCACCGAGGCCCATTCCAATGGGTTAGCCCTATCATATGGACGCCTGGCGGTCAACACGCTAATGGCCCATTACTCAAATTGCTCAGACGCACCGAGGGACAAGAGACACGGCTGCACTCATGATGCACATTAAGAACGGAGCACCTGACTGAGCGTCTCCATCCGAAGGAGAACGCACTGTGTCGCGCCGACTCGGAGACGCGTGGAGACTCGGAGACGCGCAGAGATACGGAGGCACGCGGAGCCTCGGAGACGCGCGGAGACACGCAGAGACGCGCGGAGACACGCAGAGACGCGGGGAGATGCGGAGTACCCATGATGCTACTTAGTGGGGAGAGGCGGGGAATTTTAGAAACTTGCCCCATCGCAGGAACTGGTGTGCCAGTAAACCGGATCGAACCATTATCGCTGGATTGCGATAATGGTGTCTTACTGGAGACAATGTAGCAAGTAGGTTTCAGGGGCATCTGTGCCTAGTTTATTCTCAGCACATGCATGCAAGGAAAAAAGTAACAGGCTCATATTCCTAAAATTTCTCCAGGCATGGAAACACTCAAATAGAGAATTTCCAAAACATGACCAAGTAGGACCTTCATTAAAGGAGTTTTAAGCCTCAGTGATGCTTCCTGAGTAAAATAATAATAATAATTCAATTATAGTTTTAGGAACCAAAATAGTCTTTATTAACTGTAAAATGCTTCGAAATTAGGTGTTCCTTAAAATGGGTGCTGTTTGCATCATAGAATCACTTGTCTATGTTTTTTTAAGAAAGTACTTTTTGGTAAAAAAAAATTGTTGTTAAGTGCTCGTAAAAAAAAAAGTAAATAACATCAGATTTCATGCAATCACAACTTCCACAAAATCACCATTTACCATGCCCTAATCATGACCACATTTCCAAACACAACTGGGTTTGTGCCATAATTGCCACAAGACCAACAGACCACACTTAGGGGCAGATTCCTTCCAGTGGAAGAACGATTCAACACTCTGATCCTAACTCAATTTAATTTGCAAACGGTATTCGCAACCTGGATACCGGTTGATGTTTTCTACAACCAAGGATCCAAAATACCAGTAACGCACCGTATATTCATTAGCGATTGCTGCAGCATATGGAAATGTGGTCACGAGGTTGTTTGGTTACAACTATTTTCCCGTTAGACTCTCAAAACCTGTTTTGCTTTTCCAAACGCTTAGAAGTCTCTCCAAATGCTAACAGCTTTTGGCCGAAACCTTTGGAAGCATTCCAGTGTCACTGGTGGCGCCTGTATAGATCACGTTGCGTGTCAGCATCTAGGCAAACAAGTTCTAAACATGCGTTCACGGACTACTTGAGTATTTAAAAAACAATAACCGTAATTATTGTGAGTGCCGTGCCCTGCTAATGCGTTAAATGCTTCACATTTACAAATGGGCTGGGTTTATATTGTCCACAGGTCCAGGCCCATCGTTTTCCGTGCAGTAGGCTTGTTGATTTTCTTTGGGCACATTTGGTGGAGCGTTTGCTATATTTTACAATTAAAGCAGCAATGAGCAGACGCACGCTGAAAACATTTTACTAGTTCCTTCCCAGCGCTAGGTGGGGTCTGAAGGTGAGCCCTCTGTCTCCAGCCTGAACCTCTGTGTCGACGTTCTGTGCATAAACTGGCTGGAGGATACTGCCCTCTCGCTCATGTACAGTTGTGTTAAGAGGCGCGAGAGAAGACAATAGAAGAGCCATGCAGTTCAGGTGAGATTCTCAAGCAGAACTTGTTCTGATCTTCGTAGAATGAGTTTCCTCCACTGCTCACATGAAAATGAGTAGG
>JAZEWU010000022.1:494878-506131 GCA_036362915.1 Geotria australis
GCTTTGTATCCATCTGTAGAGCAGCGCGTGCCCGCGTGGCCACGGTGCAAACATTCCGCCGACGAATATTCGAAGGAAAACGGCCACGTGGGCACAAGCTTTGCCCACGGGCGCGTGGTGTCGGACGCTATCAAACTCTCCAAAATCACGACAACGCAGGAGGCCTTCCCGCACGCGAGGTGGAGCGAGCACAGCGAGGGCTACCGCTCCGCGGCGTCCCGTGACTGCTCCGAGCGAGTCGGCGCACGGAGGGCGCGCCGGGACGCCGTACGCACGCTCGTCGGGTGCTTGAGACAAACTGCATCCCCGCGGTTAGCGCTGGGTGCCACCGTAACCCCCCAACGGCGAGCCTAGCGTGTCACAGAGAACCTTCACCTTATCGAGTTACGCGTATAAATAACAATAACACGGCCCAAAGATGAACTTGCATTGAAGAACTTACGCACGGTTGCCCGCCCCCGAGAAGAATTACGTCGTTATACACAAGAATTAAACGCCCTCCTCATGTTTGCTTTTGTTCTTGTTGTGTGATTTGGACTTTAATTTGTTTTTTGAGCTATTCACGTTCTGCGTATATAGTTACTTTAGTTTGGAAACACGAGACGCGTTCTGTATATAAGATGTAATAATAATAATAGGGCAGTTCGCAGAGAGGAGAACAATGCAGCGTTCTGTTGGGCGTCCGTATCAATACATTGTCGTGGCGTTTCGTTGCGAGCGAAGAATTGACAATATTTCATTGGCTCCTTGAAATTCAATTATCGGTTCAATAAAGTAAAATTCAGAAATGGCCTTTATTATTGTTGAGATATAAAGTAAACATGTTCTCCGAGGGAAAAATAAACATACAGCATTTCCACAGTAGTGATATACCAGGAATTATAAATCCAAATATTGCATTCGAAATTCCTCGCCCACGAACCACGGCTCCGACTGGAAACGTGGTGGCGCGCGGGAGCGGGGACGCTTCGTTAGCGGGCGACGGAGGGGAGGCCGCCGCTGCCGGGTCTGATTGGCAAACGCTCAGATGCCACGTTACCCCTAGCCTTTGTCCTGACAACGTTCTTAAATTATGGTAATTTATAGGAAACACTAGAAAGACAGACACGTCTCGGGAGATGCATTTGTGTAGCAGGGGCAGACGGCGCTGGCGGGGGAGGGGAGTGCTATGTAAGCGCATGAGGGGAGGGGCTGTCGGGGTTTGCGGAAAAATGACATGATGGGAAGATTAAAAAAAAGCCAGGATGGCCCTGTCATCTGGATAAGGGTTTCTTTGCACAATGATGTGCATTTTTTGCACTTAAATTAAAATGGGTAAGTGTGTGTATCAGGGGACACAACAGTGCGATAAGCACCAATGTTTAAAAATACATCAGCAGGATTTACTCTGTAAGCCTCCTACAGAGGTTAGAGCAACCTATGTTATGTCAAATCATTATATTTGAGATTTCAAATCTATTACGCTGCCGTGTACCCATCAAAGAAGCTCCTGCTCGCCCCGCATCCATTCCCCTTTTTCATCTTTTGAAGCTTGAAAGTATAGGAGCAGGCCTCTGATGCATTTTGTTAATACAGTCATTAACTCTACATGTATTTGCATATTATCATAGCTTTCCTGCATAATCCAAGAAACCTTTTTTGGAGGCAAAATGCATTTTAAAGCATCCTGTGATACCCAACGTGGCCTTTGATCAAGCTCAAAACAGGCGCGCGGATGGCTGCTGGAGTGAAATGTAAATGCGAAATTTTACTACAGTGCGGCACAGACTCGCGCTCAGCGCGGTCGCAGCAGCGGCAGCGCTCCGGTCGGACGCGGAGCCCCGTAAAGGATGAGGAATTGACAAAACCCCGCGGTGCACGAAAACTGTTTCTTTCTTTTGACGCAGCTAAATACGATGGCACTTAGGGTTATCTACAGCAACAATACGCATGGCTACGACCCATCACGAGCACGGAGATACCGCTAGCATAAAACCGTGGCTCTGAAGAGTTATGGGGTTTCACGTTAACATTTAATACCGTACAAAATATGTAAAGGTTTTCTATGAATATGTAAATCAAAGTAGATTTTTAAAGTTTCCTGTCCAAAAAAAATTCCCATTACACTATGGGCGATATATCTTTCAGCTGTGGCTGAGAGCCCATTTCAGACATCATTTGGAGGAAAAAAAAACGGGTAATTTTTGTAAATTCCCCCGACTCATTACGGCTAACTAACTTCAGATGTAGTGCTCCAACGGCCAATCGTCTAATACGTTTGGAGGTAAGCAAACGTGAAAATAAATCGAGGGGAAGGGGAAAACGTCGCTGCATGCGCTACGGCGCGCGCGCACTCGCCCGTCCGCTCCCAGCGCAAACGGCTGCTTATCGCGCGAGCGAAATATGAAAGCTAGCCGAGCGGGCATTAAATCAGGGATACACTCCGCGGCAGAAAATGAGATTCTCTGCGTGACGCAGGCGAAAGCCATTTTGTCTCAATTCTCCCATTTTGCATGAACGCAGGCCGAGACTCTGCCATTACGCGATGCAATAAGCCGTGTGCTTTGTGCCCGAGAGAGAGAGAGAACAAAATAGAAAACCATATATTGCACTGTGAAGGAGTTCTGATACATTTTTACGAGATCTATAAAGCCATGCGAGCCATCTCCAAGGGATATGAATGTCACTTGCTTAATTAAAGTGTATTTTAAAATACATTTGCATTTTTGAAATAATTACAGTGCTTAAGTCCAAGACATTTTGACCATCTCAAATAGTCCTAAATGGTACAGTATCGAATGATCGTGATTTTTTTTTTAACACGTAAAAAAATAAACAATGTCATGCAATCTAGTGCTATGATGTTACTAATGTAAGTTGTTTAATGTAGGGAAATTATGCATTTATGTTTTCCTGAAAAATAACCAAAACGTAATTTAGTATTGGACAGCAGACAGTGTGTATATCGTATTTACGTCGCTGTGTACAAACTGTGCCAATAAAAGGCGCGTACAATTATCTGCGTAATAACTCGAAGTAAATTAAAATGTTGGCGTGTAACTAATACCACAGAGCAATAATAATGAAAGTTTTCAATGTCATGGGCGTTCCCCACATATTTTACTAAACACCGCTGTTAAGAGACGAACCACGTCCAAAGTGTATAAAGCCAGATTCATCGCCAAGAACAGGTGTGTTCAACGCTGCCCGCACAATTGCGCGCACTCACCTTACACAGAGGTGATATACGCACCTAGCGCTGCACTCACCGCTGAATCACCAAAGCCACGCTCGGCAAAAACAGCCAGGGCTCACTCCCAGACTCACTCTCTGTGCGACGTGCGGCACGACTCCGTTACCTGTCTCTTTCTCTGACGCTTTCTCCTCCTCTCCCCGCTCCTCCTTGGCCACCTCCATGTCCAACGTGGCAGGGTCTGCACTACCTTTGGCATCTTCTGTTTGGTTATCTGTGGGATACAAACGCATAGAACTGAGTGAGCAATGCTACTTGATGTCAACAAATATGTGAGAAGCCATCAAAAGGAACACATCAATTTAACAATTTCTGGTAAGAAAAACCTTTTTGTGGACAAATCAAAACATTAGTTGTTTTTTCTTTCGTTGTTGACATGCCGTTCTCTTCGCGGTCCTTGTGCAGCGCTTTGTGACCCTCGGGTGAAAGGCGCTATAAAATGCTATTATTATTATACTTTAGTTCACTGGAATTATCTGGTAAAACTCAAATGCGTTATCACGAGAGAAGATAATGTACGAGTTTAATAATCAAGAAAACAATAATATGCTTCTCTATCCACAATAAGTGGATAATTACATGTGAAAATGTTACATTTGAAAAATAACAATTGAAAAACGACGGTCAATTTAGTGCGTGACAACGAGCAAAAAATGCCACGGGGTGTCCAAAATACGAGCGTTGCAAACCTGACCGCAACATTAGACACAGTCGTAAAAACACCACCAACAATGATGACAGTCCACCGCCAGTGGGGTCGGCGTCGTGGAGACCGTCGCCCGTCGCTGGGCCGCGGCTTGGGCCGACGGTCGGCCTACAGGGGGCACTATTACGGCACTGTGCTCGCGAGGGCCACACAAAGGCGCCGCCGCGCAGATGCCTTGCCACCGACAAACTGCCTGCGTGAAATACTGTCCCGCTTTCATCCCGGCCGGCGGAGAAAAGGGGGGGAGAAGCTACTGAAAAAGAGTGGCTTCGTACGTGGCATGAAGTGTTTGTAATTTAGTCCGCAGGCTTCAATGCCTAATGACAGCGGTTCAAACAAAAGCGAGTTTAGGGCCGGCTGCCCGAGCTGGTCCAGTAGGAGCAGCAGCAGCCGCCGCCTTTCCGAGCAACAGGGTCTGACGCCTGCCCACCCCCCTGGGGGGATTAAGTGTGGGGATTACATATGTAAATATACACATTGTGCATTACACAAACACCTCGACACCAACACACACGCACACGGGTGGTCTTAATTTTCTAATCTGTTCTGTGGCAGCAGCATTTGGGCAAAAAGCTGATTAATACATTTCCTCCCCATCCCCCGCCTTCCCTCTCCACAATAAAGTGCAATTGGTTGACGACATAATCTTGAGCGGCAATCTATTCTTTGCAAATGCCCCATAATTGGGTGAGACATTTCAGGGAGAGCAAATAATTCTAATGAATGACTGCTGCTGCCGCTGAAACGCTGCGCCCTCTCTCTCTCTTTTGCAGACATTTGCCAATACATATTTTGGAACACAATTAGATTTCATTGCATTATTCTCAACTCACTGATGTGACATTACAATCCTGACCTAAATGTAACCCAATTTATTTTACCTGCGCTTACGCAATGCGACGCTAGATAAAAATGTACTCTCGCTAGGATTAAAAAACAGACGCACGCAATTGTGCCTATTATGTGTGGGGACAACAATTGGCGGCGTGTGTGTTGCTTTAACGAGATCAGCCCTGACTCATTGTTATTTGCGACGCGAGATGTGCCGGCGCAGGTCGTTAACGCTGCCGCACCTGGTGGCCGCCCGGCGCGTTACAGGTGCATCGAGAGCGTCTCCGTGGGCGCGCGAGTGAGACGCTGACGCCGAGCATCCCGCGTGTGGCTTTAAATAACCGAGAGCAAACCGCTGTCACAGCAGACTAAAGCAACCCAACATATGTAAGAGCCTATAATGGCGTTTCAGTATTCCCGATTCTGGCAATTAAAATGCTAGAACAGCACTGAAGATAAAAATGCAAAGAACTGTGTAAAGAAATGGGAAACTGTCATATAACCATTACGCTTCGAAGAATCGAAAAGAAGAAGAAGCACTGAAGAGCAACCATCATTATTTCCAAGCTCAAAGTTTTCCGAATCAAACTCTGCTTTCCAGCCGCCCTGTTATTGCCACGTCACACCCATAACGTGAATGGACGTAGCCCACCGTACCGACATTCCATCTGCTCACGTGTAGACGTAAAAAATCACGACATCTATTTGAAACAACTACATATATTTTCACCAGGGCCGCGCGAACGTTTTAGAAATTTAACGGGAAATAACGGTGAGATACTTAGCAATAATAATAATTTTACATTTATAACGCGCACATATTCATTCAATGTCATTCAATGCTTGGTGGGGCTGTGTGCGAAGTATCTGGATATGGGGCGAATGCCACCACCTCGTGATGAGAAATCGGGATGGTGCCGCGGCCACGCCGGGGTGCAGCACGTCTCGCCTCGAGCCTTTGATGGACTGGCTGCCCATCCTGGGCATAGCCCTGCCTTGCGCCCTGTGTCTCCCAGGATAGGCTCCGGCTCACCCCGACCCTGTACAGGCTTAAGCGGTTTGTGATAATGGTTGGTTGGCCGGGTCTTGGCTAGAGGCGGCTCTGGATGGGAGGGCAAGTGGAAGCCAGCTCCACGCTCGTGACGGAGGGAGCATTCACAAGCACAGGGCGCACACCCAGTCTGCCACCCTCCCTCTTCATCCGTCAAATCGTCTTTTGGTTTTTACAACATTTGGCAATGTGTGAGAAATCTTAGAAACGTGATGGTTGCTCTTCTCCATCTCTCCCTCGCGATGCTTCGCCTCCCACGTTGCTAGCATCATCAACGTGGGAGGCGAAACGTTGTGAGGGAGAGATGGAGATCGCTCAACACTGCTACCTCGAAAGAACAGCTCTTTAGGGCAACCGTCATGTTCGAGCCCTGAAAACCAACATCATCTTAAAAAATTGTAAAATTCTGGTCTGTGACACCGGCACATGTGCTAAATTACGTATTGTTTATACACGCGCAGTATTAACCAAGGGCGGCTGCTGTTCTTGAATCGCGAACGCGCTGCCACTCGGCGCACGTTTTGAGAACGCTCCGTTCGGGTTTCGAACAAAAACCGCTGCGACGTTAATCAAACGCGAATCACGCCAAACGAAGCCAGAGTTGAAGTGGAAGTCATAGAGGCGTCCGTTATTCTCGCTGCATAACTTACAGACCTCCAACACCGCGCCGTTATTAGCAAAATCGGTCCGACGACTCTGGCGGGGGGGGGAGGGAACAATGGTATTTGTTTTGCCTGGTGGCATGTGTGCGTGCACACACACGCCGTACGTGCGTGTGCGCGCGTGTGTACACATCGAACGGAACCTGTCCCAGCAGCTTCACGCTCAGAGCGAGGAGGATGGCTCCGTCGCCGCGCGCGTGCTTCGTGCCCGTGCGCGGCCCCAGTAAAGACAGGGGTCCTATCCGAACCAAAATCGGGGCACTTTGTAATTAACGGTGACACCTGTATGCCCCGCAGCAGTGCTTTTGAGGCCACACGTTTGGGCAATTAGCTCCGGATCGCTCGCAGTTTTGCAGGAGAGTGTTTCGGTGTGGAGCTGCCATCCACCCACCCACCGGCTGCACCCCCGGTGTGCCCGTGTGCACGCGGTCCGTCGGTAGGTGGGTGAACGGTGTTGGCAAGTCCGTATGTGCGTGCGTGCGTGACGCGGTGGGGACCGCTGGCACAGTGGTTAGCGCGCTGGGCTACAAGCCTAGCGGCCCGAGTTCGAATCCCGCTCACGGCTACCAACACTAGTAACGATTTTCTGAACCGGTCCGGGGCCGACCCTAGGCCGACTCAGCCTCAAATGAGTGCCTGGTGCGGTACGTAAATATTGCCACTAGGCAGACAAAGGCGGCCGGGCATGGTGCTGGCCACCCACCCCCTCGTGTGCAGGGCCGGCCTTCGTAGGTGCTCGCTAACCGCACTTGACCCTACAGTCTGTTAAGGCTATAGGGGAGATCTTTGTCTTTACGCGTGTACGCCGTCGGTCCTCGTGCGTGCGAGCGAGCGTGCGTGTGCCCTAGTTCAACTCATCTCGGGATTATTTCCCTAGACTCTTCTCCACACCCCAGGAGACGAGCAGGCACCAAAGGCCTAGAGGCGAGCAGCGCAGTGTGGGACCGCATGAATGGCTGTTTGATTCTTAGAGTGCAGTGGGTTCACTGCATAATAACCGTATGGTCTGCGGAGCATATGTATCTATGCACGTGTGGTCGGATAGCTGCTGTGGGTACAGCAATTATTGCACCGTGCTACAAAGCCAGCGAGCTGGGATTGACGTCCTGCTACGCGTCCGACTACGTGTACCGGGACTCACGGCTGTCAACACAGTCTGACGAACGCAGGAGGACAGGGCAGGCTGTGCTGACATCACACCGAGAAAGCAAAAGCTGTCAGGACTTAATCTGTTGTTATTTGCTAACAGAGCCTCTCCTCCCTGGCAGGGTATCCACGCTAAAGAGAACATCTGTGTATACATGTAGCTCTGCGTGCGCTTTGTTTAAATAGTTTTCACGATGTAACCGATGAATGTCTCCCCCACGACGCTGTATCTCTCCTCTGTTGGGCTCCCTTTGCAAAAGCAGACGAACGGTTACGGTGGACTCTCGCGGTGAAATAAACGCCACTGAACTGATGATGACAATGTAAAGGCACGCAGAGCCAAGAATGCCTTCAATGCAGACGTTACTCCTCATCATCGGCGCATTACGGTCCTGAGGCCACGCGAGGTCAAAGGAAAGTCTAATGAACATTCAGGGCTTCTTATTCAAGGTCGCTTCAAGAACAACGTAATTTTCTCAAATCTATTTTAACGAGACTTTCACATTCACACTGCGGACTATTCATCTCCACCAAGATAGCGCTTTGTCTGCATCTTCCTCCATTGCTCGGGAATGTGAATTCATATTGAGCTCCCGGCCAGCATCCCTGGAGGTGTGAGCACCTTATACAAGTACTTCAGACTGAAGAATCGTGCTTCAATGCCGTCTACCGAGACCCGATGAAACGAATCGGCAGACACGGCTCCTGCTGCTTGACTTAGTCTCGCAACCACTGCACCTCGCAGGAGCGATTCCCGTTTCTCATTCAAACTACTGCAATGCTAAATTATCCCAAAGGGTAAGCGTCAAAACACACCCCGTGCACCATGAAGTTAATCGGCGTGTATGCAAAACACTTAAGGCCCACGAAGAATTGCGGGATTCTATGATCAACCGCACACGACCCCAGCGTTTTACAGCTTTGCCAACGGTGTGATGAGTACACGGATTAGCAGAACCATAAACACATCATCCTGGCACTGGATTAGCGTTTGGGTTGGTAGCTATGGATGCGAGACTCGGCGGCACGGTGGCACAGTGAGTAGCGCTGCCGCCTCACGGCAAGAAGGTCCCGGGTTCGAATCTCGCTCGGGTGCCTTTCTGTGCGGAGTTTGCATGTTCTCCCCGTGTCCGCGTGGGTTTTTGACAGGCACCCCGGTTTCCTCCAAGAGTCCAAAGACATGCTGCTGTGTAGGTTAATTGGCCTGCTGACTAAATTGCCCCCGGTGCCCTGTGATGGACTGGCGTTTCATCCTGGGTATACCCACGCCTTCCGCTCGGTGGCTGCCGGGATAGGCTCCGGCTCACCGCGACCCTGTACAGGGTTAAGCGGTTTCTGATAATGGATGGATGTGAGTCTAATGTCACGACAGCACGTGGCTCCGCGGGGATCCCAGTATGGGCATCCTTGTCGATATTATCGCACGGCGCATTATCTCATCATTTAGCGGCATCGAACGGGTCGCCAACG
Organism: Geotria australis; assembly: GCA_036362915.1. Classification (NCBI taxonomy): domain Eukaryota; kingdom Metazoa; phylum Chordata; class Hyperoartia; order Petromyzontiformes; family Geotriidae; genus Geotria; species Geotria australis. The sequence goes on from JAZEWU010000022.1 coordinate 503,977, forward strand.
CGCGAGCAGTCGATCACACGAAGCACCGCACACACTACGACTCTGTAACAGCGGATCTGACGAAACTAGCTGACCCGTCCGGTCATAAAACACACAGATCCCTCTCTCCTCATGTTTGATGGCCTTTACAGAACTGCTCATCCTGTGCCTTTGCTCTCAGTCCCATCTGCTTCCTCCATTGTTTGTTCTTTATTTATAAATAACTACCCGGTTGTCTCTACAGTTAGCTTGATATCCACACGCATTAGATGCTAATCCACATTGTTTCACTTGTTCCCTCTCAATGTTGAATAAGCTACCTAGAATTTGATTTTGTTTTTCCCATCGCAATGTACAACTGTATTTTTATTTGTTAATTTGACCAATTGCGTGCAATGCTGTGTGTAAATGTTTTTCTTGTTGTTTTTGTTTGGTTAATTTGTAATTTTTATACTTGTATTTATTTTTGTCAATTCCCGTGTTTGTTGTGTCGCAGGAGTCCCGTCAAGGGCTTGCAAGCTCACTGGGTATTTTTATGCTGTAATAATACATATCTATCTCCGTACCTACATTCCGTGAAACAACGCACGTTCCACACGTACGTGTGCTCAAACATACTGCTCTGTAACCTGTGCCTAGTGCCGTTAACATAGTCTAGGCCCAAGCACACATCTCATTTGCTCATTATGAGCTCATCTAACTCCACTTTCTTTTGCACCCAAATCCTATCGTTTAATCCACGGCGAAAAAGCCCCCTTCCACACGGCGCTTCACTTTTTAGCTGCACTAACCACTCCAGTTTCAATCTTGATTTAAGCCGATTCGTGGCGGATTTACGCTCAAGTCTGGCAACAGGCCCGAGATGGCAGAGTCAAAGTGCAGCGTAGAGTAACGCAGAGGGATGTAGGAGAGCGCACGACGGAGACAGCTGTCCGCATACAGGAGGCAAGAGTCAGGTTCACTTGAGTGTCGTCATTGAGTGTAAAAGATCATTTACACCAGCGTCATGATGAAACCCATCTCATCGGCGTCGACGTGGGGGCCGCTATTCACGAATCCTCTAATCCGCCACACCCCACGGTAAAATCCCCTACAATTTGTGAATGTTTAAGGCGGTCTGCTCTTGCAGGATTGGAGCCGTCTCGCGAATCGCAGTGGGCACAGCGAGTTCAAAGATTCATAAGATTAGAGGAGCATGGCTGTGTGGAGTTCCATTGCGATCCTTGTGTTTATTATGATGCAATGTTAATGACCTGAAATGTGTAATTATCCTAAACACATGCATTTTTGTCTGCTTCATCCATTGCATGCTCTCAAGTAAATATGATGGTCGGAAAATATCAAAGCGTGAGTTACTGTGGAATAGTTCTCTACAAAATGTGAATTTAAAATGAGAAGACAATAACACCAACACCTATTAAGGTGTATTCAACAACAACAGGCAAAACAAAAACAGCACACTCCGTAATTAATGCTCAAATCCCAAGCAGTACCCACTTGGAAAGGCATTAACACTTTATAATCAGGTACAAAAGCTCTCCGGTAATGGGATTAAGTGCAGGTGACACTGATGGATGAAGTTCAGGTGAGAAAAAAGATAAGCAGTGGCTGTATATGGGAATACACAGCTGGCCAACAAACACACCAATTAGCCACAGAAATGGAACATTCCAGATATTTTACTGCTCGTTGTACTTTTTAATTATTATTTTTTTGGCCACAGAGGAACATCAGGTAATTTAACAGAAATTGGTTAGAAACCTCCTTAAGAATATAAAAATCAATACTTCTAGGACCCAAAGTGTAATTTAATAGCCTAAATGAAATTAAGCCCAGGAATAAATGATTGTAGAATTTGCAAGCTGCGTGGTCTTGATTAATTGTAGCAGTTAAGCGATTTTTCTCGTTTAACGTTTGTTTGGGAATGACGAAAAGGAACGGCTCAGATTTGTATCTTGACAAAATGGCTTGAAAGGTGTTTCCTTCGGCAATTTCCCCCACTGGTACAGATAATGGGGCCATCTGCACACTTCCTCCACGATCTTAAACTAAAGAACAGTCACTTACATGTGAATCAAATCCCTCCACTTTACACGCTGCACAAAGGCACATTTCATTTTGTTACTGTCCACAGGGCGCGGGAGTGCATAACTGCACAAACCACTGCTTGTATGGG
>JAZEWU010000022.1:519702-545299 GCA_036362915.1 Geotria australis
CCGTGTATGCAGCCCCCAGTCGTCCCCCCACCACCGAGGGATTAGCCGATTTATAATTATAACGTATTGCCGCCAGAACCCGTTATTAAACACCACACTGTTTATTTGAGATTAGGGGAAATACGTGTAAGGGAGATTAGACGTTTGAGTCTTATTTTATTGTTAATTATGTATTTCTAGTCTTTTTCATGGTAAAAAGAGACGAAAATTTGGACCTATATTTTTTTGGGGAGTATTAAGGTTACTATTACTATTTAGTTTTGTGTCACGTTTGTACCATTTTAGGTTACCCACGAAAAAAACACAGGAGATTATCTTTTGTCCTGATATTTGAGTAATGTGACGGACTGGCGTCCTATCCTGGGTATAGCCCTGCCTTGCGCCCTGTGTCTGCCGGGATAGGCTCCGGCTCACCGCGACCCTGTACAGGATTAAGCGGCTTTTGATAATGGATGGAAGGATGGAGGATTGAGTAAATGTATCTGGTCATCATCTCTAAGCTATATCCTACCGATGCTAGGTGGCTTCAAGTAAAAACCATTGTCATCAGGCGTAGATCACAACTACTCATTACACTCCATTAGTACAACGTGCATGTTCCGAGTATACTATTAATGTATAAAGCAAGTACTGTACCGAAAACACCACCTTGGGACCCTGGCGCAAAAAACAGACAAGGAATTGTCACTGTAGTTCCCTAACCCCTCTGCCCCTCCACACGTTTACATGCAATACATGTGTGTGGTTTAAACCGCATAATGAGATGTAAATATATCCTTACTTGCATCTTATTATTTCTGCAAATCAAGGTGATCACTCGTTCTCTCCGTGACCTGGTCTCAGGCCTCGTCATCTCCGCGTGCGTCACGAGCCTTTGGTTACGAGGCCGGCAGCGCGAAGTGTTTTGCTCGACGTTATGTCATCATCAGTTATTTTGTCGCATGCAAAGCGAAATGTACTTTAGAGCATTATGTCCGCGGCGCTATTGCATTTGATGCATCATATTCGACGCTTTGTATTTCATGCCGTCAAACCGTCTCCCCGTGAGAGCGTGCTTTAACCTTGGGTAGTTGTCGGCATTTATTTGGGCGACGGACAGGGCCCAGCAGTGGTATTCGCCACTGTTTGGGGAGGTTCACGGTTCAAAACCAGCGGCAGCCCTGGTTATAACTGTGGTGTGTGATAACCATCACAGTGGACTTTAAATAACCCGTGAAACCGTTTGCACGAGTAGGCCATTGTGTGCCAATCTGCCATGCTACAAATTTGCCGAAGTGACCATTCCCCTGAAATGAATCAATTGGGATTAAACACAGCTATCATCGCCCACGACTCCGACAACTTGGCAAGACCCTCTTTACACGAATCAGGAGACCCATGATTCCACGGGTAAACAAGCATAGTAATAAAAATAATAATTCAAAACCAGTATGTCAGAGGTAGTGTCTTTTTACTGTCAGGACTAAAGAGCTATCTGTCCAGCTGACGTGAACTACCAAACAACACTCAACACCCAGCAACACTCAACAACGGCAGTTTTAATATGATATTTTTATGATTCTAGAAGCCTTCAACAAGAGTTTATTTTTAACTCCCACACTCACGCAAGTACCGACACAACTCGGGGGGGAGACACCTGTCTGGGTTTGACCCGGACAGGTCGGGCATTGACGTCCGTGTTCAGGAGGCAGGAATTGATTTGTGCCAAGATCTGGTACTGGCTGAGCTTTATTAAAGTTTACTGCCCAGTATTGATAACAGACCTGGGCTGACTGACAAATTCGTCCGGGGGGTTGGTCTGTAGAAAAGGTGGCAACCTTCACCACAATTAGGGAGCAGCGTCATGTGACAGGATAGGCAATCAGGCGGAGCCAGGAGAATTGGTGTCAAAGAGCGTTACACCACAGGTGAAACCCAAGCTACCTCTAACAAAGGCTGCCAATGCACCGCACACAGCCACCTGCGGAGGCCTCATGTTAGGGCAGAACCTGCGATTATCCACATCTGGACATTTCTGCCTCCGCTGTGCCAAGAGACCGCTCAACATATAGCGCAGCTCCACGCCACCTCTCGTAGTCCCAAAGATCGCCTTGTAGGTCAAGTGCCGCTGCTCGTAAGCACCCATTAAAGCCCTCGGGGCACAACGCCGAGTGGAATCGCCACCACCGTGCCCGCTTCCACGGCGCCGATGTTCATCACGCTGGGCCACGTGCTCGGCTAAGGTTGAGATGACCCAGCAGACACCTGGTTCTCGTTTACCTTCACACCGCGGCTGCGTTGGCGGGGATCGTGGCGAGAACCCGCGTAGCCGGGACCCTAATGGGAACCCGCGCGGCCGGGAGCGTAGCGCGATGAGCTCACAACCACGCGACCCGCTTCGCACACGCCGCACGTACGCGACGGAACGAGCGCGCGCGCAGCCGGCGCCGTCTTATAATAGAATCGTCGTTCGTCAGGTTAGCACGTTAACCAATAAACTTTCGCGTTTTCCCAACATAAAGCCAGAGGATTGGAATGCACAGATGCTCGTACAATGGAACAAAGCCGCTTGAGAATCCGATTTTGGAGGCGCAGGGTTGACGGCGGAGGACGGCCGCGGTTATGGGAGCAAGTGCCCCGCACCGTGCTGACTGTGATGTATGGCCGTGTGCTAATGTTACGATATCATTTGCATGCATCACCTCTGGCAATTATCTCCAGTGAAGTCTCGTTCATCAAGTGATCCAATTATTACAAAAAATTAACGCCGGGATCGTAAACGGAGGCCACTCCGGTGGATCCATCACTCCTGAGATTCGATATTTACCCCGCGTTTCGCGGGTGCCGCGGAAGAGCATTCAGACGGGGAGTTCACGCGGAAACGTAATCGCCCGAACGTCCGCGGGAACACAATGTGGTCGCTGGAAACCCACGTGCGCCCCCGCGAGCACACAGAGGCCGCATCATAAAGACCGAGGGCCAGCGACGGATTTGTAATCACTTATAACCGCGACGCTGATCCGGCCAGGTGGCTCGACGGAAGATCGGGCTCACGAGTCGAACCTGGAGAACTGGGATCGTAGTACAGCATGCTGCTAAACATTACTTTGCCGCTTTCCATCGCGTAAAATGAGAACTCGTCCGTGCGGCAGGAAACCCGCACACGCGTCGATGTTTGATCGCAGCTGGAAGAAGCCAGGGAGCTGCGAAGTTCTGTCACAGGTTCGAGCCCAAGCTGGTGGACAATTCCAGATACACATCACCCTCGACAACTAATAGTGATAATTCAACGGTGAATAAACTCAATCTCGGGCAGCGGTAACTCAATCCTACAGCCAGAGGCAGGCTGTGGCCTCTGACTCGTGAGAGGATCAGTGGCCGGTCGACGTGACATCCCGCAAGCCTCGAAACATTGTTTCAAAAGAGCAGACTAATGAATGGCCGCTCATGGACACAGGACCGCATCCTTCATCTCCTCGATCAAACCACATTTGTGTTGTTGATTGGATTTGCATAAGCTGCCCGCTTAATGCTCTGGTTCCTGCTGTGTTAGCGGCGCACTGCCTCGCCTGCTAAAACCACATCCCGTATTCTACACCTCCTAGCACTCACTGCCACGTCACGTTGCCCACCAGCCAACGTTATTCACGTACGTACAGAGAGAGATTCCCTGGTTAACCGCGCAGACTGCTGGCCTAGTGCCGCTGACGGGTGGATGTCGGAGCGGGCAGAGCGGCGCGCGGGGCGCCACCGCTCGCCGCGTCTCCTCGCTGCTCGCGTCAGACGGCGGCGAACTCACGCCGCGTTAACCCCGGGCGGCTCCGGCACGGGTTCGGATAGCGGCCGCCACCGGGGTTACGAATGTGGCGTCAACCGGACCCGGGGCTATTTCCAGGACTACGGCACGGTGCGCCAACCGCGATGCCACCAATCCCCACGATACATCTAACGTGCGTCTTTAGCAGAAGCCATACATTAGTAATTGGTAAGCAAATTTCTAATTAATCCATGTCTGTGTAATGTGCCCTCCCTTGACCCCCCCCCAGCCAGCGGTGGGGGGGCCCCTGCGGCCTCAGGTTTTGCTGATGGTTGATGCTGCCCCCACCTCTAATTGAACAGCCTCCTCCACTCAGCGATTCCTTTCAACGTATAATTGCTGATAGACATCACATGAGCCAACAGCAATGAGAAAGTGTGGCTTATTTGGTTATATCATGTTGTCACTCTGCACGCAGTATGTCTTACAGCGGTAGATTGGAAAGCCTCCTTAATATTCCTTAGAAATGGACGGACGTGGACAAATAAAAGGTTCCTGAATGGGGAGATGCCATTAAGCCCATTGAAAACCCTCTAGCGTGCATCGTTGAGGACACTCTAGCGTGGATCAACAGCCAGATCCACGCGGTTCACTCTGCTCGCATTAAAGCTACACTGGAGATAAAATGTAAATAGGGAGCACGCCACCTCGGCATCAATGGCTCCTTCCCCACAGAACCACTCCATCCCTCGGAGAGTAACTCATGGTCTGTGTCCGACGCTCAACGAGACGCACAGAATTTCTCCAACGCGTCACCCTAAATACTCAAACAATGTATTAATGCTATTTCTGGTAGGAGAGCAACAATTTCAGGTGTTTGTATACGGTACACACGTGTATCTCTGCATACAGCACAGCTCACTAGCACGATCGGAGTCAGGCCACAGGATGACACAGTCCCTCCTGGATCGTCTTCAATCAGCAGAGCCTTGTGTCAGCGAGCGGCCGAGAAACTCACAGCCGCATCTCCGCCCGTCGCTCTGCGCGTTCGGCAGAAGAGGGCAATGGCCGGGGGAAGACGGCTGAACGGGACCACTTCCGGAGACATCGGCAGACCTCTCTTACCCGACGACAGACGTCAAGTGTAATGTAAGCTCCACGGCTATGGATTAAACATTTTTTGAGCTCATCTTGGCAGATTCCGCTGATGTCATTATACACGCCTCACCATCATTTCCGTCTTCTTGCAAGACATCTACAATGGTTGTACATTAGGCACACAACCTTCAAGATGTGATGCAGCTCCACATGTTCACTTAAAATACTGGAGCCCAGCCGTCAACTTAGCTTTGGCATGTTAACTGCTCGAAGCTTCAGGCCCCAGCCAAGCTTCTGGCTAAAGAGTCTGCGTCATCCGCACGTTGGAGCAGCCACGCACGAGACCTCAGCCATCGCTGCGATTATTTTTATTCCATACCTGAAAAACACTAATTCAAAATAGAAGCATCTTAAATGTATACAGCGTGGTTTTCACGAACCTCAAACAGCGTTCTATTAATAGGGAGTGAGTCAGAGTGTTTTTGTGCCGGGCAATTGAACGTGGATTGGCACTCGACGCACACGACCTCTCGACAAACCCCCGGAAACGTTACGAGCAACAGCTGGCGTCCCACCCGCAACGCGCCGCTGCAGGATCGTCCACCGCAACTCTTTGACGACGCGAGCACACAGAGTGCATCGCACGGTCAACTAATCCGAGCATCACAAGTTAAACTGCTAACGATATGTGGCGTTGCTTAACGCACCCCCCGCAAACCCTAGCGATGTGCGTGGTAGGCACGGAGATACTCGGACTGCATTGATAAACTGATTCCACATCTCCCATTCAAATCAGAGCTCATGAAAGCACCAGTTATTACGAGGAACCGTAACTATCCTTAACTTGGATGAAGGTTAACGAGTCAGTCCACAATAGCTGCCAACCTCTTTTTGTATTTCTATCAACAAATTTTAATTTGAATGCATCAAGCCAAAAAGGATTGCAGCAGCGCGCTTTCCTCACAACCGGATGTTTTCAAGTTCAAATTCTGTTTCATGATCAACCAGCCCATGGTCGCGAGACTGCTGCACTACAAACCTGGCCACTCCAGTTCAATTCCCGCTCACGTCCAACACCAGTGACAATTATCTGAACCAGTCCTGGGCCTCCATTAGGTCGACCCAGCCTCAAAATAATTCTAGGTGCAGTGTGTAAACATCGCCACTAGCGAGACAAAGGTAGCAAGTCGTGGTGCTGGTCACCCACCCTCTCATGTGCCGTGCCAGCCTTTATGATAGACAAATGTTTATTGTTACAGCAAAAAATACCACGTGAGCTTGCAAGATCTGGATGCTGGATTCCCGCGATACTACAAACGTTCCAAAAGGAAATTCGCTAACAGCACTTGCCCCCAACAGCCCGGCAAGGCTATATGGTGGACCTTTGTCTTTGCTGTCACGACAGCCTGCTCTGCACGCCTGGCCCGGGGCCACCAGCGGAGACGAGCAGTGCCCGGCGCTCGCCGTGCACGCAGCCTCTCTGCCGTCACCGTGACCTTACAATCAAATCAGCGACCACATTGATCTTCATCTTGGGTTTTTATGGCACACTATTAATTACCCATCTGTGAACCAAAAATCTGCTGCTTATATTCGAGTAAGTTCATCGTTGTCCATTAGGCCTACAGTATGCCCATACATCACGCCAGACATTCGGCGGGTTTGGTTCAGTCCGTCTTGAGAACCGTGAAACGCAGAGCGGCCATCGTGCAACCTTGCACGATGAACTCGCTCCGAGGCTTCTGAAAAATACACCAGGAATTACTTAGGCGTGCTCTGCTTTTGCACAAAAACAGCTTGAGCCATCAGGCAGCATCCCGCAATGCGCCTGTCTAAACCGTTTGAAACCACCAACAGATTTCAGCAAAACATGCCTGGGGAAAAATGCCTTGGTGCTTTGTCCGACTGTGTCAGCGGAGAGAGGTGAGGTGCTTCCCCTTCGTCGTGCCCCTGGTCAAGCGACGGGGGAGGCACTGCCGAGCGAAAGTTGTTCTGCGATGCGTCACTCGCTGAGTGGAAATGATCGTCGCGACAGCGTGCCCGCCGCCAGCCGTGACAGGTAAACACGGCAGGTATATCCTGCATCGAAATATGTTTCCAGCTGTTTGAGTTAATGCACGGGCCGGGGAAGAGGTGTTTAATTAAAGTATACATGTGTGTTAATGTTTGTTGATATTCAATGAAACCCATCAGATAGGACCCTGATGACATTTCGAAGATTCTGCGAGGCTTTCCTGGTGAAATAAAGCAGCAATTATCAGGTGAGAGATTACAATTTGTTGCAGATCTTTAAAACTAATAACAACAGTAATTACTTACGGATCATCTTAGGAGATCCTCAACGGAATACCGTTGCCTTTTTTCGTGAAGTCCCAACTTTGGATGTTCGATTATCATATTTATTGGTTTTTGCCGAAATTTGGAGAAAACTAGAGTATACCAGTGACAACAATCCAGCTCCAGAGAGGGAGAGATCAGACACCTGAGAGCATTACTGCCCTATGGATGCCACATGCACGTCACAATCTCCAAGACTGCCATCATGCACAACTTGTTAACAGGTGTGGCACCTGTATGAATACACAGATACATTGGCTCAACCCCCTCTCTTCACCCACCAACCAGAATTCATCTGGAACTAATGCTCCCACCAAAACGTTCACTTTTCATAGCGTAATTTTAAATATCACAGTTTCCAAAAAAAAGACGCGTAAAGAAGTTAAGAAAATGATAACTATTAAAGTAATTAATTTTGAGAATGGTTGACGCTGCATGAACGGAAACACTTTGAATATTTAAATTGTCCGGCGGTAACATCAGAACCCGCGGTTAACGCAGAAGATGACCACATCGGCGTTATGGCAACGCGGCGCGTTTGCAGATTTATTTACATTTAAAGGACTCCAATGTCTAATGACGCAAGGAGTACTTTATCCACTTTACATGAAAAATGCCTTTTGTTACCATTATTAGGGCTCTGTGAGTGTGAAATTGTAAGGTCCTTTATTGCTATTGAGCAGAAAGCCGCTCTCACTCGCTGATAACCCATCCACTCCGTGCCCCTATTGTGTTGCTTATGGAGCTACAATGAATATTTAAATTATTCAAATAATCAAAAAATGGTTGCATTAATGTCCCACATTATGCCCGCGTGGCTATGGGGACATTTATTGGGCCGGGCGGGACGTGGCGTTCGAGTCAATCGGGAGGTCAAGAGGTCACATCCTGGCGCAGCCACACCCATCTCTCAACGGTGGATAAAATAAGTATCAGGACAGTCATGGCTGCGATGGAGGTGCCGGATCCTGCCACACGAACACGACATTCATACCACTGGCTCCAGCGTGTTCGATGCTCGTCAACATGAAGACTATTTTGTCACGAATTAAAAAACACAATACATTTATATAAAACACTCTAGGGATCTATGCAAAAAAGCCTTGTTTTAGAAGTCAGGTTGAAAAGGAATATATTTAAACGATGTTGAATAAGCACATGCACAACAATAAGCACATGCCTTAGAAACTTGGTGTAATAAAAACATTGAATAATTAATTATTCTTTTGCAAAATACCCCAAAGTGACTGTTTTGATATATTTTTTTTACCAATTACTGATCACGTCTAAAAATATCATCAAAGGGCTTAAATTCAGTCTTAAAATTTTCATTTTTAAAATGGTAATATTTATAGACCTGAAAATACAATAACCCAACGTTTAATTTCATTCAGAGTTCACAATCATACAGCATATCCACATATACATCTAGAGAAAATGCAGAAGTACTGGCCACATGTTATCGATGCACCGGGACAATAATTGTGAACCTTTAAACCAACGCATTCTGCTGAAGGGCATTCTCCACGGGTAGCGGGTAACCGTGGCGTCAGGCTGCAGCGACCCGTTCAACACAAGCTCACGTGTAATGGGTACAGAAAACGTCAGTTACGGGGGAAAACCATGTTCTTTCCAGCTATTTTTATCAAATAACTGCAATTTAGTCATTTTTATGCCAAATTCTGATGGAAACTGCCTCTGTGGCAACGCACGGACCGGAGTGTGGAACTGCCCCCAAGCGATAGCGAGAACCGCTCACCACTCACCTACACTGGCGCTGCTCAGACACTCGTAACTCACCACTCACCTCCACTGGCGCCGCTCACCCACTCGTAACTCTATGCCTCTTGCATTGTTTTCAGTCTTTTTAGTTTAATTTGTGTAGGGTTTTATCTGCCATGGGTTCGTGAATTGTTGGGTTATTTTACATAAAACGCCGTGAGGCCCTCTTTGAATGTAAAGTATAGTTTGTGGTGGATGCCGCATTCGTCGCCACTGCACAGATGTTCTGCTCGTACCGATTTTACGATGGGGCCTGAGCAAATCCTGACTTTAACACATTTTTCCTATGCGTATTATTAATAAATGGCTTCATGTGTACAGTTACTAACGCGGCGCGTTTGCTGTTTACACCACAAAGACACAAAAATGTACGGCCACGCTTTAATTATAAGTGGTTTGTAAGTATTGTGCAAATATATATTTGTCGGCACTTGCACCCAAACCGCATGCTGTGTGTATACTCTGGGAGTCTATACGATTGTGTAATAAAGTGCGCATACAGCACGGGCTGTGTGCAACTGCAAGCCTATTATGAATTTATCCTGCCGTGTCTTTGAGAAATTTCAAAGCTCGTATTTTTGAGGTCACATTATTCCAGACAAATGGGAACACAGGGGCAAAGCAAAAAGGACAATAGGCTCACCTTTTATCACTCCATAATGGAAAATGAAATGTTTTTCTTTCTCCAAAAAAAATCTTGGTCTTACTAAATTGAAAGGCAGTAACCTGCCAAGGACAGGAACAACAAGCGGAGCGTGTACAAGCTCTTGTAGAACGCTTAGCAAGCTTCAACGCAAGATGCTTCAGAGTGCCTGCTCAAATATAATGGCAACAAAAATGTGGTGCTCTGTGTTTGCGCAATTATTATCTCACTACGGTGAAGGTTGGATTGTAAACAAAACGGTGAATCCACCGCGCTGCTTTAAAACAGACATCACGCAAAGAGCAGATGTAGCCGTGGCATTGTGGATAACCTTCCCAAAATTATTTAATCTATCTTTTCATAGGCTCGGATTTACATACAAAAATAATCTTAAGGAGTCTACGATATATCTCATATGTATATGATGTTGTATATCTGTATATACAGCAGAGTGCTATGGGGAAACTGAATGGGAACACCCACTGGCCAGTGGGAACACCCACTGGCCATGAGAGAGAAATCTTTAACAGGCGTATGTTTATTGACACCATATTCTAGATGTGGGTGAACCTGAATGTACTCATCAGTGAGACTATCAATGACGCAAATACAATGAAATGTTGCAGCCTTCTCAACATTTGTAATGGAGCCTCAATTCTGCACATAGACTCGAAAATAATTGAAACCCGATAATTGTTAACTATTGAATTTGACAACCTGCCGTGAGGAGGGAGGTGGCGAAATCACGAAACCTGCCCCAGTTCATCAACAGCCAGGAGGTCGGGCCGGCGAACTCTGGGTCGCACATCCAGCGGGGTCACGACTCTACTGCGGCGGCAGCGTCCCTCGCAGAGTTTGACGATCGGTTACACGGGTGCGTAGCGGCTAAACGGGCAGGAGCCCATTCCTCTCCACACTGCCCGAGTGCTTCACGGGTCACGTTTTGCCAATGGTGGCTCGGTGGCGACCCGGCTCAGCGCTGACCCTGCACGACACAACGCAGTGATCGCGCGGAGATCGTGGGGGGATCGCGGGGAGGTAGCCGGGGGATCGTGACGGGATCGCGGGGGGATCGCGCGGTGCCCGACCGGGCCCAGCCGGACGGACGTGCCGCGCGCCACGCGGCCGCGCGCCGGCTCGTTACGAGGGGCGACGGCGGAGACGGCAGCAGCAGCAGTAACGTTTACACTGCGCTGAAAGATTTTCATAACAAGCGACGGTAGCCGGGGGGGGCATGTGCCACGGGACACACAGCTGCTGCTGCTCGCTCCCTCCGTGTGCAGAGACACTCACTTCCCGAGCCAAGGGGCCCATTGAGATCACGGCATAAGGGCCTCCCCGCCTGTAGGAGATAGTCGAGGTTTCGTGGCCATACTTCATCAGGCTGGTCTTTGGGGGTTGGTAAAGGCTGGGAGCAATAGATGTTGGAACATAGAGGTACGGTACAACGGGGAATTGGCTGCGATGCAGCCTGCTCACAAGCCAGCCCCCCCACGGCGAGCCAAAAACAAATTTATAGAAAAACCGAACTTGCACGACGCCATCAACTCGCCCCGTCTGAGAAACCGCGTTAGAAGCTGGGCGGCGGCTTCTCGCGCTCACCGGCTCGTTTCCAACGCGCCTCGCTCAGCGCCACCGCTGGGGATCACCCACCCTCACCCCACCGGGACCAAGTCTCCAGACAACTTCATCGCAATAATTCTCACGCAATTTCTACATCGTATACAATGTGCGCACTGTGCGGAGGGCGCGGTGCCAAATGCTTGTAATCCGGCGCTGTGGGGGCGTTTATTGATGGATGACACGGGCGTTATTGTCTCTCAAACACCCACCTGCGGACACTACAAGCTCACCGATAGATGGCATTTGAGCAAATAGGATATTCGCACATTGGTACGGATTTCTCCTGGCGGCACGTAAAATAGGGCGGCAGGGTGACGCAGTGGTAACATCTGCGTCTCAAAGAAAGGATGGTCTTGTCCGAGGCGGTTCGACTCCCGCCTCGGGCGCCTTTCTGTCTGAAGTTTGTGTGTTTTCTGCCTGTTCTGCGTGGGTTTCCTCTGGGTTCTCCGGTTTCCTCCCACAACTGAAATAAAACACTCATTAATAAATTGGCCGATAACCATATAATATATAGGACGCAGTGTGTGGCAATATGCTGGCACCGGCAAACCGCCTGGCTGCCTCCTCCGCCTCTGCGGTTTCCTCATGCCTCTGAGTCGTTCTTTCTTTGAATTAATAACTTCGAAATTGAATGAATATGTGCGCGTTGTAAGTATAATGCATTATTATAAATACAATTGATTATTTTTGATAAGGGGTTGGGAGAGCTGGCCCCAATTGTGTAAAACACTTTTACACTGATGAAAACCTAGATGAGTAAAATACTTTTGTCAAACAACTGTGGGACACAAATGTGTCCAGGTATAAGTCATCGACACGAGTGTGCCTGTGTGTGCACGCGGCGGTATATCTGTGCATTGTGTGTGCGAAAAGTGCCCGTTCAGTGAAAAAATAAATCAAACGCAATGAGAAAATGTCAGGACTTTCTAAAATATAAATGTATCAACGCGTTAAGACTCTTATAACAGTTTGCACATGAGTTATTACGAGAGTAGTGCCAATTTATATCAAGTTTAACCCCTTGATATTTACCTAAGACGTACAGCAAGTGTACAGATCACATGATTGCTCTTGAATCTCTGTTATTCTTGGTAATAAAATACCCGGCGATGGTGTGCTGTGTCGCGGAAGAAAACAAAACATGAAAAGTGGTATAAATTTGACATTACCCATTTCAGACCTCACTGTTTAAGCTTTGGTCCCCTTACTCAAACCAAGCAGTCACCGAAAAATAAAAGAAAATACATATATATACTACCGACCGACCGACCTTCCTCTTATAACTCGTAATTTACTTTTTGTAAATGTTATCATTACATTCAATTATTGTCAAATACGTAGTAAATCACAGTCCAACAACTGCTGAGCCAAGTTTGCCCGTGATATTTAAAAATAGGCTCCGGAGTTCGGGGGAAGAAGCGCGCTTCGAGAAAGCGCACAGCGCGCGCAATTTTATTCACTGCAAAGTCAATTTGAACAACGCGAGACCCAATTGAAATGAATAAATCTTGAAGGTACATCCGACGCCACGTCCCGCGTGCGGCGCGCAGGAATGTGCGTTTGTTGCAGAAAGTGCGGCGCAGTGTCCCCCGCGGAGGGGCCGCGCCGCCGCACGCTGGAAACGGCGCTCCGACGGGGCGCAGCCGCCGCCCTGCCAGGTGGCACGAGCGGTTGAACCGCCGCCCTGCCAGGTGGTACGAGCGGCTGAACCATCGCCCTCCAAGGTGGCACGGGCAGCCGAGCCGTCGCCCTACGCAGTGAGCGTCCCCGATTCGAATCGATCGGAGCAGCAGATATTCTACTTCACATAAATTCCCAAGAAGCACTTGGCCTGTGGCACTGAAGCATGGACTCCAATTGCCTGCTGTTGTGATTACTAAGCACTGCCATATGCGACACAACAATAAATATATAAAACACTGTGTTGTTGGCAATGTCCCTCCAATACTGTAACTCAGAGAAAGGGCCAGTGTCCAGAATGCTAATAGTGCCTTGCATAATTATATATGGCAGGAATATTTAGCAATAACAGTGATAAAGCATCTGACACGCTGGATGTATGGACCACTTTAGCGTGTCACGAAGTAATGATACAACAGGAAATCCGCAGCTAAGTGCCGAATCCATGAAAACAGTGCGTGGAGCACACACACCTCTATAGATCAGGGTGGGCCTAACGCACGCTACTTAAGCCACTGTACGCTGGGTACAAATACCCTCACATCTGCTGCATGCTGGCTTCACGCATTGCAACATGGTGTGGCCATCGACATTAATCATTCCAGTTGGATAGAATAACCGACGCAATGTCTTGAAGGCAGCAGGTTACAATGAAATATTTATATACGCAGGGAGCATCACAAGCGAGCATGGGCGGTGGATGGAAGGTATAAAGATGACAAGTGGCTGGAGCAGAATGGAAGACTGTGAGAGACAGAGAGAGAGATGAACAAAGAGGTTCTGAAGGGAGTGGATGAAAAGTGCCACATAATGAAGGTTATTGGAATTTGGAGATGAAAATGGATGGGGCGTATTATAATAAGCAGCAGGCTGCTGAAGATATAATACGAGGGCAGACCAAGGGAATGAAGACAGAAGTATGTGTCAGGAAACGTCTTGTAGCGCAGAAAATTATTCAGCAGTGAAAGCATCGGCAGAGTTGAACGAAAATTCCCTTGATTGAATGAAGTGGTGGCATGGCAGCAACCGAGTAGTGATTGGGTCTGGTCAGCACGCAGAACTCCAGAGACAGAGGGAGAGTAGCATCCTGCGTCTGAAAAGACGTGTCTCGTCCTACAACAACAACAACCGTCTTTCGCCACTAAGTGGCGGTGACGTCACCACGTCGCCTGTGCCAGGCCACATGCACCCCGAGGCCACACACACAACCAGACACCCACAGACGTGGGCTGATTGGCTCCAGCATGACCACTGGAAGGGTGTGGGATGATACAATGTGTTGACTGACTTTAGACTTCTGATGAATACAAGCATAAAGAATGCGTGGTCTTAACCAACTAGTTTATTTTTCACAATCCTTTAACACCACAAGTATGGCAGCTCACTTGGCTGATTATCGCGTAATTGTCAAAAACTAGCATTAGTCGTTTCCATCACAGCTAGCGCTCCCCATACTAGCATTAACCTCTCACTCATACAAACGAGTTCATAGAAATTGCACACACTGAGCGTTGGTTCACGATCAAAACCGGTTCTCATGGCCATTGAAGCCACCACGCCAGCGCTTCCCCTGGCCCCTCTCGCCGTGGTCGCAGTCGACACCTGACCTCCGGGGTCTGTTCTAACGATAGACCGCCGTCTGGATTTTGATCTTCCCCTTGGCCGCTGACCTCTGCGTGTCACGCCGACCGACGCCTGTTCTCTACAACCTGCCGCCCCCCATCCCCGGTGGCGTATCTACGGCAAATAGTGCCTATGGCAAGCACTGAAATAGCGCCCCTGTCCAAACATCTGACACCCATCTTTTAGATAACTTTACCATAATTTCAGCTCAAAAATACAAGTGGTTTAACAATCTGGCTATCCTAGCGCTTCTCACCCATGATAATCAAAGACAGCTCATACATCTGAAGAAAATTATTTTTTCACTATCCGAGGATGGCTTGTCTGACTTTAATAGAAACTGCTCAGTGGCACCCCCCTTCAAGTGGCGCCCAGGGCACGTGCCATACCCGCCATACCCTAGATACGCCTCTGCCCATCGCACACGTGCGCAAACCCCTCTTTAGGTCTGATTCGGGACGGACGCTGCCCGAGTCCCACCGTCCGTCCGCTAGTCCCGTCGCTGCGTCAGCTTGGCCGAGTCATTCCCGTGCGTCGGAGGGCCCGGGCCAAGGGCGTGTGACGCGTCTCCGCACGGGAGCGTTTGTCGGCGCGCGCACCGCGTTCCGCGCGCCGCGTTCCGCGCGCCCGACTCGTCGCGACGGGGCACGACGCGGCCTAGGTATGCCACCGGAGCGGGTAGAGCGTGCGTGTTAACGGATGCAAAATAATCCCGGAGCTAATTGCGCACACCCACCCACGGCTCCCACACCGCCTACATGAGCGCCACGTACTGTATTCTGCGTATGGAAACTAAACTAATAAAAACCAATTTGAAAATTTCTAGACAAACACCTCGTGAGACTAATTTACTCAACCAACCCATTGTCTACTCTCCAAAATGCATGGTAAACAAGGTCACAAGTTGAAACAACGCCTCCCTAATTAATGAAATACATGGGTTGTTTGATTAACTTTGGCATTTTGGGCGCCGGAGTCAATATTTCCATGGCCCCGGGAAAAACTAGGACCAGATGCCGCGCCTCGAAACGAGCGAAGGCTTCATAACCACGAACATGTGCTCACGGGCAGCAGCCGGCTCTCAAACAGAGTGGCTCGGAACAAAAAGGAAGCACATGTGGGCAAGTGTACACACACAGAAGTCAAAAACCCTGCGCTGAATCACGCGGCCCCGCGTGTCTCCTGCCAGCACCGGCACTCGGCCGCGTTGCGCTCGCGACGCTTCGAGGAGCTGTCAGCCGCTCGCACATCGCGTGAAGCCGGCTTCTCCCGGCGACCGGCTCACAAACGACCAGCGCCGGTTCTCGCATTGGGCAAGCTTTTGTCCCGTCAGTGCATCCTGCACGACTGGGAAATTTCACCGGTGCGAAGGGTTTTGTGGCATCTCGTAGGGACGACAATTTGAGCAAAAGTGTGCCCGCACACCTACGCGTTGGGTGGCGTTGGTTTCTATCGGTGGTCCGTAGCCAGCGGTGACGATTCCCAAATTTCCCTGATGGGAACCAGTCGAGCCTCAGAGCGACCGACACTGACTCTGCACGAGACTCATCCCCGGAGGAATGCAGATTAGAAGACGCTTAAACATAAGCCTCTGGACGTCAATAACCTTGAAAACCTGTCCGGCGTGAATCGCCACGTGCGCCTGTATGTGTACGCATTTGCTTTATTGCCACGGTTCCTTCAGAAGAGCAATAAATTGTTACGATAATGCAGATCGAATTCTTCGCCATTTTTACAATTATTGCTATTGACCATCAACATCCCGCACCAGCCTCAGCAAAGGGCCGGTCCCCGCGCTCTCAAAACATTTAGCGAAATTGCAACTTTCCGTTAGAACGTTCCCACCAAACATCTCCTCCGGCCCGCGCGTGTAAATGTTTCCGTCTTGGTTTGCGTACGTTCAATAGACTCGTTTATGCTGCGAAGCACCAGGATATGAGTTTTCACGACCACGCTGTATCAATTTAGCGCTCTCTTGCTACGAAAGCAGTGTGCCTGTTTGGCAACGGGCCAGGCAAGCATATAAAGCTAAATAATACGCGTCAAGTTTTAGAGAATATAATAAGTATACCTTATTCAATGTTTCCAACTTAAAAGGAGAAATATATGATTTAAATAACTCAAAATACCAACAAATTAGTTTCTTTGAAGAGAATGTGCGGCGCGGTATGCATCACGTGGGTAAACATAAAAGGGAACTGAGAAGCAGAGCTCCGCTACTATATTTAACTTTAAATAACACACCAACAATGCGGTGCGCGGTAAAGATAACATGGCTGTGAGTGACACCGCGAGGCTTCTTCGCGGTGGACGTCACGATGGCAAAATAGGTCAACGTCCCTTGTCATCGGTGCACGGACGTGTGCAGCATGAGCAAAGGCCCTGTCCGGCACTGTGATGTTTGTCTTGTTACACTTTTTCATTTTTCAGTTTCTCACGAACCTAGCAGGGGGAAAATTTCCAAGGTTACGCTTATTGAAAAAGAGTTCTTTGATCTGGCTTCAGGAAATAAAAATCCCTTACAACAAAGTTTGGTGTTTTTAATAAAATGGTCTCATTATTCAATTACAATGTAATACTGTACGCTTATATCGTCTGTGACAGATTTGAAAAAAAAAGGAACCTGCCCGCGTGCATTCAGTTCTTACTTATTTCACGAGAATGTATTTGAGACAATATACAGTGTGCGTATCTCAGAGGTCGTGTGTAATATAATCGAGCGTTCCTGTTATAGATAATTACAATATGTCTGCTTCGCATTTCTTAAACACTGTACGAGAGTTGGAAAATTCAGCGATTCGTTAAAATGAATTCAGCCGCGGTGACGAGCATCAACTGCGTGTGTGCCTTTTAAATAAATCACTGCCATTGTTGTTGGGACGATAATTTCTCATTTCCGTGGCGTAAACATTTCAGTGGTCTGACGAAAAAATCCTAAAACCTTTAAAAAATCACTTTCTTTCCCTTTATTAATCACCGGATTGGTACCGCAAAAAAACTATCGGAGCCGCCGCTAACAACGCTCGCATCGGCGGCTCGGCGCTCTAACCGCAGAACTCCATACCAACCCCCCGACGTAAAAATTACAGCGAAAAAACCCAAGTGTTGGAAACACTCCCTGGAGCCGTAAGGCATATCGGGCGTGCGATAGGAAATGAAAGATTACAGCGCAAGCGCAAAGTTTTCGTAGCGCCGCTCTCCTGGGGCGCCTTTTTTTCCCTCGTTTTTTTTTCCCCACCAACTTTTTTTTCTCGGAATGTTCCTGTGGCTGCGAGACCCTAAATGATACCTGATCCCGGGGCTTGCGCGCAAACTGGATCACAGGCAGGAATGCAATTAGAACACGATGCCCGCACAGCGCCAGCACCGGGCACCTGCGGAGTGCACGGACAGCACAATGCGCCACTTCAAACCGCGAGGCCGCGGCGCCGCGGCGCGCTCGCCGTTAACACGGGAGCGGCGCAAACCCGCCGCGACGCGATCGCCGGCGCTCGCTCGCTCGCTCGCGGGCCCGCCGGGAGAGGCCGCCGCGGCCGCCGGGGCCGCCGGGGCCACCGGGGCAGGGCTCCGGCGCTGTTTGCTTCGACACCCCTTTGGTGTCTCGAGTGTAATTGAATTATTTCTGTGAAGAAAAAAAAACCCTCGCACGGATTTTTTGCCTTTTCTTCAGAAGGGGGCGATTTCCATTCATCTTGCTGGAAGCTACAGTGCATTCCGAACCAGCACGCGCCTCGCTTGCGCCCGTGATTGTGAACGAGAGCGGCTACGCGGCCGCGGAAAAGTGGGCCCGCGGAGAGCGGGAACACGGAGAGCGGGCCCGGCAGCACTGCGAGCGTAGCGGGCGACTCGCAAGCCGGGGTCGATAAAACGGACAGCGTGCGGTGGGAAGTCGACGGCGGTTGTCTTAGAGCGCGACTGGTGTCCGTCACGGGGAGGCAACATTTGGACAATTGGCTCACGGCTGCCAGCGGAGATTAGCGCTGCCCTGTAGCCAGGCCGAGCAGAGACATTTTAACACCAAGTAAATCCTTCAAATAATGTTCAGGCTTTTTTTCTATCACATGCCTGTCTGATTGGTTGCTGAAAGACACAGCGCGAATCCCAGCGAGGTATGTTTGAGTTTTTAGCGGACTACCAAGAGTAACCCGCTAAGTTTTTCCTTGGGTGAGTAACGTGATTATTTAATGCACATTAATCGATGCAATCAATATATGTAACTTTCCCAGGTGACATTTTAGTGATGGATTGTCTGCATTGCGTTCTAAAAGCCAAGTTGTTGCGCCGTGCGGTGACGCCACACGACGCTGCGGTGCTGCGGCAGCGAGGCGGGCGGCTCGTGGTGAGGGCGCACGGCTAGGGCGGCTGGCACTGGGCAGGCTGAGGGGTCGCGCACCGGAAATCACGGTGAGCGGCGGTCGTCGTACCGTCCTCGATAACCGCGGAACGAGTGCGGTAGGAGCAGCGCGGTGAGGAGAGGCGCGAGGCGGTGAGGGGAGCTATGGCTGGGTAGGGAACGGGCGGTGGGAGACAGGAGAAAGTGTGGGAAAGGCAGCAGCCAGGGAACTCTGAGGTGTGTGGGCGGGGAAACAGGTGTGACGATCAGAGAGGCACTGACGGGTGGAGGAAGGAGCGGCTCAGGAAGAGATACGACCCAAGGCGGTCGCGGCCTCGTGCAGGACGACGCGGATTGAACGACACTTTTACGCGGCCTACACTTCTCCAACGGCCTCTGTTTAAGATGTCAAACAGCTAACCCAAGTAAAAAAGCGTAAATCCTCTCTAATGACTACGAGTTTTAGTTGAAATCATTATTTATTTGGTCTCAATTAAACACTGTGTTTTGTTTCTCCAACTTCACTCGAATTGTAATTCATGACGGGCACGGCTGGGAGTCAAATCAAAGCCGCCGCTGCGCGTGAATCACTGTGCCGCATATCGCATTGCACTAAACACACACGCCGTATTGTTATTGGTGTTCGGAGTTGGGTGTTGTAATAACATGGCCCCCATAGACTCGGCCAGCGGAGCTTAATAAATCCTGGATGGCGAGCCCAGCCGGTGAGGCCAGATCAAAGCCGGCTGATCAATACGTTGAGCTTTTGCGTCACCTTTGCAAATTACTCATTTGGTTTCGCTCCTCGGCTCCCGGCAACGAGCGCCCGGCGCCTCGGGGGCCGCCGGCGATCGCCGCCACTTCACAACGTCCTCGTGATAGAAAAAGAGGCCCTTGAATCATTGTTACTTGAGAATAAAGCGGATGCAATACCTCCACGGCCAACACGTGGGCTGCTACAAGCTGTCAAATGCGAAAATAATATTCACGTCTTGTTGTTTAAACTCACAATTGGCAGGGTGCTACTTCAAATCCTGTTTGGTGGCAACTTATCCCATCGCTCCTCTGCGGTTAATGCAATGACTGCCGTTAAGCAACGGTGGAATGGAAAAAAAATCACTCTGGGAATGCGTCCCCTTCAGAACAGGGGTCTCGGGGTACTCCCGCAGAACATTTTGAGTTTATGACAATGAATTTCCTGCATTTCTGTGACTTCTAAGATGTGAAATAACCATCCAAATTTAAAACCATGAAAGCCGAATACATTCCGTCTGGGATTTTCACTCTGGGAATGGTGTTCCCATACGTTGCAGCCCAAATCGCTTCACACTCCGTTATTTGGTCTCCCCGTTGTTAACATGTCGTTCTCTTCACAGCTCGAATAAAACCAAAAAAAAAACCCAAACAAATATTATTATAATTTATTGCCGATTACCGTTCTCTATCGTTTGTGATTTGTCGTTCTCTCCGCAGCCCTGTGCAGCGCTTTGTGACCCTCAGGCGAAAGGCGCTCTACAAATGCTATTATAATTATTATTAAATTCCACTCCTGCCATTAGGTATAAAGTGGTTGGCCTATAGAGAGAATAACTCCAGCATAGGAATGTGGAATTTCCACGATGGACTCAGTGCTGACCACAGAGCTAAGGACAGACCAACGGTTATCGGAGCAGACACACACGCTGACATTAAGGGCTCAGTGTAAGTGTGCAAGCCTGGAATATCCAACCTGTGCAACCTTTACAGAGCTCTAATTAGCGGGCAAAGCAGCCCAACCCAGCCTGCTTGGCTGCTAGCTTCAAAATTGTTCTATCTGACATGTATACCTATGGCCACCTTAAATAACACAGCCCTGCTGAAACGACTTGGAATGTTCTCTTTCTGCTGTTAGTTGCTTGAGTGCCTATTTTTCCAAAACCCAGTGAAATGGAAAGCTATCACTTCATTACTATGGCAAGTGTACGAATAGATCAGTGGGACAAAGTGCGAACCCCTTACTGCTGCTAAAGGGATTTAACATTTGGTTCCACTTACCCCTTCATATATTTTTATACTCGAGCATACCAGATGACCCGAGCTGTGACCATAATAAGAACATTATATTCCAGCCAAGTTTTGGCAGGGCCAGGTGGAATACGGTCGTGCACACGAACGTACGTTCCAGATTTGCGACGAAAAGTACAAACGCAAATTACGTGGCAAACACGGGCGGACTTAATATCCTTTCAAAGGCGGCGCGGCAAAATCTGGCGATGGCTCGCCGCGGCACTCAGGTGTGCGACGCCACTCGCGTTTCAATCGCCCGGCGTGGAGACCGAGGCATGCGCGGAGGAGCTCCGCGGCCGAGCGGCCGAAGAAGGCCGCATTGCGTTCAAACGCGGCGGCGCGCGTGCAGCTCGACGGGAGCTGCGGCGCGCTCTCGCCGCCAAAATCGGACTGCGCCTGGAACGTTACCGCGTTGTCGACACCACCTAACGTGAGCGCAAGACCGAACGTGCCGATAACTGGTGGGGGCTGAGGAGACAAAGGTGGCCGAGCAATTGGAGCCTAACGTGAGCGCAAGACCAATGGTTATCGGACCTCGATTGCGTTTCTGTGATGAGTCATCCCCTCCTCAACAGGTGCTCGCTCGCAGCGCAGGCTCAGCAGTTTAGCGAAACTGGAAAAAAAAGTCCTTTATCTTTCTAATTCGCGAAGCTCGCTTGCATACGTTTTAAATTCGTGTCCAGTGAAACATTAGCTCACCCACCGATACGTGCCGTACAATTAGTCACAAGGAGCAGGATTTTAGTTTACGTTCAAGGGACGTGCGCTGTGTTGAGCTGTACGCGGAGATCGTCTGCATAAGCCAAGGATGCAACTAGAAACAAGTAAAATGATCAAAATTGCTCTCAATACACTTTGATTGAATGTTGATTATTCTTTACAGGCCGGATAGAATGTCCTGCCAGGCTGGACCTGGCCTGCGGGCCCTATGTTGTGAAACCCTTGATTGTAAACAAATCTGTTTGTGAGTGGGGCAATAAATAATGAAAATGAAATTACGTTCCAGGAGGGCTAAATAGGTGAAATAAAACTATACAGAGTGGAGTAGGTGCTTCTATTATCATCGTCATCAGCCATGATCAATCCAGTGCTGGATGAAGGGCTCGACAAGCCAGCTCTGTCTCGTGTGATGCGACATTCTGCGCGGCGCCCGCTCACGCACTGACGGCACCGCTCCACCTCCCCAGGGCTCTACGCCTCTGCATCAACACACAACGAACACACGGCATGCACGGCCGCGTACATTCTGTGCATTCAAAAAGTAACGATTTACAAATTGCATCCAAGACTTGGCAATTTGTTATAATTAGCACCAAATACAATTACTTTTTTTGCAAACGTGTTTCATTACAAAGAACACATTCAAGGCGCATATTACGCGATTAATTGACAAGATGAACGATAATTTGAGGGGACAAATGTGTATTCGCCAGGAAATCTCAAATATCCGTCTCTGCACGTACGCATTGTACCTAGAAGGTTCCACATGCTTGCCGAAGGAAACGTTATAACTTGGATCATTAAAACCTCATTTCAGATACGCACACATGCAAGGGAAACTATTGTGCACACATGCACACAGACGACAAAGAAAAGTGGCTCTATTTAACACATTATAAGGAAAGCTATGTAATAATAATTCTAATCTATTTAGACGGGAAAGCGTTTCTGAGTCTGAAGACTGTGCTTCAGGAGGGTCCTGCATTCGGACGTTTGGTCAAATTCATTCATGAGTGGCCACGTGGTAGGAAAGCTGAGTACCCGGAGAAACGCCCCACACACGAGGGGATAATACGCGGCAACGGATTAAATCCATTGCAGTGCTGCCGTCACCTGACCAGCGCAGAACCCACCGACGGGCGCCGAATGCGTAACGCTGCCAGAGGGCGGTCGGCAGCACACCAGCTGCCCTCGTCTCCACACTGTGCTGCTTCACGATGCCCCAGATACTCACTTCGGCCTGTGCTGAGATCTAGTGTGGGGACAGCAATTCATTGGAACTAGTGTGGGGACAGCAATTAATTGGGCCATCGATCCATCCATTTTCTAAACCGCTTGTTCTGGTGAGGGTCGCGGTGGCAGCAGTCCAAGGAGAGTGGACCAGAACATCCCTTTCCTCAGCAACAGATAGCAGGGGTTCTGAATCTTTTGCCCCTCAAGGCCCACTCGGCCCACTTGGGTCTGGTCTCCACGGACCACTAGGTGGCGCTCGCGGCCCACTGATGGGTCGCGACACACTGCTTGAAAATGGCAGGCTGGCACTGGCTGACTCCGTGGCTGCCTCCCCCCCACCTCTCTGCAGTTTCCTGCAGCGCCTTGGGACCTCTAGGTGACTGTTGTATACGGTCAGAAATCAACCTAAGCCACCAGGATCGTGCTGCACGGTGCAAGCACTAATCAGCTGCTCTCCATTCGCCAACACAACCAACGACAGACACGTGCAGCCATTGGCGGTGTGGGCGAGCACTGTCAGCGAGCACCTATTAGAGCGGGCACAGAACACGAGAGAGTGGTGTACACAGCCCCTAGCTGCCTTTGTCTCCTCGGTGCCGACGTTAACACGACACCCTGGCCGACAAGTTCATACATCACTCACCACTGACGTTAACCGTGGCCGGGAACCAAACTGAGGTGGCGGGGTTTAAAGTGCGGTGCGCCGGCCGCCGTACCTCGGCTCCCCACACAGACGCGCACAGCCACGTGCGCACCACCGCGAGGTGCACTCTGCCAGAGAGCACTTTGTGCACGGGAGAGGGGCGAGCAGGGGTGGAAGCGCGGCACTGTGCGCGACCACGACACTCCTCGCTCCAAACAGGGGCCGCATGTCACGGCTAATCAGCAACGCCTGCATGGACTCACGAGCGCTGCCGAGGGGCTTGCAGGTGTAAACAATGCTTGCGCGGGCTTTCAGCGCTTGTGGGCATTTCCTCCTGGAATTTGGCCTCTGCACTTGGGCTCATTGTGCCGCGCGCCGCTGAGTACCCATTAAGGGGCGGCACTTGCACCTCTCTCCGGTGCCGGCACAGGTCGTCGTTTAAAGAGCGTCGCTAATGACTCGTGCGCCGGTGCCGCGGTGGGCCCGTGCGACAAGAGAGCGAGTCGTCCGCGCGGGGCCCCGTGGCGGCTCGGGACCGGGTCACTCCGCTCCGTCTCCGCTCCGTCTCGCACGAGCCCGCGCGCGCGCGCTCGCGAGCGGCGCGCGCGGACACGTGGCGCTGCGGCGAGAGGCCTTTGCGGCTGTCGAGTCATTTTCACCGACAACTCGTCCGTTTTTTTAAAGTGCCAAGGAGTGCATTTCTGTGAAAGTGATATTTAAAGGGTTTGTCCCTCGTGGACGGGTATTGAGTTATCTCCACACAAGCCAAAGTGACTGGTGCCCCACTTATTATGACAACCCGATACAGCACACGGCATGTTATGAGGTCTGCGGTATGACATTGTATCATGTCTTAACTAATACAGTATCTGGGGTCCATGTCAATGTGCCACTTAATATTTATGGCTGTGTCATTTTTTTAGCACACCATGAATATTAAGCGACTTTTAAATGGGAAAAAAAACAAACAAGTGAACACACATTTAAGAAAGCAGCTCCATGATGTGTTGTGCCAGCTTTCGGACCTTTTCATCAGTTAATTTGTTAATTTACTTCTACTAGTTAATAATGCTCTACTCTACGATTTTAAGCAAAAAATTATCCTAACTTTATCTGGCTGCCGAATACGAAGCAACGAGTTGTCCGGTTAGAGCAACTGAGATAAATGAATGAATTCGGACCGAGATTTTTTTCTAAGAGAAGCGTCCTGCAACAAGGCTGCCAACGTCCCCGTACGGACCGTGGGTTTCCCTCGTTGAGGACGTGGCGAGGTATTTTACGCGCTCCACATTTCTGCGACGGGGATTGAGCCGTTCCGTGCCGTCGACACCACGGAGCTCTCACTGAAGCCACCCACGCAACACGCGCCGTCTCTCCGGGTCAAAGGTTCGTCAAATGCTTGAGGAGATAAAGGTGCCTTTCTAATTAAATCCGCCATAAAAATAATCCATCTCTCAATAAAAAAGAAATCTAGTTCAGTATGATTAGCGGAGAGATACAGATATTGATTAAATAAGATTTCTGCCTATAAATAATAATTAATCATAACAGTAATAATTTACAGCCTTTAGTAAATCCACTGCTGGAATAATTCCTCCCCACATCATCTTGCGTATGGGGATTTCTGACAATGCTTTTGACTATACCTCACCATTTTGGTCAGTGCGGGTTGGAGCAGATGGAGTCTCAGCACCAGGTCACAAGCAACTCGCCACTGACGTTAGCCGTTGGTGAGAGTCTAAGTCAGGACAGGGGTTCATAGCGCAGTGCTCTAACCATTGCCCCGGCACTCCCTCCAATAAGCCTATATATATCGTCGATCAAAAGAGTACAGTCTTGTAATTAGATTGAGAGACAAAGGGAGGAACACGTGGACGAGCCCATGCAAGGTACATTATGTAATCCAGACTGTTGAGAGGAGTAACGGTGCTGGAGCGGGACACGGCATGGCCAGACGGGACCACAGCCAAGCGTCACAAATAACAACGGAGCGGCAGCCAGAAAACGCAACGCCGACTAAGGAGATGGAGTAATGAAATCAGTTCGTGTGCCGTGAGAATTAACACATCGGAACGTCGTAGGGCAGTGGTCTCCAATCTT
>JAZEWU010000022.1:545512-609818 GCA_036362915.1 Geotria australis
ATTGGCAACCAGTGCAGTGTGGCAAGGATGGGGGTAATATGACATCTTTTACCAGTTTTAGTTAAGAGTCTAGCAGCAGAGTTTTGCACTAATTGCAGGTTGCGTTGGCTCAGGCAGGTAAAACGCGAGTTGCAATAGTCCAGCCGAGAAGAAATAAACGCATGGAGGACCTTCTCAGTGTCTGCAAGAGATAGAAATGACCTAATTTTCGCAATGTTTCTCAGCTGGTAATAACAAGATTGTATTAGCTTTTTGGTATGCAAATAAAATATAGAGAGGGCTCAAAAATAACCCCAAGGTTCCTGGAGGCCAGTGCAACACCTGTGCTTGCTGCACACTATCTGCAAGTGTTTACACACGCGCATTTGCAACCCACGGCTGCCACAGTCTCAATATATATTTTAAAATGTTAAAATATTGACTGCTCAAGATTCTCGGATTGACCAGTCAATCGTGACCGACTGGATGGAGACCAGCGTCGTAGGGGGTGCTGGAAGCTTGGGGAGGCCTTCATCCAGCAGTGGATTGAGCACGACTGACGATGATTATTAAAGGAGGCACACCTGAATGGCCGAGGGCTCGGCGCTGCGCTCAGCTGCCGGCCGCCACCCTCGCCGTCCTTCGATTAAGTTCCGTGTAACCTGCCCCTCGGCGGCAGAGCCATTTGTGGCGCATCGCTCTGCACACTTGGCAGGGGGTATCGGCTGTCATCCATAACCTTGTCCGCGGGTGAGAGGGATTACGGGCGGAATTCCGCCGCGGAAGCTGGGGAACCGCTCACCGCTGCGCGCTGCTCCGCCTGTGCCGACTATAAAAGTTAAACTGCGACCTTCCGATATAAGTATATTCCGTGGCGCACAAGCGTGTGCGATCTCTAGTTGCATGGCGTCCTTCCCGTCGATCTGGAGTCCGTTCCGCCGGGCCTGGCTACTTAGGCGCACGTTAAAAAGTTGGTGGCGACGAGAGAGAAATCCCTGCCAGTGGCGCGCGTGTTTGCGTGAGCGTTCAATACGAGCAGCTGTCAAATGAACAAAGCGCGCACACGGACACACCGCACGGGATCCAGTGCGTCGTACGAACCTGCACGGTTAACCCGTGGGCGCGAGTTCCAGAGAGAGCAAGACGTGAACACGGCCAGGGGCTCAGCGTTTGGCTTAGTTTTAAAAGCCCCTTCTTTTGTTTAAGTGTTGTGATGCTAATGGATTGCTGTATTTTACAACAACAAAGCGTGTAGTAATCAATGCTACCCTGAAGAGGACCACGGCCCAAAAGGTAATCCTGCTCATATATGTTTTCTCTTGTATAAAGCAGCAGTAATGAAAGAGGCTTTAAAAACATGTTCTCACCGTCTTTTGCCATTGTACCGTAACGTGCACAAGCACACAGCCGTAATTGTACACACAGCCATGCAATGCACATACTACTCACATGGCAGGCCTACGCAAACTTGCTTTCACAACAAACACAAAAGCACATGAAGGTGAATCTTCGTTCACCATTTATGTCGATGAAACAGAAACATCCATGCATAAAGTCACCAGGTAACATTTCTGGAAATAAAGCTTTGAGTTGTCAGGTCACGCAGTTTGCATATGGCTCGTGCAGGTATTGTAAGTGTAATGGCGCTAGGTATATTTAAATCTAACAATGACATTCTAAGGAATTCCAATATTTTGCCTCAGGGTTAGCCTGTCAGAGCAAGCATTTATGAATCGTGAATTAGGGCCCGGACGGTGAACAGGGTGTTTTGACTGCCACCTCACCTATCCGCTTTTGTCTTCCCAGTGCTGTTAATGACACACTGCACCACGTGCTCCTTTTAAGCTGAGCAGACCTAATGGAGGCTGTCTCCACACCAGATCCAATGAATCGCTGTCCCCACACGCGACCGTAGCCATCGCGCCAACATTTCCCACGGTGCATTCGCACAAACACACAACACAACGTACATTCGTGTACGCACCAACACACGGGTTTACCAATCCGACAACGCCACAGGCGCTGCAGACACAGAAGCCGCGGGCACCGGAGCCGGGGGCACGGGGCCACAGGCACCGGGGCCGCGAGCTCCGGGGCCGCGGGCACACGGCAGGCCTGAGCGGGGCGCGCGAGATCACTCACCACTCTCGCTCGCCGGAGCTTCGCGCACCACAAAGAACTGCGCGAACGCCCGCTCCCCGCTGGCGCTGCGGTCCGACGCCTCCGCCTGCTGCTGCTGCTGCTGCTGGGCGCTGAGGTGCATGCGGCGCAGCCCCTCGTTGTGCTGATGCTTGAGCGAGCGCGCGTGCTGCAGCAGGTTGAGGCGCGAGCGCGTGCCGTAGTCGCACAGCGTGCAGTGGTAGGAGCGCGCCTCGGGACGCACGCACGCGTCCTGCTGCTGCAGGAACTGCAAACGCAAAAAGATCCCCCCGTGTAGCCGTTACACACTGTATGGTGAAGCGCCGTTGGCGAGTGGCGCCGATGAAGGTCGACACGGCGCACGAGGTGGGTGAGTGGCCGCCACCACGCCCGGCCGCGCCTTTGTCTCCCTAGTGGCAATGTTTATACACAGCACTGGATACTCATTTGAGGTTGAGTCGACCTAGGGGAGGTCCAGGACCGATTCAGAAAATCGTCACTGGTGTTGGCCGTGAGCGGGATTCGAACCCGGGGTCAACAGGTTTGCAGAAACTGCAGCACGGAGACACAGGCGCGGCGCGGACACGGGTCAATATCCCCCGTGTAGGCTCAAGCACACTGCCGGGCCAAGTGCCGTTAGCGAGCACCTACAAAGGATGGCACAGCAGCGGAATGGGGGGTGACCGACCCCAGGTGCCCCCCCCCGCCCGACGCCGGTGTTGTTTGAAACCTGCACAAAGAAAGCAATCATTTAAGGCCGAGTGGACCTAACTGAAACAAAGAACCGGTTCAGATGTTCTCCACCGAAGCTGTCCGTGAGCACACAAACAAGCAGGTGCCCGCACACGCAGACACACCTCACGCATGCACACAGACACGCAAAGACTAAAGAGGGTGGGGAATAAAACATTACGAACCCAAAATGAGTGACAGTTAATATGACAAACCTGTAGGTAGCTAATGCAAGTTAAGCACGCAGACCTTGAGCCTCACCCAAACATGATGAGGCTTTAATGTCACAACTAATAACAACGTTCAACCCTAAATGTTCCAGGCTGTATCTGTGAAATATTCTCATTTATGCCTGCCTATCCATCTCAGGGCCGCGCTATAATCAGGCCTGCACTAAAGTCACCGCGGTCCCTACAGCGTGGGCCTCGTTCCGTGCCCGCGTAATGGCAGGGTGGCTCTGGGTCGTGCCAGAGTTCGGCCCGGGTCGGCTTGTCCCCGCGAGGACGCGGGGTCTGCCCTCGCTCTGTTCAGCGCAGTTCGCGAGGGCCCGACACAAGGGGTCCCTGCGGTGTGTGGCCAGTGGCCTGTCGCGTCTCTGGAACTACGCACTGTTTGAGAATTTCTCTCCAAAGCTGTTCTTTCAGGATGGCCGTGTGCAGGGTTCCTGCTCTCCCCTTCGCGACGTTTCACCTCCCACATCGGAGGCAATGCTCGCTTCAAATATGACTCAACCAAACGGAATACATGTTGAATGTAACAACAAAAGCACCGACACCTGGATAGTGGATATATTCGGCTGGCCTCTATCTCTGCTCTGTGCACCGACAGTTGTGAATCATTTGCGCAAGTCTGTTTTCGATCTATGTATATATACATAAGCATCTCATCCAAACAGGTTGTGCTGTGGCATATGAGTCAACTCGCAACGCCCAGTTGGGGTACACTGAGCCTATCATCCCTCCAGGGTTTATTAGAGAACAAGCATCACTTTGCAGGAAGTCAACAGCGGGTTGGCTACGGTGAAACCGGTCCCCATCATCGGAATGCGCTCCGGAGAACACGTTTCATGAAACACACGAGCTCCCTCTCCCTGTGGACGTGGGGTCAACCCAGGTGGGGGCACCGCCGCTACCGACACGCTGGCTCAACACGGCGTTTGTGTCCAGTCACGCCCGGCGCGACGCAACTCAGATCCATCCTCCGCAGAAGAGTCTCGTTGCTGGTGAATATAAGATTGAAGAGGATGTATTGTTTTAAATAAAGTAGGCCAGGAACAACAATCATGCAAGAACACTCAGACGTGTGCATTCTTTCTGCTTAGATTACTGTTTATGGTTCATGAAAGCACAGTGATATTAAAGGCAAACATTTAAATAAAAACACACACGTCGCCAAGTATTCCAGCCAATGGGGCCTCGTGAAGACCTCCTGCATATAGCTCTAATGTAATTGAATGGCTGTTCTAATGGCGCATGTGGTGCCGCTTATGTACAGTTCGCCGTAATGGGCCACAACCTTATGCACCGCATTCAGATTTTAATATGCGGCATTTTATTATTAGCTCTGCCGCCACTTTGTTAGCGAAAACACAATATCGGAATACCGCACGTACTCAATACGATACGGTCTATACTTAGCGCGGTGTCTGGCACAATATTAAAATATCCGACCGCTGGAGTGGTTCTTGGCTCGGCCTCATCGGCGTATTTGAGGGAGCGGCCGCAAAGCGCGCGGGCGGCCCCCGGTCGCGGGCCGCGTCGCGGGCGGCGCCGGAGGAGGGCGCGGGCGCGAGAGGGTCGAGCGGACTCCGCGGCGCGCGCGTCTCCGCTCGAGCGTTTGCCAGAGCGGCAGACTGGGAGTTGCACAGGTGTTGCACATTAATTATGGTGCGCCTCATTTAATAAACAGATACTAGCGCTGTACGCCTCCCGCCGCCGTGGCTTTGCCCACGGGTGTATTTTGGGGTTGTCCGTTTAGCAAAAAAAGGTCAGAGCCTCGTTGCGCGCCGGCGACGACGCGCGATCCAAACACCGCGCGGGCAAATCGGGTAAAGCGCGCTCGCGAATGTTCACTTTGCGCGCGCACTTACGAGTGTCTACGTGCGGTGTTATTCTCTCGCCTCTATCTATATGTATGCAAATTGGTTATCAAAGTGTTTACGCTAATGAGCCAGAGGGCTGGGCGCCTCGTTCTGTAAACGCCGAGTACTCATTACGCACCAAACTTATTAAATATTTATCGACGTTTTGTGTGCGGCGGGGCAAAGAGCACTTGTCACAATTAGCCCGTGCTTATTACAAGTACAGTGCCCGAACACACGACCGCTGTGCGTCGCCGCCGCCGCCGCCGCGTCCCACGCAGCGTCGCGCCCGTCGGACGGAGCGACGCGGCGCCTCCGCGTGACGGGCACCGTGCTCGCCATCGCGACCAGCCATCGATTACACGCGGGTCAAACTGCCATTGAGCGGACCACATTTTTATGTTTTTGAGGTTTCTGTTGTTTTAACAGCAAACTCGTTCTCTCACCTAAGCAGACTTTAATTTGCAACCCTAGGGGAGTACAGTTGCTGGCCCGGGTCCAGTAAATACAGGTTTGGTGCCAAACATGTTGTGGCGGTTTTAGGAAATAATTATTGTTTCCGGAGGGCAAATGGAGAGAAGGCCAAGCGAAGCGTGCTTCATTCAAATGTGTTTAGCTCATTAAAAGGCTTCATTAATTCCAGCAACAAATTGCCATGCAGTTGTTAAAGAAGGAGGAGATATGTGCAGATAATTAAGACTAAAACAAAGGGGTCAGTGTGTTTTTCGGGCCCAGCGAGACATAAACAGCCTTGCAGGTGCACGGAGCCCAGAGATTTTTCCCGGGAAGCCATTTATTGCCCACATGAGACCCCACTGAGGGATCGCATGCAGGCCGCACACAACTTTCTCATTAGCTCGAGCAGCCCCCCCCTCTCAAGAAGTTTCCACCACTATTTTTCACGCATGTTCTGCTTCCCTTCCCACATTTGTGCTCCACCGTCCCCGCCCCTGTCCCTCCGCCCTAATCGCTCACCAGCATCCCTCATTTGAACCTTACACTCACAGCATCCTCAAGACATCTGGGATTTTAATTAGGGCTGTGAAAGGATGCTTTTCTGGCGAGCGCCGGTACACAGAGATTAACAAAGAGCTTCAGACGGATGTCTTTTGCTGCCCGTGGCCCTTTGCGGACCTTGATCCAAACAGCGCTCTGACATTTTACACGACCCAGACCGACAGTTACGTAAACTCAACATGGACGCATCTTGGTCTTCAAGGAAGTGTCGCGAATGTTGGATTCTACAAGGTCTCTCTTGTGCCGCATCTGCATGAAGTAAAATGTGTGACATATTGAGCACAAATACTATATGCCCGACTACTTTGTGGCTGTTAAAACGACGTGAAAAATTACGGCATTATGACCAGGGAAAAAAAAATGGTGAAGGGTTTTCAATAAAGCAAATACAAATATTAACAATAAGGAAACATATTAATAAGCCAACAATGTAATCACTCTCATTTATAATTTATCCAAAATGATCACTACAACGAAGGCCTTCCCAAAACGCTATTAGCAGTGATATGGTTGTGCAACACTGCCACACGAGTGAGATTAATTGCTGGCACGTCACCTTAAATGAAAAAAGGACAAAAACAAGCAAATAAAAAGAAGCCAACGGTGACCGGCCGTTGTTCGGTTAAATGCAGCGACGAGCCGTTGTCCTGAACGCTGCGCTGGCGACGTGCAAACGCCGGCGCGTTCGCACGGCGCCACCGCGCCGACAATTTGCCGCTTCTCCGCGAAACAAAAGTGCAGCGCTGGAGTGGAGGCGGAGGTAGCGCCGGCGTTAGCTGCGTTGGAGGGCGGCCTTTGTGATTGGCCTTTTTGCGGTGTTTGTTTTGCTCAGGTTTCATGCTCACGGTTTAGAGCAGGATATCATAGGGGCCTCAAAGTTTTTGTCTCAAACAATAGCACCGATTTACCCGACAGAAACTGGATATCGTGACTCTCGTAGGTAAATAACTTTTGTCGGGGAGAATATTATTTACGCTAATGGTTTTCAGTCACCATTGTTTAGCCAAACAAATAATATGAAGCTTCCACTCGAAGCTCAAATGTTTTTACCCAAGTCACAGTTTAATAAAATCATACAAGAGGCTCAAGCAAACACAGATCCTCAGTTTCAAAAATGACGAAATTTCTTGCCCATAGAGAGAGATGTTCCTGCTCTACTCGTGTTAAACAGAAACCCGTCTCCTTACGCGGCATGCCTCACACCACCTCAGAATACAAATCAATAAAGTATTATACATCATTCCATACAACGTTATTGATAATAATAATATCATTTATAGAGCGCCTTTCACCCGAGGGTCACAAAGCACTGCAAAAGGCTGTGCATCGCTAAGGTGAAAAAAAGAACACTTAACATTTTAAAAATTCCTTTGCCAATTGATTTTTGTTAACGGAGAGAATTAAAAAAATGTCATCGATATACTGGACTTCACTTGCTGCTAACAATGGCATTGAACACTGTCCTCAAAATGCATCAACACTAAAATGCGTCTTTAACAAAGCGCCTGTTACATGCAAAGCATGTAACTTCAAAATGAGCAGAACGCAATGTCTTAACAATGGACAACAAATGCCCGTTGCTTTCGTTCATGCGATTTGCTCTCCTCCTCCTCCTGCTCAATGCAGTCTGGCTAAATGTCACTTGTAATGGGTCTCAATTTATACATGAAGCGGCTCAGTGTTCCAGCAATTTAACTTTCTTTGTGATATTACTTACCATTTCGTGGAAGAGTGCTCAGTGGGCGGGAAGGAAAAGGCCAGCCACAAACGCGCCAAGGTCAGGATTTTTCGGGATCGGCAGCGGCAAACCAACGAAACCGCTCGCATTAATACGGCCGAGGAGACGTTCACCACCGACTTGCTTCGCAATGTGGGTGGAATTTAAATTACCCGCACGAATAGGCCCAATCCCGCCAATAATCCGACACGAGGACAAGAGCCACGGTAAAGATGGCACGCATTTTCCTCCGAACGACGTGGGCGTGCGAGCGTGCGCTCGTCTTGACGTAGCCAGCGTGTGCGAGCCGCGGGCCGCTACTGCACCGACACCTGCAGCTCGTGGGGCGGCCGAGCAAGGGTGACCGTGATTCCGTCCACGGAGCGCCGGGGCCACGAGGAACCACCGCGCCGGAAACGTGGCCGCGTCCCCACTTTAGACACTTGTGGTGGTGGTGGTGGTGATGATGGTAGTGATGGTGGCAATGGCGGCGGCGGTGGTGCCGGTGGTGGCGGCGGAGGCAGTCGCGAGCGCCCGCGGGCGGTGTGCCGGCGCCGAGGGCCGCGCTGGCACAGACGTGAGCCGCTGAGTAATGTCCCTGAGCACCTGTGTGGGAGAATTAAGTCTCCGGGGACAAAGGCAGCAATTAGACGAGCTCCCTCTCTCAGCCGTGCTCGCCCGTAAGGCCACCTAAGACATTTAGCTTAACTGCAATGTGGGCCAGAGCCTCCCATTGTTCAATGTTTCACGAAAAAAAGGCATTCCACAGCGATGCGCTTGCAATCAAATTGGAAACGGACAAACTGTTCGGCACTAACCAGAGATATTTTATCATACCGGAGCGACTCTTTAGAATGCAAAGTTTACAACTAATTACGTTAAAAGCGCCAACGATCAACGTGCACGTCGGCGTGCGCGCGCATGCGTATAAAATACACCATTCATTGATTTGAAACGAAGGTGAAAATACATTCTTGCCAATTATCCAGTTGGTGTGCGTGTGCCGTAAAGCAAAGATGAAGGTTCTTCTCACTGCAATGAATGATTCAGAGACAAGCGCTGCCCGCGGGCGCCAATGTGTCCTCTCGACCGCGGTCTCCCCTCACCCTCCAGTCTCACCTCACCCCCTCTCAACCCCCGGTCTCCTCTGACCTCCCAATCTCCCCTCATCCCCTCTCGTCCCCGGTCTCCGCTCATCCCCCGTTCTTCTCCGACCGCCTCGCCCCGCCGAGGGCGGCATCCTCGCGCCACCGCGCCGAGCGGCCGCGGCGCGCGGAAAAACATCGACGGCATCGCGGCACAGACACCCGGTAACTGTTCCCACGCTCCGCTGTCATCTGCCTCCGTAATTGGAGGAAATTGTGGATTTGAAAGTGGAAGCAGAATGTTTATCCTGTCTAAATTATTACTCCATTAAGGTTTTTGCCATGCCGTTACAATGGCTAAATTGGATTTAAAATTTTAATCAGACAATGGACCTTATATCCCAGGGTTTAAACCACACTAAATATTCTTACGATAATTGGAATGCGCGCTCTATAGATACCGCCGCGCGCGCCGCAAACGAGAAACGCGAGCATCTTCCGCGGAAGTGTATTAATTGTGCGCATCAAGTGACGTATATATATTTTATTGCAGCTGAAATGGAACTAAGCGATCACAATTATGGCGGCACAAAGCACTCTCTTGTTGAGGTCACGAAAAGCCTTCCCTTCCCCCTTCCAATCCCTCCACCCTCTCTCTCCGCCGCCTGCCTCCCGTTGACCCTCATCATCGCCCCCCCCAACCGCTCCCCGCAAGCGAACACCTGCTCAAACTCCCGTTATTATAACAGAAAAACCATTTGTCAATTAGGACGAACGGTTGTTTACTCTCGAATTGCGTTTGTAAAGCACTGTTGGTCACACAAAGTCTCATATCCTGCGAAAGGTGTCTCACAATGAGCGGCCGATCATGGTCACAAGGAACCGCCCGAGCCTCATTCCGTCCCAACGGATGAATGCAAAACACACAAGAATTGAAATGTGCGTTAATGTAGCATATATGCCAGGCGCGGTGTTAAAAGGTAAATTCAGCTTTTACAAGCTCACGCCAAAAATGACCCATTTAAGGCAGCAGCGTTAAAGGACAAGTGAAATGTCACCATTTTGCATACACGCACACGCACGCACAGACACAAAGATCCCCTGTGTAGCCTACACAGGCTGTTGGGGCAAGTGCTGTTAGCGACTAGCACCTACGAAGGCCGGCAAAGCATATGAGTGGGTGGCCAACGCCACGCCCGGCCGCCTTTGTCTTCCTAGTGGCGACGTTTACACATCACAACATGTACTCACTGGAGGCTGGGTCAACATAGGGGTGGTCCAGGACCGGTTCAGATTACCATGGCCGTTGTCGGCGTGAGCGGGAATCGAACTCGGGTTTGTAGCGCAGCCGTCTAACCGCGACACTCCGGCACGCATACACACTCTCGCACGCGTGCGTACGTACGCACGCGTGCACGCGCGCACACACACACACATTCACGAACACACGCGCGCAGGACTGGTGATGTGGAGAGAGGCGCTTAAATGGCGACCCGCACTGTGCCGCCTTTGGAACGCAGCTTCGTGTGATCGTCCAAGCATGAGGAGCACGATTGTTTAGGGTTTAGGATCTGCATGGATAATGAGAGAGCCCAAGCCAATACTATGCTCTCTCATGCCCTGCTCTTTTCTCTTTCGTCTTTTCAACCGAGAAACAATTTGAGGAGATTAAGCAGCAAAACTACACATGAAATGCATTCATTTTCACATCGCTTCCTGATTATCGGGGGGGGCCATTGGATGAAAGGGCATAAATTAAAGCTCTCCCACAAAGTCAGACAGTTTTCAAACTTTTACCGGATGTGTGTACAAAAAGGAGGCATTTAGAAAGCATTACGCGTTCCATTTGTAGAAGTTTTACGCGGCCCGGCGGCCGGCGTCTCCGCGCGCTGCCGCGGAGGAGCGCCGCCGTTGAATCGCGTCGTCGCGAGGCGAGCGCGATTACACATGCGTTGTACTGATATAGGTTTTCACAGCTCGATTCATGACGGGTGCTCTTCAGAGCTGTTCTTTCGAGATAGCCGTGTCGAGCGATCTTCCTCTCCACCCTCGCGACGTTAATGCTTGATGTTGCGTCCAACGTGGGAGGCAAAACGTCGCAAGGGAGGGCGATCGTTCGACACGGCTATCCTGAAAGAACAGCTCTAAAGAGCAAGCATTATTCACGCGTTATTCCAGACATTTGTACGTCGGGGTGTGACCATTTCCTGAGCCACTTCTTCAAGCCCACGATGGTTTCCTGAGTTCCTGGTGTTTATTAAAACTGCCACTACCAAACAGTTCGGGGGGTGGGGGGGGGGAAGAACCGCCTCGCAGAGGCTGTGCCATTTTGTTCGACCTCTGAGAAAATCTACAAAGCCACCACGAAGTGCTAACGACGCTCCGAGGTCTCAAAAACAAGCGCGGGTCAGGGCGACGGCCGCGCCACGCTCGGAAAAATCAATGCCAGGTATTTTTTGTTTGGCCCGCGCTCGGGAAAACTTAACCGCCGCTCTTAAACTAGATAATTTTGATGAAGTGCGCCGTGAGTTTGTTACACATCTGCATACAAGAGAAACAGAGGCCTTCTGTGAGCAATAACAGCTGTCTCCAGAACCCAGCGTTTGCAAAACGTACGCAGCAGCATATTTTAGTGCACCAGGCACAGCTGATATCTAAATCGCCCCGGTGACCCCAACACTTTCCATAATCACTGCGCATTTAAATATGAAAGAAATTACCCTTGACCCTACGCTAGCCACGAGGGAGACCCCCTCCCTCGCATGCACGTGCACACGCAGCACGGCGGACGCTGGCCGTGAGTGGAGGAGAGAGGAGGAGGAGGAGGGGGTGCGATTAACAAAAATCGTTAATCAACCGCGAGGCGCGAGACACGCCGCCATCTGTCCTCCGTGCAGCGTTTGTTTAAACGGCGCTGGGCACTTAATGAACAACAAATTAAACCAGGCCAAGGCAGCCATGACACAAACCACCTGTTTGGTGAAGGTAAAAGAATAAACTTGAACAAAAACGCGTTTCGGTTTTTATTTTCCGCGCGGCCTGCGATCTCCGCGGAGCCGCCCCGAGAGGGACCCGGATCTTGCGGGATGAGAATTCCCACGTTTACGTCGCGACGGCCATCGCAAGCAGCGTACCCACGCGACTTGTTTGCTTGACGAAAGGAAAAACAAATCCCGACATTAGTTGTATAAGTATCCCCCGGTCCAGGGGAGAACGCGGAGACATACTGTATTCTCTGGATCACAAGGTGGCCCGCAAAGTAAGACGCACCCGCAACTTGACCCTGGGGTCGATATGTTTTGTCGCACCCCCAGCAGACTACAAGATGCACCAACCAACAACGCAGCGCGCTCTATAATCCAGAGAGCACGGGACACCGTCCGCACAGTCTCCACACCGGCGAGCGTGCCTTCCCATCAATGTTTTCCTAAAATGTGTCGTGGTTTCCATCGCCACAGAAAGCAAACTTCTGTTGGCCGTTTAGTTACGTTGGCACGGCTACCTCGGCTGAAGGAGCAGATCAATGTCACATTCGTTATATCGGCGTGCGACAGCAGTACGCAACGACCTGCCCTTTCTAAAAAAACCAAAGTGTTTTCAATAGCGACCGCTCTGCAGAAACGTGCTTTGGCCCCGGAATATAATCAGGTGACTGGAATGGAACAGCCGATTAGACGCTGACTGGCGCCTCGGTGGTAAAACACTCGCTCCCGCGCGAGATCAATTTGCCTGACGGTGGTCGCCCTTTACTGGGAATTCACAGATCCAAAAACCGTTTAGAAATGAGTGCTTATTATTTAATCTTTACGTGTTGGTCATTTACATGGGGCTGTGGTTTTCCGCGGGGCAACGTGACACGCTTTACAGGTGTGAGGGTGCTAATTGCACTAATGAGGGGCAGGCCCATTAACATGCAATTTAATAACGCAGGAAAAACACCTCGACACACTGGGCACAACAGAAAACCATTCATGCAGCACGGCACATCCTGCATTACCTTCCCTAATGACCATATGCCAATTCTATTTCATTGTTGGACAAATAAATAGGGAAGGCCCATTTGGCTGGCATATGGCTCATCCATTAGATACAATCCCCCTCCCAAATGAGCAAAGAGAAGGGCCGGACTGTGGTGAATGTGCTTTAAATTGTGATGGTAGAGAGACGTGATCTTTGGCCAATGTTTTATGCGTGGCTGAGTTAGCGGTGTGACTGATGCTTACTGATGTGTCCAGCTCACGACGCCTCCACCCTCCCTACTCTGGCCCCCGCGTCCCCAATCCATCACCCGACG
This sequence comes from Geotria australis, assembly GCA_036362915.1. Taxonomy (NCBI): domain Eukaryota; kingdom Metazoa; phylum Chordata; class Hyperoartia; order Petromyzontiformes; family Geotriidae; genus Geotria; species Geotria australis. Next base: position 558,556 of record JAZEWU010000022.1, read on the forward strand.
ATATGCTCCGATCTCCTTCCGTCCCCGTGCTCGCCATCGCGCCGTGCGCGGGCCGCTATCGCCTCGTCCACCTAACCGCACCGTGAGCTTTAACGCTCCTCGCAAACGCTGAGTCCTAGGGTTTGAGTTTACCTCGACGGGTTCCCCAGCCCGTCGGCGAGCCCGAAAAGGGCTTAACCGCAGAGCGCGACCGTGAGCGCGTCCTGCAAGCCCGGAGCTGGAAGCCCGCGCACCAGCTGTCGCTGCGCGCGCGCCCGCAGCCGTTCCGTGTTTTCGCTCTTCCCGTCGGTTTACGCTCGTGGCCGCGGAGGAGGTATGCTCGGCGTGGCAGCGACGATGCTGGCCTCGCGACATTAAACTGGAACGAAAACGAGTAGATCTACACCAACCGCAGGACAATGCTGAGCTGGAAGACGAGGGTCACAATGTCGTAAGTCAGGGACTGTAAGATCCGCGTGTTAGTAACGTCCCTCTCTCCCTCCTGGGTGGAGCGGTGGTGCCGTGGTTAGCGCACCGCTCTGTGAACCCGGTGCCCTTTGATCGATTCCCACGGCTAACATCGGTCGCGGGTGAAATCCGAAGCGGTCCTGGGTGCTTCCCGCAATAACCAGTACGGTGAAGTATAGTCAAACAACCCCCTTGACACGGCGTTGGGAGACACGTATTGACAAAAGGCTCAACATTTACGTTTCCTCCCTCTCTCTGTCTGGAAATTGTACATAGCATTTATTTATACTCCACAAACTCTGTTGCAAAAATGAGTTGTCCCTTTGGGCTCTCACCTTGTTATAAATGAAGGAGATGAAGTCAGCTGAGCTGCAGTGATGTACTACGATTCAGAATGCTAACAGGATTTGAAAGGGCTTTAAAAACCTGTTAGCTTTGAGGGAAAGTATGTACAAGATGGAGTAAGTGTGAGGGTTTGTCTTTGTGAATGTTTCAATGTCTCTGTTTGACAGTACATCTGTGAGCATGTGTTTGATTGTAACACACTGCCCCCAACCACCAACCTTCAACCTACCACCCTCCTAACCCTCAAAATAAAAAAAAGGAAAATATGGCAAGCCATCCTCCGTCCTCAGGGTCTCCCACAGCCTCCCGCGGGCGGGGGCGTGTGTTTTGTTCTAGGCCCGGCTAAGACTTCACGCCTCGCAGGCTTCAAACAAAACTGGGCAAGCGGGGCGCCAGTGTCGTGCCGTCTGACCCCGGGCAGGGCCCCTGGCCTCATCTGCGTATTAATAACGCGCGCACAGGAGACCGTCACCTCTGGCTGCGTCCGATGAAAAGGCCGGAGGAGAATTAAAGAGGGGAGAGCGCGGGCGGGAGGCAGGGAGGGAGCGAGCGGCGCTGGGGGCCGCGGGGGAAGAGGCGAGATCAGGAGGCGGGCGCCAGTCAGGGGTTATCAGAGGCAAGGTGGCGGCAGCGACCATGGCCGCGATGCGTATTTATTCTCCCGCGTCGGGAGCTCGCGAGATGTATCGCGAGCTTCGCGGAGGATCCCGAGACCAGAGGCGGGCGGCTCGCGCGACCCTCCGCCGCAAAAAATAATTGGGAGAAATATGAAGAGATAAACTAAGTGACGAAGAAAAAAACAAGGAATTAAAGAAAAACATTTCTGCACGGTTGTCTAAGTGAATCTATTGTAATGAACGGTTGTGTTCCCCAAAACGTCTGCGCTCGGGATAAAGCGCCGAATTGCGCCTAAAACGCTGTCAGCGCTAATGACATTAGCGGAGAACTCTACACGCTGTGAAGCCAGTGTGCATAAATGAATGCATCGCATTAAAATTTACAACTACCGCAACTTACTTATTAATGAGGTTTCCGCCCTCCCGCCTCCGACAACGAAACGCAGGTTTAGATAATTAGGAAGAATAATAAAAACAACAAGATGTATTCCCTCGACGCTTCTAGTAAGTAGCAAGAGGACTTTGAAAGTTGAAGTATTGTCTGCGAGGATGCGTTGTGCATAATTAATTCTACAAGCACGCCCGATATGTCCTTTTGGTGGTTGGGAGGTAGGACTTGTGTGTGCAGAGTGTTGGGGTCAATGTCTCGGATTATAAAAGCTGAAAAGAAAGGCAGGGTTAGCGGCGAGCAGTGGAAAGGGTCATGGAGTGGTGGTTAGTTTAACAGAATGCCACACCGCGTGCTCCATCTTCTCAAAGACCATCTGCTTCCCAGAGTGAGAGTGCTGGTCTGTCTGGTGGCGTATCTGCCTTTCATCTGCATCCCATTTATATCGCGCACACGGAAAGCACAGCACCCATCATTCTTCAACTCGCACAGCGAGCCTAGGTGACGTGCTACAAAGCTACCGTCTCACACTTTGTTGTTTTAGACCATTTAACACTGACATACAGTGTACTGGTGTAGGTTTTCACGGCTCGTTGTATGAGAATTGCTCTGCACAGCTGGTTTTTCGGTATGGCCGTGTCGACAGCTCCTTCTTGCTCCTTCGCAGGAGCGAGAAAGAGGAGGTACGCTGGACACGGCAATCCCAAAAGAACAGCTATGGAGAGCAGTGTTCATGTATAATAGTTTAATGAAGCCGTTTTAGCTTATTTATAACAACATCAGGGTTCCAGTACAGCTATTACATTCGCCATACAGCGTATTCATCTGTTTATTGTACACAGACGTATTTTTAAAAAAAAATTCTTTTCATAGTCGTCATTTATTTGATATTCTCATCGGGGACCGAGAGCCGCATTTCCGCGTAGGTTTCCTGGCCGGGCTCCGTTACGGCAGAGACGGCATCATGCCGGCCAATCGCTCGCTCCGTCTCGAGGACGCCGAACCTCACACGCGGGGAACGGCGTTTAGCGCACCACGCTGAAACCGCACCGCAAACTTAATTTCGATACCCACCCGCGTCTAAAGTCAGCCGTGAGTAACAAACGGAACTGGACTTTGGTTTCCTCCGTCGACAATCCGCACTGACCGGCGTGGTGAAGTATGGTCAAACAACCTACGTGACCATAACTGCACGGGCAGGCCTTCAACCAGCAGCGGACCGACAAAGGGCGGCACGGTGTCGTACTCCGCGCACAATTAACGTCGCCTGCCTTCCCTACCGCTAGCGTAACGATCTTCTCGTATGACCGGCTTAAAAGCGTGATTAACTTTTAAACAGAAAGCGCCGCGATGTACAACAGAGATAAAATACTCTGCTACGCCGCAACAATTACCACCGATACCACAAACACCGTGCTCGGAGGAAGAGCACGGCAAAGAAAACATGAATCTTTCATTATCCGCGCGTGAGTCACGGAGCCAGACGCAGCAGCAGCAGGAGTATGAGTGCTCGCGGCGGCTCCGTGGGCTCAGACACTGACTCATCGGCACGGTCGCCGCCGTCGAATCGATGAGACCCAACCCCGTCTGTATCTAGTCGCCAACCGCCCGAGATTTCAGCACATTTATTCACCCTGCCGCCGCCGCCCCCCCGCAACCCTGCCTGCTTCTTAAACTCATTCTGGTCGTACGCCCCCGAACACTGCGAGAGCCCAATCACTCTCAAGGTGCAGGGCCCCCCGCTCCCCCCCCTTCCGCTCGGTTCCATTACGCAGGCCGACTTGGCGAATTCCTTAACGCCAAACCACAAAGAGTTCCCCTGGTGTAAAGCAACTCGCTTGCCCCCACCCACAGTCCGCCCCCAGTCCCTCCTAGCCACCTTACCCGGCATCGATTCTGTCATCGTGCAAGGGCTTAAAAATCACTCACTATCGAGGCGGTTAACTGCACTTTCTCCCGCGTCGCCGTGTTTCCGCGGGGACCGCGCGAGCCGGGGTGGCGGGCCACGCGTCCGTACTGAGTTCCCGGCGGCACCCGTCCAACTCCGCCGGCCCGAGCCCTGACCCCAGCCTGGCACGCCGCGAGTTTTATCAGATGCAACAACTCGGAAGCGGAGACAGACCGCTTATTCGATGAACGAAAACTCGCTCGCTCAGATTGTGAGTCATATTTCTCCACCCGCGTGCCGTTCTTCAGATTATTCACGCGCGTTAGCCTTGCCTGCGCTCTCATGGAGGGTTAGGGCGAAACAAAGGACATGAAAGTTGATCCAGATGTCCTATTAGCGGCCGGGCGCTCGGTCACACACCCTTCAAAAACAATGAAAAAAAAGTCTCACTTCTCCCCTACACCTCTAAGAATGAAAACATGTTGGTTCCTGTAAAAATATAACTTACGATTAATCTTAGTTATTAATACCACATTACGACGGCAGGCATATAATCTGGGAAGAGGGCCTCGAGCTACAAGTAATAACTCACGTCTCCACCAGTGAAAACATTCATTCTTGATCATTTTTTTAAAATTCCCATTTCAAATAAGTTTACGATTAAAATTAATTTGACGCATATCAGTCCAGTAGGCTACACACACACGCGGGATCATTATTGGTTCCATAATGTGTGTCCACACCGTCCACTGTATCGACCTCGGTGTGGCCCGACAAGAACCCACCGAGATAAACAACCGTTTTATTGGTTTTCTCTTAAAGAACCTTTGTATAAAGGGGACCTGGGGTTGCTGCTATTGATTAAGCACATTATAACATGGCAGGTAAAGGTGCAGCCCTGGCATTACTTGCTTACTTCACTGCTGGTGGAGGGGCCTCCACTAGAGGGAGCCATAGAAAACCCCCTCTAGAGGCTACTTTGGCCTACTCTTCCAGGCTGGCCAAATGTTGCAGATGAGGTGGGAGTACCCACACTTTATCCTACCACATACGACCTGCCGATCTTCTGCGGCATATCCATTTCAATTGCCGTGCCGGCAGATTGAAGAGATGATCAACGGAAGTCCATTGTGCTAACCATTACACCACGGAAGAATCCCCTTCACAACATGATATTATATTGTTGTTATAATGCTATAACCCACTACAGGTTAATGAATGCAATGAGCCCTGCTTATCCAGGTGACAGCCCGCTGAGCTGTCTTCAGAAAGGTACCAGAGTCTGGTTACGAGGGTGGAGCTGTTATTTTCACGATGGCCTGGCTTTGTGAGTGATGATCATTAAACGCGTGATTGTTTTGTCTGTGGCTTGGGCACACAAATGGCCGACTCTTGCAAGTGACTTCACAGGGTCTTTACTGTTCACTGTGCCCTGGACGGTGTGCTTTGGTAACGATGCGGGGATTGTACTTATGGCACGATGAAGATGACTCGATGGCAGACGCCGCACTAATCGCCAAAGCCATCGCATTCGAGAGTTGCGCGATGTGATTGTATCGAATAACAATGAACACAGTTGCGCTTCGCTTTCCAATAGACTGAAACGTGCATGTGTACGAGAAAATGTGTTGTTCGTTTTAGCAGTCGTCAACCCTACGACCTTTAGAAACGGCAACAAATTTAACAGCAACAATAAAATAACAATATGCAACCAATATGACTGCATATGAGTACAGTGTGAGGGCGGCATGGTAGCGCGCTGAGTACCGCTGCCGCCTCACAGCAAGAAGGTCCCGGGATCTAATCTCGGCTGGGGTGCCTTTCTGTGCGGAGTTTGCACGATCTCACTGCTTCCGCGTCGGTTTTCGCCGGGCACTCCGGTTTCCTCCCACAGTCCAGAGACATGCTGCTGCATAGGTTAATTGGCCTGACATCCCATCTTCGTAATAGCCCTGCCTTGCGCGTTGTGTCTGCCGGTATAGGCTCCGGCTCACCGCGACCCTGTACAGGATCAAGCGTTTCTGACAATGAATGAGTACAGTGTGTATGACCAACGGTTTCATGTAAGCAGACCGGGCGCCCCTTGCTGCAGGGTCAGTCACCGCATTTCACCATCAACCTTTGACAGTCGATCGCCGCTGGACAAGCACACGCCGGACACACGATCGCAGCGCAACAAAGAGATGTCAAGTGGCAAGTCTCCAGCAACAAGTGACCAGGGCGAGCACTGACACCGCCACTCTCGGCTTCGCAGCCTGGCGTTGGACTGTGACACCGTCGTCACAAATCTCCAAACTACTAAATCGTGAACCGCAGCGATCCCGCGTGCGATGGCAAAATTAAATCGTCATCGCCGTTGTCATCATGTCGTCGTGCACCGAGAGCGTCTTGCGACACTTCACAGATACAACCTGCCACCATTTGATAGACATAAGCCAGGAACTATACTCGGAACCGAAACGTAAGTAAATGGAATTCGTCCAAGGATAAGTCATTATCTGCAATCAGCCGCACGGTTCTGTCACCAAGCCTCCTATACACACTTGAGTTTGCAGCAAAGTGATGAAATGAGGTTGCCGGGCAGAGGCCGTCGGAGCGCTGAGCCAGAACCGATGAGATCCTGGGTTCAGCGCCAGATGACCACGTGGAGGCCGACGGCACGTCACGCACGGCGCGCGTGGCAGCGTCGGCCTCGCGACAAAGGCTCCGGCCGACGACGACTCGCGGCACTCGCTTTGTCTCCGGCGCTCGGTTCGCTTTATCCCGGCTGAGAGGGATTTTTATACGAGCAGCGAGGCGACGAGCCAAACAAGTTACATCTTGCGTTAAGATGCGTTGAGAAAAACGCGCAGGGGCGTTCTGCCGTCCTGTGCGCGGCAGCTCTTGCCGTGCGGAGCGACGGTCGCGAGTCGAGCGGAGTCTTGTCATCGTTACCACGGTTGATGGTTGCTCTTCAGAGCTGTTCTTTCGGGATAGCCGTGTCACTGAGCGATCTCCCTCTGTCCCTTGAGACGTTTCGCCTCCCACGTTGGAAGCATCATCAGGCGTTATATCAGTACATCGTTCCCACCGCTCGCTGCAACACCTTCACTCGTCCGACTGTCGTGTTTTCTCACACGTTTGCTCTGTGTGCTGATGCTGATATAATATCTGGTACATATGTCGTAGGAAACCTCACTGGTTTTGCTACGAATATACTGGATGCTGCCGTAGAAATGTAACATTTGTATCAACAAGTCAGGCCCTAAAATAAAGCCGGACACTGCTCATCATTAATTTTAGTGCGGAGACTTTTTTTTCCTTTTGCGTTAGACATGACCAAGCGAGAAACGTGTTTTCCCAATTAGAGCACTCACGAGCTGACATCTCTAATAAGGTGTTAAGAAGCTCATAGCTGGGTCTCTGGTCCTTTGGACGTACTTAATATAGGCTGCGAGAAATAATCTTTGAATGACGCAATATTCCTGTTCTTTCCAATAAGGAATTTACAAGGTTGCAGACGCGTCCGGGCAGCTCGGGGGGATGGTGCCCTTGAGATGGTGTCACTGCGACTGGGTTTGGGTCTGGGCAGCCGTCCATGATTAAATCACCGTTGTCAAATGTGGCGACTCGATGCTGCCATCCCATCAGCAGCAACTGCACGTGAAAAAAATGCGGACGAAAAAAAAATGTTGCGTCTTTCACTTTATTTGGTGCGAGCTCACTCTTGAGGGTTAAAAATCTTAAAATATACCGGCTGACTGACACGGCGCAAAGCGCTCTCTTCGTGAAGGAGGTCTGTCTGGCTTCGAGGGGCGATTGAAATGGTTCCAAAAGTAGTTAAATGTTTTTATCTTCCAGAGACATTCCATGAAATGTTGTGTTCTGCTGACTGCAGGAGTTCTCAAAAGGACACTTCTCTCCCTCTTGTTTTGACATTGATAGTACAACTGTGATATAATTTCACCACGAGCAAAAAAAACGCAAAAACAACCCCATCGCAATAAATTAAGTTAATACCTCAGCAGTAATATTTTAAAAACACAATTACATTTTAAATTAATCCTACACTTTACAGCGCACCAGTCTGTCGCAAAATATATGTATAAATGTGCCCCAACGTAACAGAATATGACCGAATGAAAATCTCCAGAAGATGTGTTCAGTTGGAGCACACGGTGCCCTCTGGCCTAGCAGTCGCTCGTAGGAGCGAGGCTCAATTGCACACGGATAAATATAATCGGCACGTATACAGTACGCAGCTAAACGCAGGCGAGTGCGGCGACCGGTCCGCCGTGCACACGTCTCTGTGTGTGAGTCCACCCGGGCTAGGCAGCTGCCACAGCCTAGGCGGTCTGCACACCTGCCACTGGGCCAGTTAGAACGGGTCACGCAGTTCACAACTTGCTGCCAACTCGTAATGAGGCAGGCCATTACCAAAGTGCATCATTAACGGAGAAGTTAAAGATCCTGCGGTAGTATCGCGAGCGCCGGACGATTGTTGATGGCAGCGCCAAACCGTGTATTGTGAGTCACGTTGAAAATTAAACATTTTGTTCTTTTTCTTCTTTTGTTACGATGATGATTTAGGTTCTCCTGAGGAAAAAAAAAATATATTTCTCACGCGGAGGCCATCAGATCAAAATGTCAATTTGTCTTTATCCTTCAGAACCGGGATAAAAATGCTATCTTTAAAGCAGCAGAGCGGCAATTCGCTGTGCACGGAATATCCACGTCTGCCACGCAAGCAAACAAGGGGCATGAAAAATACCTCGTACGGTTTAACCGCACCAACAAAAAGAATTTCACATCGCAAAGACAAACGGGACCACGAGCCCATGGGTGGTATTGGCTGCCGTTTAAAAAAAATTGCGCCATTTTTCTTTTGCGAGACAAAAAAAAATAATGCGGAACATGAAGCTGTGGTTTTGGGCTGACAAACGACGCCGTGGAACTCTGGCCGGATCATCTGGGTTCCACGTTAATCCATCAACCTTCTGGCCTTGCTGAGCCCCAGTCTAAAACAAAGCCCACCGCACCAAACAAAAAAAACCCAGCTGAAAAAAAATCTAAGGCTTATCCTCAACCCAACCCCCACCCCGGCCTCAACACCACCCCTCCCCCTCACTCTCGGAGCAGCTTTCATTCCTGCTTGACATTGAGGGATATTCACACAACCAAAGCTCATTCTATTATTCTTCCACCTTTTGGTGAAGACGGATTTTTTTAAAAAATTCCATTAAGAGGTGACCTCAGATCCATCAATGTAGCCCTTTGTCTTAACAGGGCCGCCTATGGACACCCCTGTTGCAGCAATCCCGTCAACCTTTGTTTGGGGTGAGGAATGCCCCCGCACATTTTTCATTACGGTTGATAATGAAAAATTATCTCGGTAGATTAAAGTAAAAATGGGGAAGCCTTTAAGAGCGCGTTATCGAAAGCAATGAAAAGTTACTTGAATCGACACCTACCCTAAAAAGACACGCAGCGGCAGAGCGGCATTTTCGCTCACGACGGCATTCGCCCGCGTACAATACCACGCTATCGTACGCAATGCTGCACAGCTGCAGGTTACCCACAACAACGCTGTCAATAAAGAGAAAGAACCTGCCATACATTAGAACACTATCTTGCCAGGTCTCCTTTCCTAAAGGGATTATGAATCTCAATGGGCTGTCACCATGGCCAAATAATAAAACATCCATCTATCAAATGCTAGCATTTAGGGCCGGGCAAAAATGTTTTGTGCCCAAGATATCAACAGTACGCACACACACACACATGCTAACTCAATGATGTAACAAAGCCAATCCCTACCAATGTATTGCAATGGTATAAGATTGGGACCACTATAAATTCAGAAAAAAATGGACATGCTATTGCACTGACATTTCCAGTACTGACAAAATAGTGACTCCTAGCATACAAATATTGTGTATAGAGAAAATACAATGCTCGTATACATAAGCTGCAGCACCACAGACACACACACACGTGAGCGAGCAGCCGCGGCGGCGTAAAGATTGAGTTACGGCACTAAAGGACGCGAACCAACCTAACGGAAGGCTGTTTTGTGGTCCCATCTGTGCTTATTAATCATGTGCAGTACAGCAACAGTCATGTTATGTGACAAGTACAGCACTGAGAAATAACAAAACATGTGTAAGTGTACCTTTAGGAGCAAGTGTGTGTGGAGCATGAATGTGAGTGTTCGTGGGGGGGGTGGGGGTGGCGGTAGTGCAGTGGTTAGAGACCTGCGCTAGGAACCCGGCAAGTTTGATTCCTGCTCACGACCAACAAGAGTGATGAATATCTCCACCGGCCCTTGACCTCCACTAGGTCGACTCAGTCTTAAAGGAGTGGCTGGTGCAGTGTGTAAACATGAGCACTGGGAAGACAAAGGCGGTCGAGCACAGCGTTGGCCGCCCATCTCCTTGCGTGCCGTGTCGGCCTTCATAGGTGCTCTTTTACAGCACTCGCCCCAACGGTCTGTTAAAGGCTACACGGGCATCTTTGTCTTTGCGAATGAGTGTGTGTGAATCGGGTGTGGTCTATCTGTGGGAGGCAGCACTGGAGTGGCCATTCACACAATGTGCCACGACGCGGGCAGCCCACGTTTCATTCATCCGCTTAGCGAGCGTGAATGCCAAAAACCACGCACGCCGGTAACTACTGGTTACCCTAACCTAGCCCCGCTCACCGCACAATGTGACGCTGTACGTAAACTCGTCGGCGCGTGGAGACCAAGGTGGCCGGGTGTAGCGCCGCGACTCCCCGCAGCACCCCACGCTTGCTGTGACAGCGTTAATACGCGACGACTAACGGCAGCTGCTCCAGCTGTCCGCAAGGCTAACGGAACACCTTCATGTTTTTACGACAGAATAAATAATAGTACATTCTCCAGCAATTCCCCGTCCACCATTGGATAACCGCCACGTCAGTCTCTGCGGGTGTTTTGGCCATACTTCACCGCGCAGGTCGGTGCAGGTTGGCGAAGGGGAGAGGGGATGAGAGTCATATCACTCGCCGATGGTGCTAGCTACGACTGGGAATCAAACTCGGGTTGCTGGGGGTTTTTTATTGCACTAACCGACGTGCCACCACTCCAGCCCATTTAAAACAATATATAAGAACTGTATATTGTATGGGTGACATGGTGGCGAGGTGATCTGCGCTGCCGCCTGACAGCAAGAGGGTCCCGGGTTCGAATCCCGGCTCTGGTGCCTTTTGTGTGGAGTTTTCATGTTCTCCCCGTGTCCGCGTGGGTTTTTCGCAGGGCTCTCCGGTTTCCTCCCATAGTCCAAAGACATGCTGCTGCATAGGTTAATTGGCCTGCTGACTAAATTGCCCCCGGTGCCCTGTGATGGACTGGCATCCAATCCTGGGTATAGCCCTGCCTTGTGCCCTGTGTCTGCCGGTATAGGCTCTGGCTCACTGCGGCCCTGTACAGGATTAAGCAGCTTCTGACAACGGATGGATGTATGTATATTGTACATTGACATGCAGAGTTTCTGACCAAATCTGACGCTGCAAAAATCAACAAACACGTTGCAAAAACTTGGAGCTTCAACTACACTCGCTGTACGCCTTCAACAGGGGTGGTCACAGATTCAAAGTGTTACGATTGCCGTGAGCTCAATCGTGCTGCCGCGGTGACACGCACTCGCACACGAGAGGACTTTGCCCCGAGCCACCGCTGGTGATTGCTATGTGACACAAACCTGTCACAAAAGCTATGGCGCCTCAGCTCACACTCAATAAACCACCCCACGTCCCCTAATGCTCTTGAAGTCGAACCCTGTCAACGTAATAATGTTTTACGCAAAGGGGAATCTTGAATTAGTTTTTAATTCCATCTTCAAGCACTGAAATGTCATTACCATCGGGCTGATACAATGTGCTCAGCTCCTACAGTATTCGCGTACAAATCCCATAACGCGATGAGTATCAGTTTACCCATAAGATTTGCTTTTTACCACTACTCTCAAATTAACAAACTCGCTTTCCTTGTGAAATGTTTTATGAAATGAATGAAGAATACGTGTTCAATGACATTTAATTCAGATTACACTTTGGGTATTTTATGCGAGTTATTAAGGGAGTTTATTAAAAATACAAAAAGCACATTTAGAAGTGTCGTCTATTCAAACTTTAATTTCATCTAACGAAAACACGTCACAGTGAAACGTGTTATACCTAAACCAACCTCGCACAATTTGATCCGACGTAACTGACAACAGCCCCCAGAAAACAGGCTTTACGGAGGGCATGCAGTAAACCGAGGTGCGGTTTAGACGCGCAGCGGACATTGTGACACTGCAATATCTTAAATTACGACGACTGGCCGTTTTCCAGAAGTAAAACTCACAAACACTGTGTAAGCCGTCACCTCGTGACATGGCAGGCAGTTTGTTTTAAGTGGCTTGTGTGCACGCCTTTATTCTGGTGCCAGCCTTCACAGAGCTAACGGCACAAGTCAGGGTTAGCCAGCTAATCCTGGGAACAATTAAAAGGGGAAGAAACCCCTCTTTTTACAAACGAACAAAACACGTTTTCATTTTACGTTTTAACATGTACAGTAATTATAACGCTAAGCCAGTCGGAGCGCATGCTGTACGCGGAAGTCAATTGTGGATAAATCGGCGCGTTTTACGAATTCGGACAATACGTGTACACGGGAGGATCTTGCTGTTCGCTGGGGGGGTTGTGTTCCTGGCAAATCGGTTTGGCAAACGCGACAGCTATGGCAAAGCCGCACGCCGGTTAAGCCAATCGATGAACGGGGAGAAATGCGATCTGTGAGGTTCTCCTGTAAACGAAAGGAGCTCCGGTCACAGTTTGTTCTGTAAGGGCTTAGGTATAGAGCGACAAATCAACGTACGCACAGACAGCAGCAACCTACACGGCGGAGGTTCTCTTAAAAGTTGCTCCGAGTTACCGATGCCTCCTGTTTTTTTGAAGGCCTTTCCCAATTCTTTTTGGGTGCAGGCCAGTCTTCCACACGGGCCTTCTTAGTTGCATCCGTCGCAACCTCAGTGGAACTAACACTGGTAGCCCAGGTACCGGAGGATTCGATTAGGTGACAACTTGAATCCCAAACCCAGGAGAAAACCTGTTGCAAGCGGCTCATGTGTTCATCGATGTAGCGAGCAAAGGCCACGATATTGTCAAGATAATTTAGACACGAGTCTCATTGGAGACAAGCTAGGAAACATTTCCGTTACATGTTATAACGTGACTGGCACTGTGTGTAGTCACCTCGCAAGACAATAAATCTGAAAGAGGCCTTGCGGCGTGCGTGGCAAACTCAGTCTTATGCCAGGACTCAGAATGAAGAGGGGGGATGCCAAAATCCTGACAATAGACCCGGAGTGGCGCAATCGGTTTTGGCAACCCACGTGGAGGTGGCACCGTCGGTTTGCTGGCGGCACGACGTGCGCCCTCCACGCAATCAGCTGACTCCGCGACCGCGGCGCCCAGCGCCAAGCCGTTTGAGCGCGGGAAAGTGCCCTTGGCGAGCGCCGACAGCGCGCTTCGGTACGCCAACGGAGATTTCGAATCGCCACGCCAATGGATTCGAAACCTTTGCGCGGCGCCGGTTGCAGGGTTGAAGATTTCCGCCACCTCCTTGTTCAGCAGGTTGCAGGGGCTTCTGTTTGTCAGCTTGGATGGCGTACGGCGCAGACTGTTGCCAGCGTCTCGTCATTCGTCGTTGTGCGGGAGGCGATCGCCAACCGCGAGGGTTACGTTCTTGGAAAACGCGTTTTTGGAATTGCGCGAGCTGAGGCAATCCGCGAATCGGTTCGGGGGCAAATCTGCGAATGGGAAGGATGCGGATAGCCAGGCTCTCCCGTATTTAAAGCCTTCAGTGCCTCCTCTTCCGCCCAGTCGGGGGCCGGGAAGGTTGGTGCGGGCGAGGACTGGGCTGCCACGTAGCTATCTCGTGCCCGCTCAACGCCGTTCCCGAGCTGGCGTGGACTGCTCCCACCCGAGCTGGTAATATCTGCGCCTCACAGAAAGAATAGTCTTGCCCGCCTTCTCAAATCAAGCGAGTGTCTGGCACCCGTCTCCGCTGGTCTCCTTGAGCGGGCGACGGGAATTCCACACGGCTACGGCGCAATACATGTATATATACGGACATTCGGGTGGACAGTACATCTACGTGTGGAACGTTAGCCTACGTGTCGAACTCCTAATCCTACTGTATACTGTAGCGAGAATACCGCTTCGCCAATTATCTGCACTGTATGCAGTTGTGGGACAATTTGGATAGAAACCTAATTTGCAAAGCGCGTGTCACTGACGACAGACACGTGAGATGGCCCGAGCGTATTGTGCAATCTCGAGAAAGGCTAATCGTCATCTCAGACGCTTACTGCCTCTCCCATTCTCGGAAAATTACTTTGCTTACCATTTTTTCATCACCATTATTAAAATCCTCTAATGGTTTAAGGAAGCCTTTTTAGTGAAACGTCTGTCTCTCTCTCTCTCTTTGTCCCGATCGCCGAACGTTTATTCTCTTGTACGAGCAGAATGGCGGGGCCGCAGGCGTTGGCGAGTGTCGCAGCACCGGGCCCGCCGCCACCGCCATGCAGGTAACGCCGCTCGGGGCCAACGGCACTCACCGCTTTTGTCAATTTATAATAATACAATTTGTAACGCGCGCATATTCATTCAATTTCGAAGGGATTCATTCGAAGAAAGAACGACTCTGAGGCGCGAGGTAACCTGCAGAGAGGGGGGGAGTCAGCCACGCGGTTAGCCGGCGCCAACACACCAGACACTGCGTGCTATATATTATGATGTTATCGGCCAACGAATTAACAAGTGTTTTTTAGTTGTGGAAGGAAACTGGAGAACCCGGAGGAAACGCACGCAGAACAGGAGGTGAACACAAAAACTCCACACAGAATGGCGCCCGAGGTGGGAGTGGAACCGCCTCGGGCCGGACTTTACTCCCGTGCGGCACAGATTTGACCACTGCGTAGACACCATGCCGCCCTCGGTGTTTATCTGGACACATTTGTCTTCAACCTGCAGCGTTGCACGTTCGAAATATCGAGGCGATATTAGGAATGCATTTCCAGCGAGCCGTTAATGAAGTACAGTAACCAGATTGGGCGAGTGTTTAGGCACGCTTTTGCAGAAGTGCAATCAGGCTCCTGCAATTCTGAGGCAATCAAGTGGATCGTCACAGCTCGCGGGGTTTGTAAGGTGCGGTAAATCAAAATTACACGAGGCGAATGTAAACGGCGCTGCGTGCGCGAGTGGCTGCGTGCGCGCGTCCCTCAAGCCCGTGGCCGCCGTCTCCGGCCCGCGATTGTTTTGCTCAGCCACCACGTTATTTAGGGCAGCGCCGGGCCTACAGGTGCAACGGGGCGGCTGATAAGCGCCGTCCTGGGGGAACAAAAGCGGTGGCGGCGGCGGCGTCTGCCTTCAAGCGCCGCCGCACGGATGCTTATCCCCGCACTTGTTATGCCGGAATGGCTGCTTATCGGGAAAAGCGAAGCTAAAACAAGACGGCAGTCTGCGCTGCCCCGCGAACCGCGCCGCGGTTTCCAAAACACCGCGCCGGCCGAATAACGACGCGCGGAGTATCTGGGGAGCTTAACAACAATAACGTCGCACTCGTAGTACAGTAAAGCTAACACACTTCTCCGGAACACTTATCTCAAATGCCTTTTGCCGGATACAATCTTGATGTACCACACAATGAGGCTTGCCCGTTCATTTGCTGTAACAAGATACTCTCTGCAAAACTGCTTTAATTTTATATTATCGTGCGAGGCATTTGCAAAAAAAAAGCCCTGTCCTTGCCATTTGTGAATGCCAGTCGGCAGTGAAACACAAGCAAACAGACCTGCAGAGCCCGGCTTTACTCCAAACACTGGCCGTGAGGGTCATTGCAGGCCGACCCACTTAATGTAATCGTCACTAAGCCCACATGCTGCGGCGGTCAAGTTAAAACAAGTTCCGAGGAGCACGCTGGCGAAGGAAATCACAATAACAACATTCATGTATTTGGCGAAGTTGAGGCGAGGTAAATCTCCTCGTCGGACATTAAACTGCCTTTTTCATTCAAGTGGCATCATGCAAAAGGCTGCTATTATGTTCACTGTAATTGCTGGTGCAACAAATCTTGCGCCGCGTCTCTCTGGATATAATGGGCCTTTCTGCTGCGTGTGCAGCCCCGCGTTCCACACCCACCATTAGCGGCGCGCCGGCCCAGTGCCATCACTTTTGTGTTTGAGAACAATTACAGCGAAATGTCTCTTTAGTTAGGTGCGCCGCCGCCGCCGCCACCGTGCGAACGGATTTTAGGATCTGCTCAGAAAGGTATTTTGACATTCCGACAGTGCGGCACTCACTGTACGCTAATGTGCAGGTGCTGAAGCGACACGGCAGTGCCGCTCTCTACACGGGACGAGCTGTTTTGTTTGATTCACATTTAGCGGCCGGGCAGAGGTGCGCGGACGCCCTGCGGCAACGAGGCAGCACCTGGCAGCGCCGCCGACCATGTAAGGAACCTAGAAGACAACTTAGCAGCGCACAATGGAACCGTGGCGCAGCTGTACCTAAAAATAACATGTAACCAACATAAAACAATGCAGGGACAATGTTTGGAATTATACAACACCAACAACACACGGGACAAAGGTGCAAGTTGGGCCTCCTGACTTGACTAAACACCAGTGAATTAGCCATAGTGGTGTTACAGGTTAACTGAGTTGCACAAGCCAACACACATTTTTTTAAATGTCAGAAAATCGGAAAACAGGGTAACGCACAACAAGAGGGCGTCAATAAAACACACACACACGTGTCCGGAGCGGGGCAGGGAGGGCCTTGTCCTAAGAGAGCGAAAACAGCCATAATTTTTTGGTAAAAAAGTGCTCAAGGTGTGGCACGCAGCGCGTCACACGTACGGAGGTGCAGGTGGAGCAAGAGAGAGGGCCCTGATGTCCACAGAGATCCAATCCCAAGTCATCGCCTATAACTGCACAGGCTAATTCCTGAGTCGACTGGAGTTGCCTAACAGGGCCCGTCACCATGGGGAGTTTAGGACAAGAGGTGGGAGTTGGTGGCAAGGGAACGGCCAGTTTAAATCTGAAAAAAAAATTGCCCACGCAAGTAGAAAACAAAAGAACGTGCACAGCCAAGGGAAAACGGAACAGAGCTGTGGCTGAATAGGGAACATTCTCGGGTCACCTATCCGGCTCTCGTTCACTGCTTGTAACCGTGTAAGGACAGGTGAACTGCACAGCTACGGTACAGTTAAACGTCACAAATCCAACTAGCCGAGGACTGAGGTAAAGAAAGATGTGAAAATCAGTTTTTTTTTTATGAAGGTTACACCACACACAAACAGGGTTGCTGGACAAAAACAAAGCAAATCTGCTTTAAACACAGGAAAACGCTTCAAAGTTCTTTAAAATACGCTGCTGTGCATTGCACTGCGGATTTCAATGTAGTCGAGGATCCTTTTCCGTACAAAATATTTAAAAGCGATAGACATCAAGGCTTACGACATGGCCAGCAACTCACACGTAAGGGCTTCTGAACTCCTAAAGAAGCCCAAAGAAGCCCGCTATGTGTCGAGGATACGTGTTGCAGCCACGTTAACCCTCGATGGGACGAGCATCAGTACCGCTCGGCCAACCTCAGGATCCCGCTGGCGACTTCTTTGTGGAGCCGTTGCACACATAGCTAACATAGGGGACACTATCTCCCAGAACTAGATGGGGTGGATAATTGGCCAGAGCGGGTATATGATAATCACACGGGTATGTGAACGCCTGATGATGCCTCCAATGTTGGAGGCGAAACGACGCAAAGGAGACAGAACGACACGGCTATTCCGAAAGAACAGCTACGGAGAGCAATTCTCATACGTCGAGCCGTGAAAACCTACATCGGTACGATATGTGACATCATTCAGTACGGCTAGTGATTCAGCCGATGACGGAGCTGTCGCGTTTTCCTGGTTAGCGATGTCACCCTCCGCCCGTGGGCGTCACGTGAACCTCGAGGCAGGAGGCTCCTCGCCCGAGCGTGTTCGATGTCGTACGAGCGGTGAGTGCCTCCGACACAGGAGGTGTCATCAAAAAGTGGCCCGAACGTGGAGAGGCATTGCTCTCTACAGGAAAGGTGACTCGAGTGTGCTGCTCTCGCCTAGTACAACACGAAACGGTCAATAAAAGCAATATGATTTAAATGCTTGGCACCGAACAGATCCGGCCACGGCTTTGCCACTGACGTAAAGTATCTCGGGCGGCATCCGAGCAACATGCAGACATTTAATCGCGAACGTTTGCCGTCGCGTGTACTTGCTTGGAAATTAACAAATGCGGTTAAAATATGGTCGGTAGAATAACGTGCTTGTTGTTATTTTTTAGCCCGCGTCGGAAACGGCTGCGTGCCTACGCGGGAACGAGCGCAGGCCGTCGATAGAGGATTTCTTCTGTCACTTCCAGTTGTGGGCTTCTCAGCAGGTAGCTTTATCAATATCCGAGCTCATTAGTGCAAATTGAGTGCAAACTAAACCAATTATTGACGTTGTGGCAGTCACGGAGGTGTTATTCTGCTTCGAGCAACCATTTCAAATGTGTTGCTATAGAAATGGCTGCTATCCATGTTGAATTGCCATGGGCAGTTTAATCATCAGCATTCATGGGCCTCTGTTGAAGTGTAAACTCTGAAAAACACAATGTTCCTTGTGAAATGGGATAAATCGATTCTATTACTGAGCATTACATTACTTGTTTTTTTTCCCTTAGCGTTCGTGAAAAAATAACTGAGCATTTTACAAGAGAATTGCAAATATGGATCCTAATTGAACTTGCCTTGACCAAAGTATCTTGTTTACAGCCACGCAGAGATTGTTTTGAGCATATTTGCTGTGTAAATAAACAAATCAGCACACTGCACTAGACACCGCGCAACGGTTGTCCTCTTAGCTTACAACAACAACATTATAATCGCATTCATAAGCAGTACCTGAACACGAGCCAAATGAACAATTTAAATTCGCCACAGTCCTTGAATACCAAGTACTCAATTCTAATAATCCGGCCAACCGATGATTAAAAAAAGATACAAAAATCCCACCGATGTAGGACGAGCGGACGATAGAAAGTAAACGTTGCTCGTTCGACGGCACGTGACGAGTCATTTTAGCTGCGGTATTCGTGAGACACAGGGAATATTTTGGTAACGGTACCATATCCCCCACGTACCTCTGTGCAGCAGATGTTGCACGGAGGTAGTGCTTTGCGGGTCGTGGGTCAAAACGTTTAAAATCAGCTGCATAATGAGGTTCACTCGCTTACCAGCTATGCGCGTGTTAACACTTGACCTCACCGTGTAAACTCTGTATAATTGTGACTGCAACTCAAACTTTTTTTTAGCAGCACAATATTAATTAGAACTTTGGGCAGAACGTGCCGTGCTGCGTGCACGTCTTCCGTGTTAACGGCGCACACGGAAGGAAAGAAAAAAACAAGTCACGCTCTCGCTGCCAAAACAAAATTTACAATGGAAACGCGAGAGGCACCGGTATTGGCAATCGCGTCGTGTCTCGACACTCACGCTAACGGCGCACACACGCCGTGCACGCTCGACGCACGCTCGCTGGAATGCACGTTCCAATTTCCGAGGTCTGCACCGCACCCACTTTTCACACAGCGCCTATTGCTTTGCGATGTTATTGAGAAAAAATTCAATTTTCTTAGAAAAAAAAACCATTAGCGCTGAGAGCTCCATTTTATAGGAGCCATGAAATGGAAGCCGATTGCCATTATTGGTGTGAAAAATTGCCGCACCGGAACATGTTGTGGGATGGCGATGCGCGCGCGCGCGCACACGCGTACATGTCGAGCACACGGGTGAGCGCACGTACACACACACACACACACGTGTATACAAACGTGTGCTAACCCTGTCAGCGAGTGCTCGAGTGCGAGGGCAAACTTACACAGTGGTGAACAGCTACAGTGCTGAATGGGCGCAGCGTCTATTTACAGACGTGACTCTGCTCGCAGCGCGTGTCTTGGTGGAGCACCTGGGATCCTGAATTGAACCCTCGGCATGGCGAGCCCTCGTCCCACTGTCGTGGATATTGTAGGCGTGAGAGAAAATCCTGTTGTGTGGTCTTCAGTATTCCACCTGCAGTATGCCACCTCCAGAGGTTATCCCGCAGCCGGAAGGAAACCTTTCCAAACCTCGGTGGTTTTTGGGCTATGTTTGGAATCATACTCTGTTGGGGGTTTTTAATGGCTGGGGTCAGCAGTGTTAGATGCCGAGTCTGAGAAGGCGACTGGCTTCGTGCTTTGCTGCTACAGTTTTGTGATTGCGTCATTACTTTGACAGATAGGTGATTATCTTTCTTTACAAAAATCTTGGTAAAGAAAAAGAAACCTACAATGACTCAACCAGAGCAATGTGTTGAGCAGTGGACACCTTCGTTTGGTTTTCAATGTGCAAGTGTGGACGAGTGTGAGCCTTCCCAAACGTGAGCCTTCGACTTTGTCAAAACGTCGGTTCTTTTCGATCAGTATGCACGTTCGTAAAATTCTCATACAACAATTGATTGAAAACAAATTACGTCTGGATCCAGGTGTGGTTAAAACAAATTCCCCGATCTTACGCCAAGATCTCGGCACGCTTCTCCGTAGTGAGACTGTTAAATGCAGCATTTAAATTTAGTTTCATTTGGTGATTATTGTTGTTGTAGAAACACCTGAAGGTTCCCCCCCGGTTTCCACCCCATTGGCACTGAACACAATCACTGCTCGAAACAGACACGGAGATGCCCCTTGTAATGGTTGAGACCATTGTGGACCTGGCAGATCTGTGAGACCCTGGGTTCGAGTCCAGGAAAACACTCTTAATTAAAAGAGCTTCTCTCGTGCATCGAGTTGACAGTTGCACACCGCTCAGCTATGCGCTGCAGGAGCTAAAACATACAAACGAATTTCATTATTTAAATGAAGTGAATCGCTCTGCAGAGAACAGAACGCACCGCCATATATGGGTGCGAGAGACACGGTTTTGTAGGAGTCAAGCTAAAGGTGCAGACCTGCAGTTTCTTGCTTACTCCACTGCTAGCAGAAGGGCCTCCACTACAGGGTGCTCTGCAGAGCCCCTCTACAGGACATTTGGCCTACTCTTCTATGCTGGTCAGAAGCCCTGTAATACGTGAAAGTACTGACATACAGAGGTATCGGGCTGGTTCTTTTAGTACAGAGACACTGCGAGGTTTTCTGACAAAAACCAACGCATGAGAATTAGGCTGACGATGTCGCCAACGTGTGGAAGCAAAACGTTACAAAGGAGAGAGGAGGAACGCTCAACGCAGCTATCCCGAAAGGGAGCAATTCTCCTACATCGAGCCGTTAAAACCTACATCAGTACAAAAAACCAATGCATTCTCGAGTCCGTGCGTTTCTCACCCGTCAAGGCGGCACAATCGGCTTTCGTTCTGCGCGGACGGAACGGTTAAATACACGGCCAGCGAGCTCGGTGGCGAGTCAGGAGCCAGTCGTCGCGTAGATTTCATACAATCACAGCTACGCAACGAATCCTCTTATCCGTGAGAAAGTGGCGCGGGCAGGGTGGGGAACTCGCCGTATCCGACCCGTAACCCAAGCAACGATCTCCGCTCGCTCGTAGGGCACCCCAACCCGGGGGGGGGGGGGCGGCTCACCTTGTAGAGACAGAGGCTGGCCTCGTGCCGGGGGCTCGCCGCGTGCATCTGCATCTTCTCCAGGCTGTTGGTGAAGTAGTCGCAGGCGTTGCATCGGAGCTGCACGGGGCTGCCGAGCGCGGCGCACTTGAGGCGCCACTCGCTGGCGCGGCCGCCCTCGCGGATGTGCGCCACCAGCTGGAAACGCGCCACGTGCTTGTCCGTCTTGCAGTGCAGCTGGAAGTTGGCGCGCAGCGGCGTGCCGTACTGGCACAGGCGGCACGTGTGCGCGCCGTCGGCCGCCGACGCCTTCCACTCGGCCTCGGGGAGCGAGCGCTCGGCGGTGGCGTGGGCGGCCAGCGCCTCCAGCGCGTCCGTGGTGAACACGCCGCACACGGCGCACTGGAAGAGGCGCAGCGCCGGGTCGGACGAGGCCGGAGACGGCTCCGACGCCGCCGCCGAGGACAGGGCGAAGAGCTCGGCCGGGTCGACGCCGGCCAGGTGCTGGCCCGCCATGGAGGCCAGGCGCGGGTCCATGGCGAGGTCGCTACCCACTGCGGCGGGCAGGCGGGCGGGCGGGCGGGCGGGGGAGAGACACGGTCACGAGACGCTCGCGGCACTCGACGATTCGCTTCGTGCGCCTGCTGCTAAAGTTGTGTTCATCGTAAAATCATTAACTTTCATATTACACGTATTGTTTTGTTTTTTGTTAATCAGAAGTAATCGTCGTGCGGTTCACTAATCCGTCCACGTTTATTTCTGTGCGATTAGTGTTATATATATATGGTTTTTTCCACCGTGCAGTGCTTTAGAGGCAATCTAATTGTGAAAGGCACTACACAACAATCAAGACCGATTGGTGTTTCGAGTGTGTATCTGGGTGCCGTATTTGGCCTCTGTTTAGACGACGCTCCTAATATACACAACAGTATCGTTGATGTTTGTCGAGTCCGCGATAGCGAACGAGATTCGCCTCTCTCGCGTTACGCTGGGTTTAGCTTGGCTCAGATGAGGAGCGGGCAGCTCGCAGTCGGAAAGTTGCGAGTTCAAATATTGGTTTGGGGCTTGTAATTACCGTGTAAACAGTCTATCAACATTTGACAAACTTTAAAGCAGATGTAATGTACTATTGACTATACATAGATAAGTAGTGATCATACTAAGTGCATATACTCACATGCACCTGGGCAAGTTTATTTTAAAAATTACTATTCCCTTACCGTCCCACGCGCCACACATTATGTATACGCACGGTTGTTCACGTTGCGTAACTTCACAGTCATCGCTTCATCACATTATGTGCGTGCGCATGTCTATAACTATATCCATCCATCCACTAACAGAAACCGCTCAATCCTCAGTGTACAGCGTCGCGTTGAGCCGGAGCCCGTCACGGCAGACACAGGGCGCAAGGCAGGGCTATACCCAGGATGGGATGCTAGTTCACCACAGGGCACCGTGGGAAGTTTAGTCCGCAGGTCAATTAACCTATGGTATATAACCATTACGGGCGAACATCATAGGCAGCATCTCAGCAGCAGCAGTCACGCGAGCGGCGTTAGGCGACGGGCGTAACGCCGGCCGGCCGGCCGGCCGCCCGTCTCAACTTACCGAGTCCCGGGGGCAGAGCGGCCATCCCCCCCGTGTTGGGGTCCAGCTGGAATCCCCCGAGGAGGTACTGCTGCTCCGCGGCCTTGTCCAGCTTGAGGCCGGGGTGGCCCATGCCCTGCGCGGCCGCCGCCGCCGCCGCCAGGTAGTACTGGTAGAGCTCCGCCTCGGTGGGGCCGAGGCCCGCCAGGCCCGCCATGCCTCCCGCGGCGGCCGAGCCCTGGGCCAGGCCGGCCAGGCCGTGCTGCTGCTGCTGGTGCTGCTGCATCTGCTTCATGCTCTGCTGCAGCAGCACCACGTTGTGCATGTGCTTCTCGCTCGTCATGTGGATGCGGAGGTTGCGCGCCACGTTGGTCTCGTAGTCGCACACCTCGCAGCGCCAGGTCGGCTTGGGCTTGGCGCGGGTCGGCGACGGCGACGGCGACGGCATGGAGGCGGCCGCGCCGGACGTGGACGCGGCGGCGGCCGCGGAGGAGGAGGCCGAGGAGGCCGCGCCCGAGGCCGCCGGGGCCCCCCCGCCGCCGCCGCAGCCCCCGGCGAGGGCCTGCACGGGCGACGACGGCGGCATGCCCGCGTAGGCCGCCGCGGCGCACGTCTGCGGCGGCTGCTCGCCGCCCATCATGCCGGGCGACGGCGCCGGCACCACGCCGCCGTTCTGGAGGCTCTGCATGTTGTTGAGGTGCTTGTCGGACTGCATGTGGATGCTCAGGTTGCCCTTGGTGGTGGTCGAGTAGTTGCACACGTCGCAGCGGAACGGCTTGTAGCCGCACGTGTAGCTCTCGCCGCGCGCCAGCCGCGGGTGCGGCTGGCCCGACTTGCAGAAGTTGCAGGCGTCGCCCGGCTCCGGGTGCTTCTCCTTCATGTGCGCGTCCAGCGTCTGCTGGTACTTGTAGTGCCAGTTGCACTTGGGACACTTGAGCGTCTTGCAGGAGTTGCGCGAGTGCATCATGGTCATGTGGCCGCCGAGCGAGCGCGACGAGCCCAGCACCATGTCGCACTTGGGGCACTCCACCGAGCCGCCCGGGTGCTGCCCGTGGCACTCGCCGTACGGCGGCGCGAGCGCGAGCGCGAGCGCGAGCGGCGAGCCGCGCGCCGGGGGGGCCGGCGCCCCGCCGCCGCCGTCCTCGCCCGCCCGCGCCTCGTCCCCCGCGCCGTCCCTGGGCGGCTTCCGCGTTTCCACGTCGTCGCTGCTGCTGTCGGTGTTGCCGGAGACGCCGAAGCCGGCGCCGCTCGCGCCCGCGCCGGCGCCGCCGTCCGTGAAAGCTATGAAGGTAGATGAGTTAGCCTTTGGAGTAGTAGAGTTTAGCACGCTAGGCGTCAGAAAAGAAGGTTTAAAAATGCTTTGGTTTGAGAGGGTTAAAAGCTCACTGCTGCTGTGAGGGTTGTCAACTAGTGAAACTCGAGGTACTTCATCCGCATCGTCTACGTCATCATCATCATCGTCGTCGTACATCTCATCATCATTGAGGTCATCGTCATTTTCCTCCTCGGGATTGTTATTTCCGAGCTCCTCTCCGGAGGAGCCCTTTCGACTTAATCCCGCATCCGTGCTCTTCTCGGGAGACCTTCCTCTCCCGACGTCCTCCACGCACAGGTTGGAGGGCAGGCGCCCAAGGGGAACGGTTGAGGTAAAAGGGGATTTGGGTGCCAGGAACGCGCCGGAACCCGCGCCTAGCGGCTGCGCCGACTTGTCGGCAGGCAGAGGGGAGGCCCCCGCGTTGGGCGACCGGCCGACGAAGCCGCACGACCCCGGGCTCGCGAGGCCCGCCGGGGCCTGCGCGTGCGGCGGCGCGGGCGGCTCGATCGCCGTGGGCTCCAGGAAGCTGACGAGCGGCTCCTTGTCGTTGCCGACGCCCTGGACTATGGCGCACGTCCCCGGGCGCTTCAGGAGCCGGCGCTCGTCAGCCACGAGCTCCACGGCGTGCTCCTGGACCGCGTGCGCCGCGAACGACCGCGTCGCGCCGAACGAAAGCTTGCAGAGGAAACACATGAGGATGGGCTTCTGCTTCCCGTAGCCGTGCCGCGCCGGCCGTTCGAAAGCCGGCGGCCTTTCGGCCGAGTCCGAATCGTCTTTGGCCACGAAAGAGGTTTTGGCGGAACCGTCGCCACCGGGGATGCCCTGTCGCACGTCGTACACGCGAAAGCTGTGAAGGACCGGGCTGCGCGCGAGCGCTGAGGTATTTGGGAAGGTGGTGGGCTCTGCGTCTCGGCAGAGGCGTTTACCGAGCGAGGAGGCCGCCGCGATGTGGCAGGTGCTGATGATGCGCGGGAAGGCGGCGGCGGCGGCGGCGGGCGGCGCGCCGTCCGGCTGCTGCTGCTGCTGCTGCTGCGCGAGTGCGCCGAGCAGCAGGGCCGACGGGAGGGCGCCGTCCAGCGAGCGCGGGGAGCCCCCGCCGGGGCCCGCGCTCCCCCCGGCGATCACGTAGGCGGATCCGTCCGGCTGGTAAACGATCTCCCCGGACAGGCTCTCCACGTCGCTCTCGTCGGCCTCCTCCTCGAACTCCTTGTCCAGCTCCTCGTCGTCGTCGTCCTCCTCCTCCTCCCCTCCGTCCGGCCTCTCCTCCCCGTTGCTCTCCTTCTCGTCGGAGTCGAGCGTCGCGGAGCGGCGCCGCCCCGAGCGGAGGCGCGCGGCCCCGGGGCCGGCGGGCCGCGCCGCGCCGCCCCTCGGCTCGGGCGGCGCCGGCGAGCGGCCCTCGGCCGGGCCCAGGTCGCCCGCCAGTGCGCCCGCCCCCCGTTCCCCCTCCGCCGGGCTCCCGGCGCCACCGCGGGCCCCACCGTGCCCCCCCGGTGCTGGCGACAATTCACAGCTGTCCATTGCGGCGCTTGCACGTCGATCTCATTTCATTCCATCCAACACGAGCCGGCTGCGGGACACGGGGAGACACGCGGGGCTTAAACACGCGCGCCCGTACGCGCGGGGCAAACGAGGCAAAGGTTCGCGCCGGGCGCTCTCGCCGAGCGCCCGTTCCTGGCGGCGTCTGTACCGCCGGTGTTCGTTACGGGCGGGGTCATCCGACGGGAGCCGAGGGTCAGGGTCAGATATCAATTGCCACTGATGTGCGAGGCCATGAATTGGATCCGGTCCACTAGCAAACAGCGCGGTGTAAACACCACGACACCGCTCAAACGAGCACATTTTTCAACCGTTTCGTTTATCTGAACAACGCACAATTGCGAAAGTAACGTTGTTAAGTTCCGTGATAATAGCTCCGTATAATAACAACAACGGCAAAACATCTGTGGCTTTGAACACGTTACGAGATATAAACACACAGAGACGTGAAGCAGCGTGAACGGACGCAGGCTGCCAGCGCATTAAATAACTCAATGTAGACTGGAGCAATGTTCAACCAATTGGCCATCCACGACTCCACAAATCCCGCCAAACGAGGCCTGCACAGCTAATCAATGGCCCAGAAGCCGAAAATCAATCGGACGCAAATCATCTGCCAATACCGGCTCAAAAGGGGTTGGGGAGGGGACTGTCGTTCTTCCTGAAATGAAGTCAAGGGGCTGACCACCCTTTCATCTTCACTATTCCAGCGTTAAGTACTGCTGTATGAAACATTTCTTGTGATCAATAATTAATCGCTTGACGTTTTGGCCGCGTTCCCATTAGCAGACACCTGACAGGCATGCTGACAGTAACAGGAGAGAGAGAGAGACATCCCCCCTTCAAATATATAAATAAACAAGGATCAACCACATTGCAAAGAAAGCAATGGACAAAGGATTATTTATTTATTAATATCATTAAACGCCACATCATTTTTCTACTTCAATTTTTTTATTAGGAAATACACAAAGCGGACGAACACTTACACGGGAAAGGACGAGCTGGGACAATGCGTGTCCGCGAGTGAGCGTGAGGATCAATAGAGGAAATTGGCTTGAAATAAACTCACAGCTTGTTTTGCTGGAGGGATAGGCACCGATGGGAGAAGTAGTAAAAATCATTAACCTGAGGCTTGTGTGTGAACGAAGCGATTAAGAGGGCCGCTTTGCGCTTCGCTCACTGAGCGCGGCCATTGTCTGCGACCACTATCCCCGCGCATTCGACCAAAGGGACATTCACGATCCGCTCTTTTTGTTTCTCGCTCTTAGTCCGCTCTTGACACTCGTGTCGCGACATTAAAATGATTCAAAGCTATGGTCAAAGCGACGTGACAGGACGCATCGCAAGAGAGCCTGTTTTCTTTGGACCGGCTTAATACGGCACTCGCAGCAGACACCAGCGGTTTCGACTCAAGTACATTGACCTTCACTTCCTTCATTGAAAAGCCTTAACAGATGTTTTCACATAGCAGATATTTGGGGAATAGTGGAGGTGGCTCGAACGTGGAGAAAAGGACCTCCCAGAAAATGCGGTTTCCTGGAGGCCACGCGAAGCCTGACCCAAGCGCTGCCGCCACCTGGTTAGCCGTGCCCCTGTGACACGGCGCCCGCGGGCTCGCCTCCCCAACCCGCCTGCCTGACAGACACCCGTCCTCTCACAAGACTCTCGTGCGATTCACACGCCGGACACAAACGCAAAGAAGGCCCCGTACGTTTATACACGCGCTGCGTGCCGCGGGAGGGTTGGAAGCCAGGGGAGGGAACCGCGACCGGGCCGGACTAACGTCCGCTGACAAGCACGTCGACGCACTAGCACATCCTAGCACGGAGACACGCTCGGAACGGTGGAAGATGCCGACGAATTTGCGGAACCAGACGTGTAATCACAAAACGTCTCCCTGGAACACACTATTACGATTATCCGGAAAGTCTTACGGAAGCTTGAGCATTGTCATTGAGCACCTTTATATACAGCATACTGTTTAATTCGCCTCACTGGTAGAGCACTTACGTGAATTGAAATACGTAAGGATATAGTAAAGGTTTATAAACTTAAAGTAAAACAATTAAATCTAAGAGATAGAAACAAGGCTCTTGACATTATTTTTTTTCCCGAAAAACTACTGTTTTCTTTGAGGAATGGTTCAACACCTCACGATAATGTTAAAATAGACTCCTTTTTTAAATAACAAAAAATAACAGATTATTAAATATATTTAATAACTAAATTTTACAAGTGGGAGTCGGCAAAAGTGGCAGAACATGTTCATTTGACATTCACAATTTTTACAATTTAATGTTTATTTGCTGAAAGGTTCAGGAAAAAGGTCTTTAACGGATGGAATTCCCTGGAAAATTATTAATGGCACATAATTTCACGCGGCTAGGTCTGCTAAATTTCACAGCTAGTCAGCGGGATGAAGACAATCCCTGTGATTTTTTTTGAGGCGTGCTGTTGAAAAATCTCTGGGTTTTCTCAAATAAACCTGTCACGATTTTGTCCTGAACTTTCAAGGGTGTGTGGGTCCTATTCGGCCAAAATAACATGAAGATCATTGCACTTCAGCGAACAAAAATATTATTACGCTGCTAAAATGTGCATCAAAATATGATAATGTACAGTATTGGAAATATGTTAACGCTGTATAAATAATGAAATATTTGGTGTCGCGTTCCTATTTTCTCATTAGTAAACATGTGCATGCAGAAATCAATTTTATATTTCAAATGACAGATAATTTTAGGTACACCTCATTTGTGAGTTTTCAGTAATCGTATAAATATATATTTTAAAAATCATTTACACACCATCACAAATGTTTAGATTTTTACTGGTGCTGACAAATAGTTTCTTCTTGCAGACTACGTCCAAGCATTTTCAATATCCGCTGTACAGCCGACAACACTAATAATCCCCAATAGCAAAACACGTGGAGGGAACACATACAAAAGGCTCAGACGGAAAATGTGCTGACTACGAGCCTACAGAGCCCTGTGTGTGTGTGTGTATATATAGAGAGCCACGGCCAGAGTTGTGTTTGTTTACCTCATTATATTTAGCCCGCCATTGGCTTTAAGAGGAAAATAAACAAGTCTCGTGGAGTGCAGTCCAGGCCTAAAAGTGCTGCAACAGCAGCTGATAAGGAGGACGAGGAGGGGGGGAGGGGTCTGGAGCTGCACAGGCAGCCAGCCGCGCATAGGGGACGCGTCCGCACGGAGGGGGCGCGGAGGGAGACCTGGCGGCCAGGTCGCTTCCGCCAGCGGAGCTCCGCGGGGCGACACCTCCTCGCTCCCCGCGGGGCCGCCTCGCCTCGCCCTCCTACCCGGGCCATCTCGCCCTTCTACCCGGACCACCTCCCCTCGCACCCCTACCTGCACCCCCCGTACGACTTCTTCTTCTTCTTTGCGATTCTTCGAAGCGCGATGTTATCCGCCTAAACACATGGCCCGCTCCGGGTTTACAATCAGATCGTTCGGCTTCTCAGGAGCGTGCCATGATATTGGATAAATTCACCATACAGTCTGGTACTTGTGCGTTCTGTTTATACGAAGAATGGTTACTAAATAGTAATAATAATTTATGCGCCTTTCACACACAGTCACAAAGCGCTGTACGGAGCAACATAAATACACCGATAAAAGTCCGCAACTCCAACATCGTCAGATCTGAAAAGCTAAGCAGCGGTGAGCCTGGATAGGTGCGTGGAGGTCACACACCTCCACGGGTAAAAGAAGGTGTAGTAGACGCTGTGGGAAGTCAAAACAATATGGTGAAGTATGGTCAAATAGCCCTGTATGTCCGAAAGGTGTAGAGAAACCCTCATCCAGCAGTGGAATTACATCAATGGGCTGTACGTATACTCAAGATTCGATAATCACAAGTGTTCACTGTACAGTACACTGGACAGTGAAGTGTTTGAACAATGTGAATGAGGTCCCACGCCCTGTCAGGACTGTGTGGCAGGATTCTACCACAGTTTGAGTCTCGGTGCACTGTGATGAACTGGCGTCCCATCCTGGGAATAGTCCTGCCTTGCGCCCTGTGTCTGCCGGAATAGGCTCCGGCTCACCGCAACCCTGTATAGGATTAAGCAGTTTCTGATAACGGATGGATGGATGGAGGCTGATTCTCCAGAACCAAATTAAATCCGTGGTGAACCATAAAATAAACATATTACAAATCGAGACACACACACACGTGATGCTTCCCTTCCCAAAACAAAATCGTGGAGACTTCCAAAAACAAACACGACACACAAAATAAACAGGCGTCCGAGACAGAAGGAACACAGAGCAAATTGCCTTGAGCGAGAGTTTACCTTGCCACGCGGCGGCGGCGGGCAGCACCTTTAGTGCGTGCTTAACCGATTACGGCCGGGAGTGGAATTGTCTCTTGACAGCCACAGCGACAACAAAGAAATAACAGCACAAGCAGTAATTTTCACACAGCGGCAGACGAGGAATCTGATAAGAGTCGGAGTCCGCTGTACCATGCAGTGGCTGTGCGAGGAGCGCCGTGGTCCACACACAGTGATTGTCGTGACAAGCGGCTCGCCAGACAGATAAGGTGGAGATTAGCTGGGCACAAACATGGCTAGCCTCACCTGTACGTGTGGGGCCTCGCAGGGACAAAGGGCCAGTCACGCACATTCCTAATTACACAGCTGTCTTCTGACAAATCCGCCCACCTCTGTCACACGCTCACCCCAAAAACCCGGGGCCCATCTTTCCCCCACTCTCCCCAACGCACCTCCACCTACAAGCCCACTACCCCCTCCACCACCTCCCGTAACCCCATCATCCACACACCCCCCCCCACAAGTAACCATGCCCCCTTTGCTCAAGCACTCAAACATACGAAAAAACACACTCGGTTCACAAACGGTCATAACCAGCGCCACTCCCAATGCGTGTCCCGCCCATCATGCACGCGTTTAAGCTACAACGCCTCCTCTCTCGGCTCACACACACACACTGTGCCCGTGAGATTCACAGGCGGCATGGTGGCGCCCTGTACCCACTCGACAAACGTTACGCGACTCGAGTCTATGGCATCCATCCATTGTCAGGAACCGCTTAATCCTGGAAAGGCTCGCGATTAGCCGGAGCCTATCCCGGCAGACACAGGGCGTGAGGCAGGGCCATACCCAGGGCGGGACGCCAGTCCATCACAGGGCACCGGGGGAAAATTTAGTCTGCAGGCCAATTAACCGATGCAGCAGCATGTCTTTGGACTGTGGGAGAAAACCGGAGTGCCCGGCGAAAACCCACGCGTTAACGGGGAGAACATGCAAACTCCACACAGAAAGGCACTCGAGCCGGGATTCGAACTCGCGAGAATTCTTGCTGAGGCGCCAGCCCTACTCCACCGCACCGCCGTGCCGCCCGGAGTGCATGGCAGGGACAGCAAATTGTTGGACATAAAACAAACCACGCACGTGTAGACGGACAAATAACATCACTTTCCTTTCACAGATTAAACCAACGTAACCACATAAATGGAACTGTCGGCATTAAAAAAAAAACCACGCAGAAACATAAAAACATTTTAAAAAAACCTCAACTCAAATCCGACTACAAACCCTTGCTGCCTCTGGGAGAAAAATGTGCTGAAGCCAAGCTCCTCGCTGAACTTCTTTTCTCTTTCGCCTTTTCCTCACGGAAAATCCTTATTCAATCCGTCAGGGTGCATTACTCCGGCACAAAGGGTAGCAGTGCCACGGACACACTGCCACTCAATGGTCCCTCACAAATACAATTATTTCTTACCGCCTTCTGCAAGACACTGCGGCCCAGTAAAACCTCGTAACATTGTTTGTATAGCGACCTTCTCCACACATGCTAGACTTGGAAGCATATCGCCTCTGCATGTATAATTGGTCGAAAACGACTGTACGATACACGCCGGATGTATTTAAATGTACATAACAAAAACAATTTAACGAGCAGACACACGCACGCGCGTACGCGCGCAAAACATTCACGAGAGCCGGTCGGAAAATGCCACACTTTCGAAAGAGACACTCACTGATGGCACTGTATCCCATTTGTTCTCACTCTAGTGTAGCCCCTAAAAGAAGAATTGTACACATTCTTTCATGCTGTCCGTACTGTTTATATTTAGCACATACTTTTGGTACGCGTTTCATAAAAGGCAAAGGCTCAGCCCTGCAATTGCTTGCTCGTGCCACGCGTGACAGAAGGGCCTCCGCTAGAGGGGACTCTAGAGAGCCCCTGTAGAGCAGAGATAGATAGATAAGTGTTTATTATTACAGCAGAAAACACCCAGTGAGCTTGCAAGCTCTTTACGGGATTCGTGCCATACAACACGTTGACGCTTCCAACGTGGGAGGCAAAACGTCGCGAGAGAGAGACGGAGACCACTCGACACGGCTATCCCGAAAGAACAGCTCTGAAGAGCAACCACCATGAATGGAGCCGTGAAAACCTACATCAGTACAAGTAGCGTATTGCACATTAAGAGCGGCAGTACCCACACACACTACACAAGACGTGTCGATCGACTATGGAATTATCTGGCTGGACAGACACGGGAAGGAGGCTCCGAGACGTCTGATCATAGTTTCAACTGCTGGAATCAAAACGGGTAACGTTCGACTCGCACGTCCAGAATGCCAACCGTGCCACCCCGTACACACATGAAACATTCCCAATGTTCTCCCCTCAATCCGCTGCTGGATGAAGGTCTCCCAGCGCTGTGTGAAGCCTGCGGGGATTGTTTTGTTCTCCTCCGCGACGATGATTCATGTGGCTTTGTAAAGCCATGGTGGGAGGAGAGCTCAGCACGACTCGTCCAGATAATCACTCGCCACTGATGTTAGCCGTGGCCCAGAACCTCCACTCGGGGCGAGGCTGCCCAGCACGTGTGCACATTAAAAAAACAGCCTATGCATTTACATCACAAGTGGCATTCACATACATCAAGTACTCAACATACGCCGTATACATTCAGCTGAAACTGAAATGTTTCCACCCCAGTGAAATGAAGCAAAGCAATGCACCGCAGGTCGCACGGCGATTCTACAAAAGGCACCCAGTGAAAGCGCAGGCTTTGAACTCAACTTGGCACGTTTAGTCACGTCTACCTGAGACACAAAACTCAGACGCAATATTAAAAATAATTTCTAAACATTAGCACTGTATAGCCCTCAGCTATTCGTCTCATTAACGAAAGGAAGACATCTTGACTTTAAACTGTAAAGCCATTAAGACATTTTATTGCGCCTCCAGATTGGACCGCACACAGTAATTTGTTATAATAAGTAACTGGGTTACAGCTTCTAAGAAACCACAGCAGACTCGAAAACAGCGAGCAACGGGGAGCCCTCACAACCTCACGCCCTCACAACCTCACGCCAACAAGCATACACAACGTGTTTATAAACACGCGCTTTCCGGGCCGTGGGCTCATGTGAGCCGGCCAGCCGCTGCTCGCCGGCCGACCGACACACACACACACGACTTAATTCCAACGGAGAGCAACCGGGTTGCAGGGATGAGCACGTATGCCGAGAACAAAACGAGCCATTGTCTTCATCAGATAGGGCGCAGAGTGTAGATAATGAGCAAAACACGCATTCCACCGCAGCTTCTTAAACTTTGAACTAGCCAAAAGAAGAGGGGAGAGAAGAGACCCCCCCCCATGTAAGTGGCACAGGGCTGGGCACAGGACTCTGATCCACTGAAGACCTACCCCTGCCTGCTTGTGTCCGCCGATTCTGAGAATTCTGTTAAAGCCCTTTATGCCCTGCCTACCCTCGCGCTCTGTATCTTAAGCTCCCCACTCTTGCCTGCAGCTTACCGCCAGCCAGT
Source organism: Geotria australis (assembly GCA_036362915.1). Lineage (NCBI taxonomy): Eukaryota > Metazoa > Chordata > Hyperoartia > Petromyzontiformes > Geotriidae > Geotria > Geotria australis. The sequence goes on from JAZEWU010000022.1 coordinate 592,179, forward strand.
CTTTCTGTCTCTTTCTCTCCCTTCAATGCAGCGCGGAGCCCCCCTACAAAGCTGCAGCAATTGCCGAGTTTTTAATTACCAGCTCCCCAACTGCCTGGCAACAGCTCCCAAGTTAATTATGTTGTGGGCTCCGTGTGCAAGATGGAAGAGGCATGAAGCCACCCCATCTCTCCCTCCCTCCTCATTTTCCCGTCCACACTGTCTTTTATACCGACTGCTCATCACAAACCGAGAAAGAAAAAACAAGTTTGAGGAATCCTCTGGGACGCGTTAGGCCGCTTTAATGTTTAAACGCTCGGCTGTAATGTTTTTATTGCTCAAAAATATGTTTTCTTTGTGTACGTTTTCTCACAAGCCGCTGTAAAACCTTATAGAGTACTGTACAATTCACAGTGTATTAGGTATGACACTGATTATAGGCTTTGTTGTTCACACTAATCTTAACCGTTAAAACCTTCTTTCACTGATGCCCCAACCGTTTTTAACAAACATTAACTAAATTCAGCCACACAATAAAATATATATTAAATCAAGACGTTATTGGAACTTGCTCGAGTATCGCAATGATTAATGTGGGCGTAGTCAGATCAATGAACACATATCTTACCACGCTGCCATATATAGCACATTTCGTTTTAAACAGAGATGCAGAACAATACTGCAGGACTGTAATGGAACAATGCATGATGGGTTACCATGTTGCAGTGTGGGTAACCATCTCATTGAAGAGTTGCCATATTTCAAAACGGTTATCCACAGTGCAATGTCTCGGCAACATTATATTACACAGTATTAACATGTATTTCATATTGTACACCTAACGCAATGTACGGCACAGAGCACGCAGGCATAAAATCCTTCCAGGCAATGTCAACCGACGGGGTGGGTGGCTGCGTGGCTGAGACGGCTCATACCGAGCCAGCACTCAGCCAGCAGGCAACTTTTGCAAATACAGTAATGTAACAATGCGCATTATATTATATAATTCCACAAACGTATTCTATTTATGGAACATGGTAATGTTTGGTGGAAAACAAATCTCTGAAGCTTATACATGTTGTCCCCTTTTAATATTCTGTATGCTTACTGGATGATTATTCTAGTCTAGGGTATTCATTTATGAAACGTGCCACGCAATCCAGGCCGCTTTATTTAGAAGCAGACAGGATCGTCGAGGTAGAATGCGTCCAGCGCTGTAAAGCACTTCTCTAGCAAGGGAGGCACGAGCGACACAGACATTTAACGACATTTAATTCTGCGAATTATATTCCTTAACTTCAAACGCAGTATTTTTCATACGGCACTTGACATTTCGGGTACAGCACAGGTACACAATTGACTCCACTTATGAATGATGTCATACATCAGTGTCTTAAACATCCATTTTACAGCACACAGTAGTGTATTAATGCACCTCAGCGTTTTCAGAATCGAGCGGGCAATCCTGTACAAACCGATTCGGTGGCGAGCGTACAGACCACAGGGGTTTTATGAAGAGTAATTACCGTATGTCTCGAAACGCTCCTCTTTTGAAGAGGAGGCATTCTGAAGGCGCTTTTGCCCGTGTGTGCGTGGCCTTGTCGAGTCGAGCGATGAGGCTAGTGGCTCGTTCGGGGAGGTGGCATAATCCGCGCTGATTTCACAAATCCTCCCTCGTGAGATGTGGGTCAATGAGAGAAGGCTGTGGGGCGGCACGGTGGCGCGGTGAGTTGCGCTGATGCATGTTCTCCCCGTGTCCGCGAGGGTTTTTGCCGGGCACTCCGGTTTCCTCCCACAGTCCAAATACATGCTGCTGCATAGGTTAATTGGCCTGCTGACTAAATTGCCCCCGATGCCCTGTGATGGACTGGCGTCTTACCCTGGGCATAGCCCTGCCTTGCACCCAGTGTCTGGTGGGATAGGCTCCGGCTCACCACGACCCTGGGCAGGATTAAGCGGTTTCTGACAATAATGATGAGAGAAGGCTCTGCCATGCAACCGGCAACTGGCGCAGTCACCTCCACCGCTCAGCATTAGCCCGGGCGTTAGTAAACACCACTGGCAGATTGCATCATCTTCCCGAAAGGCGAGTGACTTGCCTTGCCTCTGTGACATAAACCTGCCAGCATGTCACGATCGAATTACACTGCGCTAATGAACTTTAAACTATGGAGAAATCACCCACCTGAGTGAGGAATTACTTTGAAGACTCTCCAGATCTGAAGCTGACTGCAGGATGAAGGAATTTAATTAGTGGTTGAGTAAATTATCATGTTCTCAGAGATCTTACTTGGGTTGAATGAGTGAATCGGAGTGTGCTATATTTCTTTCCACAAAGGCAAGACCTTGGCTTAATAATGACAGAACTGATCAAAATTGTTCAAGTTTTGCTTGCAAATACGTCTTTGCGTTTGAAACGAAGGGGAGACTTTAACCGCCAAATGGCACACTCTGAATGTGTCTGTGGTCGTGTGCTCGAATCCACGCGAGCTCCGAGCAAAATGGGAAGCAGAGTAGCTACGAGATTAAAACGGCTCGGCCACGCTGCCATTAACTAGGTGTAGCAGCACACGCGTCTCCATCACACCGCGCCAGTTCAGACACAAACATATGGGCCATAAAAAATAATAAAATACGCGGAGGACAAAACACACAAGAGCCTGTGTCGCCGAACAGGCCCAGGCACGACCGGTGCATTAATTAGCAGCTATTGATAAATGTAGACCTTCTAAATCTGTACAAACATCGAAAGGCCACGTTTGACAATCCAAGTTGCCCACGGGAAACAGATAATGGCATTCAACACATGTTAATTGTTTAAATGTATGTTATCTGAACACAGTACTGTACACGGCAGCCTCTATTATTTAATGACATACCGTAACATCACTGAGCTCGAGACTCTGGGAAAGTTGTTGATCCGTCAGCTGTGCCAAGAGTTTAGAGTTGCTTTATTTACAAACGTGACCCATTCAGAGCCACTTTAAACGTTCGCTGGGAGAGTCACAGAAACGTGTCCCTCTGCCGCTTTCTCGGAGAGCCATGCGCCCACCGCAGTGACTTGCCAAGTTGAATTCGTGAGATGCCTCGAGGCTCCATAATTACTCTTCTCTGCCGCTGGTGGTGATTCCACTTACGATTGTTTGGCAGGGGAATACAGTGCATCTCAAAGAGACTCGCGGCAGTACAGGTTTCTGGGCACACCACCGCTGCTGTGGCCAAGCACCTATTTAGCGCTGCAATTAGGCTGCGTTTTCACGTGATCTTCTGCAGGGCTGCGGGTTTGGAGTTGACTGATTTTAGCCCAAAAGCTGGCAGTGTTGACACCCTTTAGCCCTGTAAACCCTTAGGGATGCCTCACTTGTCCTGAGCTGCCTGCATGAGAGTGTGACACCCTACTTCCTTCTAGGGCAGCGATGCGACCGACATTTAAAAAAAACCCAATACGCAAAACCCAAGTCTTGAAAATGAGTACAAACCTGTCTGCCTGGACTGCAGTTTCATTAACAAGCATCAACACTCACACGGCACTCCGCATTAGAGTTCCACAAACGCCTAGAGGCACAAAGAGAAATGACACTACCCAAGTTTTTTAGTTTCAAGTGTTTTAAAAAGTACCATACTTTCATAGTTTGTAACAGCTAAATTACTTCTCTAAACAACCATTGCCTTCCCCAAACTGGAGGCCCCCTACCACACCTAATGGCTTGTAATTACAGGCCTGAAAATAATATGTGCTCAGACCTCTTTGGTGCTCTTGGGCCAGGCTTATAAAAAACTTAAAAGGGTAATCTTCGCCCAGTGGTTCTCATTAACAAAAACATGCACAATTTTGTCCCCATCTAAAGTGCTGCAGTTGTGACCCTGCCCTAAATTGATGTCAACCCCACGGTGTGAATGCATGTCAAAATGAAGTCAACAGTGGAGATGGAGGGGTGAAGGGGAGCATCGGGGGAAGAGGAGAGCCAGCAGACCCTGCAGTCCGCTTGCGACGACTTTGAATTACGGTATTGTGCTGAGCGAGGGTGTGTTTGCTCAGTTGAGTGGGGAACCCTTATACCACAACATCGCCTCCTCAAGCTGCTGTTTTCATTTTATTTAAACGACTAACACATTTTGAAAGCGGAAACATCAAAGATATCGCGGGTTTTTAAACAAAACCACAACGAGCCTTTCGCACGTTGCTGAGAACGGTGACCCAAACTATTGTACGAAATCAGCACACGATGTTTTGAAGCGGAGTAAACTTCAAAAACTACCAATCGAACCACAATAACTACGGAAAAACGGACACCCATTTGCAAATAATATTTTCCCCCAAATCAATCAAGCTCACTTGGAATGTACGTGATGGCAAAGCAATGTAGTCAGGCTTTTGCACGGAGGGCCTATTAGGGAGATTTATTACAATCTGATGATCATTACAGACACCGCCGCATCGATACTGCTCTGTCCTGACTCTTAATTTAGCAACTCCTGTTGCTGTGGGGAACCACGCAGGCCAATGTACAAGAGCAAAACCCACGAACACGTGTGATTCATCGTTGGATTCCTGGATGAACGTCGATCGTTACGGCCCAGGTAAGCGCGTGTAAGAATCGCTCGTCTCATTACACCCCCTCCCAATTAACGCACATTGGAAGCCGGCGTGCGAGCTCCCCACAACGTTAACACGTGTGCATTTTTGATCAGCGTGACACCGCTGACACGCGTTACATAGGCGGCCAAAAGGCTCTACTTTCTTTGGCAGAGAGACATTGCATTTTTAATCTGGTTCTCAGGAATTTACCAGCGTTTTCTTGTTCCCCTGCCAATGTAACCACTTGTGGGTGAATGACATGAGCGTGAGTTCCGATTACAATGTGAAACTGGCACACGGCGCGAATTTCACCGCGGATGTTGAGTCGTGCCCAATGCGTGAATGACGGCGTCAATATCATTCAAATTACAGTAATGTTGATGGGGCTAATGTCCCATGACAGGTGGAGAGCAGTGGTTAGGGCACTGCGCTACGTCATGGACCCACGGCTGACATCAGTGGCGAGTGTTTTCTCCTCTTGTTTATCACGCGGTCATCGGTGGTTTATCAACAGCGTTGAAAACTCTTACGGAAAGAGACTACGGTAACGACAGCACCTGCACACGATCTCACCAACTATGCTCAGAATGAATGCTGTCCCCTATTAAACGTGTTAATACTCCCGTGACAATACACAGACTTGTGTTGTGCGTTTGATAATGACGCTCGCCCATTACAGCATTCAAAGAAGGTCAGTGTCTCCACGTTCAATTAGTCATCGGAGCGCTGCACAGTTCTGCCGCTAATCTGGAGCCAGTGGTAGAAATTCCACATTGCCATGGCTAGGTCTATGTCTCCCCATAGGATGACAACTGTTGACTTGACGCAAAGTGGTTGTCAATATATTGATCACGGAGTGATGGTGGGCTGTGTAAACTCCCAACTGCAATTCGATCTCGCAACCTTCTGAGCACACGTGAAGTGCGCCACATATCGTGCCGATAGACGGAATAAGGTACAACAGCCCACCGATGTAAAGCAATACTGTACGTGTATTAGCTTTCATTACTATCTCGGGGAAGGCTCCTCGCTCGCCGAGAGTTGCGAAAGTCGCTGTGTTGGATGTTTGGCCAATTTCGTGTTGAAGAGTTTTTGGGGCTGATCCTGCTGAGAGGAACTGAAAAATATAAAGTAACGTTTACCTGACAATTGGCTCAATTACTGGGGCTGCTACCGCAAACGGGACGGTCACCAGCTGAGAGAAAGATTTCTCCGTGTGTATCTGTAGGAGACGGTAATAATAATTAATAATTTCAATTTATATAGCGCCTTTCACCCGAGGGTGATGATGTTCCTCTGTACGTATCTATAGGAGATGAGGGTCATCGTATCTGACTGTAACGTGTCATTACAACGCCCCATTGACGATGCTGCCATTGGTGTTAACTGAGACTGCCTCCATGTTCTCAGCGCCCCTCTCCGCCAGCGAGACGGTGTGTGTGTGCTTGCAAAAGGTGTTAACAATTCAACAGGCTACTCGGCTGTCACATTCGGGAGGGTGTGAGTTGAGATCCCAGTCACCGATTGCGTCATCCCACTGGGACAGGTTTTTAAAAAGTGCCACTTGATTCGAGGTATACAGGGTTCGGCCTGTGGAAGGACTGGTGTCTGAATATATTAAAACAGCAATCGTATCACTGTATTTTTTTAACGCAAGTTGGAACTTGTTTTTCTTTTAGTTAAAATTAGAAAATGCAATTACACTTGAAATGCAGGAACACAAAACATATGCAAATCAACTGAAACCTAAAACACGGCAATGAGGTACAAACAAAACAAAGGTGCAAACGCCCCGTAACACACACCGCGGGGGTTCGAGGGTGCGTTACAATAAACATAACATTAGGGTCAGGATTATGTACGAATTCACGGCAAACGTTCGAGTAAGGTTTTGGGCCTAGGGTTAGGCTGTGGCTTAGGGTTCAGCTTGGGATGGTTCGTGTGGGGCAAGCGGTGAGGTGGATGATCTGAGCTGAGTGAGGGATCTGTATGAGCAGGGATGGCTGCTCGGAGCAGCAAGCTCATCTCCTCGCTACCCCACCATCGCGCGCTGCGTCGCCTCTCACCGCACGGCGAGCCGCACAAACCCCGTGCCCCCGAAAGCGTACTGCGCCTGACGTCAACGAGTAGTGATGTGGGTTTTCTCGGTTCGATGTATGTGAATTGCTCTTAGGAGCAGCTCTTTCGGGACAGTCGTGTCGAGAGTTTCTCCTCGCTCCTTCGTATCCAACCGCGACAGAATTGAACGGAATTCAGAATCAAACGGAATTATTGTTGTCGAGAAGCTTCGTAAGGTTTAGGGGTCTATTTTGTTTGATATCGTGTGAAGTGCCAAGGGGTTTATTTTTTGCGGCGGCGTTTTGATATTCAGTAATATTGGCGCGCGCGATCACGGGGGCTAATGGGATAAAACCCCGGGGTTAACAAAAGAGTGGCCTGCGTTTCACGGGGAACCCGCTGCACCCAACCGACCGGAGGCTCCCCCCCCCACATCCAGTCTGCTCCATAATCTAGTTTGCCGCCAGAATTATAGACAAGACCTGGAAAAGAGATCCACGGAAACACTCGCCCACGTGCAATCAGAAAGAGAATTACCAAGGGGGCACTTCCCTGGCTCAGAGCCGCGGCTCTCTGGGCCCCGTCAAACTGGGGCGAAGCACGAGTGCATGGGTACGGGGCCACTGGCACTTACACCAATAGCACTGTACGTAGAAACGGAGGAAAGTTCCCGGAAATGTCACCTGGCAGCGTCCGACCCGAACGGCAGGGATGCTAATGGGGCCCGCGGTGAGTACCCCCGACCCACCCCATACCTGCCCCCTCCCTCCCGCGGTGAGTACCTTCCCTCCTCCCCGCCTCCGACCCTGGTGAGTATCAGGGACGCGGCTCGGAAACCAGATCCGCGCGTGCGTTGAAACAGGCGCAGCTATAATCAAGGTGGGCCCATGTGGCAGCCGCTGTTTACACACACACGCGCGCGCGCGGCTCTCCGCGTTATGCTTCTTTATTAGCCGGTTGCATTTTCTGTCACGGTGAATGGGCCGCTCGTTCTTTAAGCCCCTGCACCTTGAAAGAGTTGCGAGACAAATTCCAGAAAAGTTGCTTAAACGGAGAATGATGATGGGCCGTTGTGCGGGGCTCGCTGAGCGGGGGTCTCTGCACATATCGTGCAGCGTCCAGACATCTGCTGACACAAGCTATTTTGTTGTTGACTCCCCTGAAGCGGGTTTTTTTTCCCGTCGATACTCTTAACGAGCCACGCAGACGCCCGATTGTGACTCTTTGCGAGAATGTTAACGCGGCTCCCCGGCAATGTGATTTGAATCGCAGCGAGCGCGACGTCTGCAGCTAGCGACGCGTGATGATCGAGGAGCGTCATGTCCAAGATTACACCGTTAGATTCGCACACCGTGTGTTCCGAGCAGTGCCTGGATCTGACGGAGCACCGCGTTTTTTTTTAAAAAAGGCAAGGTTTTCCATTGTTTTTCCCATAAAAACTTTACTTTTCAGCAAAAAATAATAACAACAGTAATAAACAAATGGTATCAAAAGAGCAAACAAATCAAACGCTTCGTTGGACTCCACTGAAAGGCAGAGGGCATACTTCAGTTTCCATGGCGCCGAGTGTTTAAACAGCCCATTAACATCATTAATCTGGTGATCTGCAGGCAAAACGGAGCTCGTTGCCACAACAGGCCTAGCCCTGAGCTCTGGGAGCAGAACCAGGCGTGACCAAATGTGCCCCACATCGTGCCCACTCCACTGTTTGGCGTGCTCACAAACATTCCCACATAATTGCGACAAGTGTAGGGTGAAATGCAACGGTCAGAGCGGTTGACCGTGTTTTTTTGTTTCGGTTTTTTTGTTTTGAACTTTCCATAGCTTCGGCGCAACGAGGCCCTAGTGAATCTGGCCCACGGGCACGGGTTCATTGGGAGCGATCGAACCGCATCTCTGGTGACGGCGCGTCCGGCAAATCACCTGTACGTAGATGTGGAGGACAACAGCTGACCCCCGCCCCCTTCTCTCCCCTTGGGCTTGTTGCTTCGTGAGACAGGTACTGTCACCAAGTACCAGTTACGGCCACAACGACACCAAAACCCGGCGGCGCACACGCAACCTGCATCGCCGACTCGTTTCAAGCTGAGCGGCCGGTGCAGGCCCACGGCGATTCCAGACAAGGACCGCCGCTGCTTCGCCGCGCACGGCGCTGATATTGGATCTTGGAACTGAACCGGAGTCCGCGACTGCGACAGTAAACTCCGAGAGCCGTCGCTCCCGACGTAAACGCTCAAACAATATTGGCGATTGAACGCGATCGGCCAGCAAAGTGTCAATGGAATAGGACAGAGATGCCACTTTGCCTCGCCAACGTTACACGGCCATTTCACCCGAGAGTAAATCAAGTTTTACAGTCACCCAAATTAGTGCGGTGTGTTCTGCCGCAACATCGAGTCACGGTACACTAACACAGTACATAATGTTCCTTTGCTTATAAGTGCAGTTGATTACACAAGTCTCCGACATCCAGCGGTGTTCCCATTGCTCTGGATGCCGTGAGCGTAAACGGCGGCTCTGACACGACTCGGATCTTCGCCCATTAACACGGGTACAGAACCACTGTGAGAGCCTCTGGCCCTCAGGCTGCGGCACGTGTGGCTCTGAGGTGGATGTGTGTCGTGACATAAGCCGTTTTAGTGCGAGTGTAATACAAATGCTTTGCCACGGATTGAATGATCGTACGGTAGTTGGCAGGGCTACGGCTGTAGCGGCCGTAGAGGGTTTCAGGTATGCGGATGGCCGCATTCACACCCCCTCCACAAAACCGGCAGCGATTTCTAAGAATCTTAAAGATTTCGGGTGCACAATTTGATTCAATAAATGTTTGTGATGGTTGCTCTTCAGAGCTGTTCTTTTGGGATAACCGTGTCGAACAATCTCCCTCTCCCCTGCACGATGTTTCGCTTCCCACGTTGGACGCAAACAATGTACAGCTGTGTGTAATATAAATCCTTTTCTTTTTTTTTTCTATAAACTAACCTTGGGCTACTTTGTAAACTGTTTTTATTCTTAAACTTTTTAAATCCCGTTCTCCGATCGGGATTTCTGAACTCTATTATAACCCTCTGGGACCACGGATGTGGTCCCAGAGGGTCGGACGTTATGCAGCACATGACTCTACTGTGCCTCGGTTTGATCGCGACGACAGAGCAACACGAGGCATTATAAATAACACACACTCTTTGCTTAACACATTAACCTTTGCTATTAAATACCCACTGAGCTAACTTTAGGATTATGTTATATTTACAAAAGTTCTGATGTAAGCTTACAAAACTAAAGCATTCGGCTTAATGGAATAGTCATAGGACATTTCTCTCCGTGATGTGGATGCTAAAACAAACATGTTAGGCTGCTGCTAAGATACATCTTTCCACCTTTCTCAGAAAATGCTGTCAAGTCCTGCAATGGGATTATCCATGACCGCTAAATGTGTAATAACTATTTTGACCACACTTTCACAATAACAAACGAGTGCATTTAAAACTGACTTATTATCAAGCTGTTTTATGAAGATGTATAAGTCTAACAGTGGTAATAAAAATAATAGCAATTTATAGAGCGCCTTTCACCCGAGGGTCACAAAACGCTGCACCAGCGCCGCAGAGAGAACGGCATGTCAACAACACAAGGGATGCACCTGTTAACAGTGCATTAGACCTATAGCCCTGCGTTTCAGAAATTACATTTCCAACTTCTCTCAGACGAAACGGATTCACTACGGGAAGCGACTGTCTTCGGTTGCCGCCGTGTGCTCCGGTTTCAGAAGTGGCGTTCCCTCCGTCCGCGTGTCACCCGCACAAACCGTCGGTGCGTTCTCACGCACGTGTGTCGCTAACCTACAAGGTGATGTCAATTAAATCAAAGCGTCGTACACGCACAGTGCGCTTATTGGACGTGAATCTACATAAGGCCGCGTCGCCTGTCACTCAACGCTCGGCAACTTTCTGCAGATTCAGACAGAACGGAGCGTTACTCGCTCACAGAGAGCACCTCTCACATTCGTAACCGTGACCTCTGTGTCTGTTCCATGTGCGTACAGTGCTTATTTTACCGTAACCATAACCATCAGGTGTAATTATCTGGCTCCAAATATACTTTATGGCCGAGTATTTAAGTTCACTAATATTGAATCGGATCGGGTCAGGTCCTACAGTCGTGGCGATTCGAGTCTGATCGCACGGGATGCAGCAGCAGTGCATACGGTCACCCAAAGCAATCCGCATTCTAGGCCAATAGTGGATTGAGGAAGACGGTGATATAGCCAGTTTCTCCATCCACTGCTGGACAAGGACCTTCCTATGGCGTGCAGGCAGTAAAGGTTACTCTAGTTTTCTACAAAACATTGAAAGTGCTGTACTTTACTGCCCCTGTAACTGACAAGGAATACGCTGTAACTGAATGCAATGACAGTGCCCAAATAAAGACAACGTTTTAGGCAGTGACCCCTCTTTAGAGCTGACAGGGAAGGCAGAAGACGGAGACATTTTGCGACCACTGTGCTGCTTCACACCGTTTCTTTGTCTGCGCCGAAGCGTAACACACAGGGGCAACCGTCCTAAATGTTATCGTGTGGTTTGTTTTAATTTTGTAAGTATTTTTAGCCTCTTTCGAAGCAAAAGCAGTTTCGCAAGTTTGACTTTAATTTCCCGCAAAATGCGTGCACCGGGTTGCACTGTACGCGGTGGGTGCATCGTCGGTTTCCACGGAATTCGCCGGATTTTTGGCATAAAATGCCGATGAGTCCGGCGATCGGGGACACCTCGTCGCGCGGGATCGCGGTGAGCTCAAGCCGCGCCACGTGTGTAAAGATCGGAGGCTCCTGCGATGGAACAAGCCCAGCTCGCACCACACACGGCCACTGGCCCAACGTCTACACAGATTTAAACACGTACATTGGTTTCCTCCCACAGTCCAAAGACATGGCCTGCGGACTAAATTGCCCCTGGTGCCCAGTGATGGACTGGCGTCCCGTTACGGGTATAGCCCTGCCTTGCACCCTGTGTCTGTCTGCCGGGATAGGCTCCGGCTCACCGCGAACCTGCACAGGATTAAGCGGTTTCTGACAATGGATGGATGGTATTTTCTTCAAAACAAAAGCTGATCGGTCGTCGTTCATTAAAACTGTACGAAACATCGCACGCTTTGCGACGGACCGGTGCTTTTGTTCTTTTACTTGCGCGGTTCGATTTCTTTTTACATACTGTATTTAAATTCAGCTCTGAACAACGACAACAAAAAGCTCCGATTCCACCGAGGCCATAACGCGATGTGGCGGAACTCCGAGGAAGCAAGAGCCGCTCGGCACTCGTGCGTTATCCACCTTGTTACAGCCCCACCATTCAACAGCCGCGGTTAGAGGCGAGGCGGCGTAACATACCACGCACATGTGTGTGAATGCGAGTGCCTGGGGTGCAAGTTTGCTAAACTTGGAAAAGCCCTGGTCCCCTGGTGTGCCCCCTTTCCCACTCTGGCCCCTAACCCTACCCCCACGTCAACTTTAACCTTTCGTGTCTTCCTCCCGGAGCCCACAGCTCACCGCCCCCTCCGCCCCCGCACCCGATCGCCCTGGCAACAGACAGCCAGCACGTCTAATCAGTGAGAAATTAGGCAGGAATGCGGCCCGACAGGTTGATGTCAACCCAGGCCAGGGATTAAGTTGCAGATAATCAACACTGTGTTTTTGCTCTTTTTTGTGTCCCCATTCTCTGTGTGGGTGTTTTCTTTCCCCCAGCTCATCCTCGTTCTTTTGACTCTGCACCTTGAACTTTTACACGACGAGAGCCGTTCCGTCTCACCCTGCCTCGACCCAAACAAAGCTACAACTCCACCGATGGATAACAAAAAACACACCCATCAACATTGCTGGCTAACTCACCCGCTCGCTCCCTGGCTCTCCTTGACTGATACAAAAAAAACAGTCTCGTTTCAAGCCAGCCGTGTCCATCCATCTATTGTCAGAAAGCGCTTAATCCTCTGCAGGGTCGCGGTTAGCCGGAGCCTATCCCGGTAGACACAGGGCAAGAGACAGGGCTATACCCAGGATGGGATGCCAGTTCATCACAGGTCGATGGGACGCCAGTGCCAAAATCACAGGACGCGCTTGTAGGAGGCGATGGGTGGTTGTGCGGCGAGTGGGAAAAACGAAGGCAACGACGCCTCCAACGAGGGAGGAGAACCGTTCGCCACGGCTATAGATCAGCCGTCGAGAGCAATTCTCACACATCGAGCGGTAAAAACCTACATCGCTCGACGAAGCCCTGAGATGGACTGGCGTCCCATCATGGGTGTAGCCCTGGCTTGCGCCCTCTGTCTGCCGGGATAGGCTCCGGCTCACCACAACCCTATTACAGGATTAAGCGGTTTCTGATAATGGATGGATGTCTACAGACGAAGCAAAAAAAAACCCCAATAACAATTTAAGGTTAACATTGTTACGGGCGGCTGTAATCCTAAACTGGCCTTTTCAGGGCGATCGGCGCGCTGAGACGGCAGCGAGGCGACGTTTGAGCGCAGATGTGTCCCTTTGTGTCGCCTGATCACGACAAGTCTCCGCATTGTGTCTCCGCGTTATTAGCTTCCTCCCGCAAACAATGCGGCCGCTTAACGCCGATTGGCTGCCTGCCAGCGGCGACGCCCCCGCAATTTGCATATGCCAATTCATTTATTCTGGAAGGGTCAGGGTAATTAGCCCACTGTGACGTTTTACATTCGGTCTCATCGCAGGAAAGCGTGTTGGCACCTGTAATGGGACGCGGTGATTCATCGGTTCGTCCGGACACACAAAAGGAGAAGATGCGTCCGGAGACAAACGGGCTACGATGGCTCTTTTTTCTCTCTATTATTCGCGGAAGCAACCGAGATTTTTTACTTTGGGGGGAAATTATCGCGTCGCGCTCGCGTTAAAACGTGGCTTTTACGCGCGTTCCAGCCGAACAGACGCAAGCGGCCGCTAAGGGCGGGTGGGTTTATTGAGTTAAAGGAACCGCGCGAGTCATCTGGAAATTCTTTGCGCTTTGCAGAAAACGTCCTTGGCGTTTCATTAACATATGCAAATCCCATTAACGCGGCCCGCCGCCCACGCGCGCAGTCTCCTCCGACTGTACGCGGCCGCGAGCGCTATTTCGGGGGCTCCGCGCCGTGCGACAATTCTACCTGGGGAGGCCGCGGCGCGCTCGCCCGGCGCACCTGCCGCGTCGCTCCGGCGTCGACGCGACGACGCGAGGACCGCGCGCGCGGGCGATCCCTACAGTGGGAGCGGGTTGGGTTTTTTTTTTTGCTGCCGCACGCCTACGGTGCGTTTTCGCCCCTGAAATTTTAATAAATGGCTCTCGAGCAAAATTGACATGCAAAGCTATCGGCAGCTTTCGCACGGGCAGGAGACTCATTACGGGCTCGCCTCGCACCTCAAAATGCCGGAACGCGAGATTACCGCGAGCTCACTCCCTCTCGTTCACGGGGGCGCCGCCACGAGTGCGGCGGGGTCGCGCGCAAACCGCGCCGTCGCCCCGCTTTCCATCATTAATACACACGGCGGATCGAGAGAGACGCGTCTAAGAATAGAAGCGGCTGCCACAATGTAAAAATGGGTCAGAGGAGTATATTAAAATACCAAATTACTGCCGCTAACAGCCGCAGACTCCACCCTCGGTGGAAACGGTGTGCGTTTCACAATGCAGGAGGAGGAGGAATTACGCTCCATCACTGGCACACCCGCGGCACGCCGCTGCTCATTTGCTCTTCGCGTGTTTACTGCTGTGGCACGACGCCGTATGTGCCGATACGTATAAAACCGCCGCATTAAACGTATCGGCGCATACGTATCGTGTATTCGTATCGCTGCCAGCACTGTGGGGTGATGGTGCCGCTGCATCTAGTGGAATGGTGGACGGCGGACGTGACTGTGGGGAACATCGTTAGGGATCAACTCGAGAAAGCGGAATAGGATCGCAATTGAAATTTGGCAATACGGTGAATCTCAACCCAAACCTAAAACCATGTAGGATTTGAAAATATAGTTTGCATTAAAAAAACTAATTAATGTAATATTTGTTCAAATTCCAGATGGAATTATTTCTGAAATCAGCACCCCGAAAATGTAAATATTGGCAAAATTGGGAAGTATATCGTGAATCACAAATTCACGGTGAGACTCGCCCCGTGTTGGCGACAACACGTCCACCTAACCGACAGCCGATACATTACTCTCCGTGTATCAATACGGTGATATCTGGTGCATAGGACTTTATTATTATTAAGTGTTTTTACGCCGAATCTCAAGGCTCGTTTTCAGGAGAATCCCGCCAAGTTTAATTTCACACTGGGGGTGATGTTGCTATGTGCAACCCCAACTGAGGCACTCGCGGGAAATTTTACCATTGAGATGTCTGGCCAACATCTGTGGTGCATATACAGTGCGTACAGTCGGATAAAGTCGGATCCGCCAGCACGCCGGGCATATCGAATCTGAACGGCACTGGGGGCAGACAGCATCCACCGCACAAGAGGAAAAGCGTGGGTTCGGCTCCCAGTTGGGGCCACATCAAGCCCATCATCTCTCTGGGGTAGATTAAATAGGTACCGTTTTGTCGGAGGTCAGCAGTGGTTGTCCTGCGAAGTGGCAAAGACTGCAGCGATGCGCCCATTCCGTGATCAAAACCGATCGGAACCGGCAATCGCGACAACCGAATGAATCGTTGCTGTCGTAGCACAGGCCGGCCTGCGCCGTGCGGAGTGGGGAGCGAGCCGAGATACACTCTGGCTCCTGAGACTCGGCACGCGAGTCGTGGCAGCAGCATCCACGGCCGTTTGTTCAACGCGCGCGGAGCCGCACCGCGCAAAGCATCAACCGCATTACGTGCACACCTGAAACGCTACACTTGTGCAATACAAAACACGTGTGTGTCTAAATGAATAAACACAATGCGGTCACAGTACACGATATATAATATTGATTTGTAGCACGCCCAAATGCATCCTCATCTCAGGACGCCGCGTATAAGTGACCGAGCATAGTGGGTTTTTTTTACAGAGAAAGAGGTGGCCAGCCACAGGCGGAGAAGAAGACAAAGGCCCGGAGCCCGGACTTGAACAAGGGGCAGGGATCTGATAGCACGGGTTGGGGGGGGGACCCAGACCATGGGAGCCGCAGAGGAGATAGAGGGACCTCCGCTCTGAGCGAGGGATGACCGGGGGCTTCGATAGAAAACAACGATCGAGCAGGGATGCGACTCCGTGGCAGGTGTGGACATGGCGGGGCCGGGAGATGGGCAAACGGAGGTGTGAGGTCGTGCGGAGTCGAGATCCAGGCGGGAGACGAGAGCTCTGCATCAACGACAACGCCGACGAAGAGCGAGAGTGATCCGGGGTCCAAAGACAGAAGGAGGTGGTGTGCCGCATGTTGGGGAGCCGTGTCAGTTCGTTGGCCTTGCTGGAAGCTGGCTTCTACTGGGTCACGGAGACCATGGGACGGACAGATGTTCGGAGCGATGGGAGAGGATAACCCTTTCCAGGAAATTCCAAAGAAGGACGGTAATTTTCAGGGATGCTGGGGTCCAGTGTCGATTTCTCTCGTGACGGGCGTGACGGCAGCAGTAGCAGCATTCGGAGCTCAGGGAGAGTGACAGTGAGGGATGACGCTGGTGGGCGGAGGATTGAGGACTGAAGCAGGAGATGATGGGTTTAATTCGGAGATGATCGTGGCGACGTTAGTTACGGTGACAGGCTGAGGGATGTCGAGGGTGCAGTAAACGATCGGGAGACACGAGCACAAGGAACAGAAGACAACGAGACAGACAACGGGACGCCGTTTCTCAACCTTGTCAGAGAAACAGGAGGCGAGATGTTCGCACCCGGCAACTGACGCAACCATGGTGGTGAAAGTACTAAATGGGGATTTACGCTTTCCAGCACCAGTTGGAATCACAGCCAAAGTCTGATTTGGACTTTTCCAGCACGGACTGAAAAGGTTTGACGTAGGTCCCCCACACCTGGTAGTGGATTCAGAGAACAAACATCTGCCATCGTCTCTAGCACGAGTTATGTGCGTGCTCATATATCCCGGTTATATACCAGAGGCCCGCCTGAAAAACTGGTGATTTTATAACTCAACTATTCGCTAAGCCATACTAACCAGCATAGTGAAGCATGGTCACACAACCCCAAATATCGACATGTTATTGCCTTCATCTAGCAGTGGACTGGCTGCAAAATCGTTATTTATTTAGATCAAAATTAGCATGATGGTTGCCCTCGCGAGGGAGAGGGAGATCGCTCGCCACAGCTATCCTGAAAGAACAGCTCTGAAGAGCAACCATCATGAATCGAGCCGTGAAAACCTACACCAGTATATGAAAATAATTTATGAAAAGAAATGGAAAGGCTTTTTACAAGTTTAATTACTGTCCACGCAAAATCACCGTTGTGCAAAAAGGTCTACGTCCCAAAACGTCGCTCGTTATATATATTTTTTATTTCCAAGGGCACCGCGTTATTTGACGAGTGCGTCAAGCGTCGTATTATTCGTCATCAAAATAACAACACAAACCGAGCTCAGTTCAAGGAAACCTTACGAGATCGCGTACGCTTAGCGCAACGCACGGAAGAGACATCACTTGGAACGTGAATGCGGTAGAACCGCAACGGGACGAACGATAGTGAAACCGCGACCCCGCGGTGCGTCGTCCACATCGCGAGGCGTGGCGCTAGACGCGCGAGACGATTCGCGAAGCCGCCGAAAGCACGTGTCCGCTCTCATCCTGGCCGTCACGGAATAAACGTTCGGGTCAAAATGGCGTCCAAAACTATGATGCGCCACGGCGGTGCGGGAAGCCGGCAGCGCCTCGCCGCATCGGTGCGTCACAGTTGTCTCATTAAGGGCGCCTGAGTTTGGCCAAATCGCCGTTTCACAGTTGTCTCATTTGGGTGCCGCATCTTGGTTCGCGATGGAATGTTGGTCCATTCTGCCAAATCAAAATAAGCCGACAAATTTTTACAAAAATGCATAAAATGTTACACAACCC
>JAZEWU010000022.1:615045-629028 GCA_036362915.1 Geotria australis
GCCTACCACTTCAACATCATCTCACCTCCCATCCCGAGCAACAACCGCGAACCCAGCAACTACCACCCACCCCCTGCCACACACACACACCCATCCATCGCGGCTGATAGATGGCACAGACAGACAGCAGACGTACAGACGTGGAGACAGCGATACAGCCATGCAGACAGCAGTACACACAGACAAACAGCAGAACAGCCATGCAGATAACAATACAACCATGCAGACAGCAGTACAGACATACAAACAAAAATACGGCCATACAGAAAGCAGTGCAACCATACAGACAGCACAGCCATGCCAACAGCAGTACACACAGACATCAGTACAGCCATACAGACAGCAGTACAACCATGCTATCAGCAATACAACCATACAGACAGCAGTACAGACAAACAAAGAGCAATACATCCATACAGACAGCAGTACACACAGACAGACAGCAGTGCAGCCATGCTGACTGCATTACAGCCATATACAGCAATACAGCCAGCAGTGCAACTATACAGACAGCACAGCCATACAGACAGCAGTACACACAAACAGACAGCATTACAGCCATACAGACAGCAGTACATATATGCTGACAGCAATACAGCCATACAGACAGCAGTCCAACCATGCAGACAGCAATGCAGCTATACAGACAGCAGCAACGTGTCCCGCGCCGTGAGAGTCCGTCTCCCCGTGGCCGCTCCGACCGGGATATTTAAGCGCCCCCCGCATTCCGTGCCCATCTTGTTTGTATAACGCACATTTCCGCCCCATTCTCCTCGCCCGACACCGAGCCGCCGCCGCCGCCGCCGCCGCTGCTGGTGATGATGATGAGGCCGCGTCTCGTCTTGCCGTTTGTGCCGAGCTCTGTGACTGTGAGAAACCGCGAACCCCGGCACTGGCTACTCGGCGTAAACATCCCAAACGTTACTTTTTCGGGTGGACGCTACATAGCGATAATCAGCGTGTCGGTACCGCGTGCAGGGCTGGGAGATGGAGCAGAGATGAACCCGGGATGCGCGTGAACGTGGACACGCACCGCACGCGCGATGCGAGTCCACGTGTCGGTGATTCCCCCGTCACTCAAGTGGCGCCGACGCCCGCCGGTCACCGCCACAATTAACACAGCAATCCTCCTATGATCACGTATCATCAACACGCAGATTCGCGTATTTATTATTAGCAATGTTTAAATCCGCGCGCACCAATTATTGAAATAATCATAGTGTTAATCGTTGTTGTAAATGCGTACGGTAGTATGAAACGACGATTTGTTACGAATGACAGGTGTGACGCAGGGCGCAATCACAAGAACGGTCCCGTTTGAGCAAATTTAACACACACGCTGCGTTAAATTCGCGAACTCATCCAAGGCGCGTCTGGGGGGAAGGGGGGCATCTCATCCCTGGCGAGCGAGGCCTATCTCTACCGTGCCCCTTGTAGCGCACATTCACGGTGTGTATGTAGGGCACATTGACGGTGTGCGGCACACACTGGCATCGCGTAGCGCGCCTGTCTGTCCCGTGGCCCGTGTAGCACACACTCACTCACATTGACATTCCCATTCCCGGTGATGAGTGATGACGGTGACCGTGATCCATGAGGAAGAGATGCGCGGAGCCGACGGGCCTCCCCCCACTCACGACGGCCGCGTTCGGCTCTGGCATTTGAGTTACACGCGGCGCGCACATTAGGCTGTGAAAACTTACTTTGGCCGTGTTAAACAGCAGAGATCGATAGATTGATTTTGGGATTCCGAAGCGGACTCGGGCAGCCCGCACTGTGAAAAGCGCAGCCCGGCACTGCTGCTGCTGCTGTTGCGACGTCACGGGATGAACGCGACTCGTGAGTCGCGAGTTGTGTCAACACGCGGCACATCTATCGCGACTCGGCTCTCGATTCGCACTCTTATTCAAACGGCGGAGTCCGTCACCGCTCCGAGAGGCGAACACAACAATAATCAGACTTCATTATTTCATTCAAAGCCAACTCCCACCCCACCCCCCGCACCCCAAAAAAAGTTAAGAAACGTGGCTGTGTGGTGACGGAATTGCAACGGGCATATCTATCTAGGGCGCTTACCGATTTAATTTAATTTAAATGCGATGTATTGACAATGCGAGGCGAACGCAACCCAAGGCACGCCAACTGTAACCGTCTTTATCGATATTATCATTTTCCTCTAATTGTCGGTGAATATTTGAATGCATCCGAATTATGAGGACATTTGCGTAAAGGACGGCCGCGGAAGGGTGCCACGAAATGCGCGATAAATAATGGCATTGTTAGAAAAAGATGCCACAATGCCGGATCTAGCATCGCGCCGTTTCACCCTGCGCTGTGTGTCCTTTTAATGGCCATCACTGGCATTTCCATGAATGTCACCGAGCAATAACGTAAATGCCATCATAATGGATTGCCGTGATATACAAGCGCAATCACACGCACGGTCATCGTCTTCACACGTAAGTGTAATTGTCGTAAGTTGTCGCCAATCGCCCGTACCCGTGTCTGAACACCCCGTGTAATTGGGCATTTGCTGCACAGGCGTGCCCGGCGATAGTGAGCAGGAGACACGGACTTTAAGGCATTCTCTGGAATGTTTGTGGCGGTATTCCCGGTGATGATGGTGGTGTTGTTTACACGCGTAGCGCTCCGTGCGAGTGAATGGCTACGCGGCTCCACTCATTCGCGGCTCCACTCATTCGCGAGCCATCAGTGCACGGCCATCACGGGACAACCATGACAACAGCGGCGACGCGAGCGTGTGAAGTCGAAACCCCTCACACGCCGCCCAAGGCCGCGCATAATGAACCCCCCCTTTAAACGAGGAGCGAGACGGGGAGCCATGCATGTGCCGGGCTCGACGCCTCAATGGGTGGCGGCGGAACACGAGCCGCGGCTGAATGGCGACAGCGGCCATGGGGACGGGAAGTTGCCTCGCGTTTGAGTCCGGCGTGGCCCAGTCCCCAGCGACTTACGCGGCCGTGAGCCCCACTGCTCCCGAACGTTTCCCTGTCTCGGCGCGTCCCCCCGGAGCGCCGGGGCACGGGTCAAACGTGGCCAGAGCGAGCGTGGCGGCGCGAACCCGCCGCCGGCGCCGTCCCCTCTATCCCCGAGCCGAGACGCGAGGCTCACTTTGCGGGGAACCCCTCTCTGCACGTCCCCTCTCCCGCTCGGGGCACAGCGGCACCATCACAGGCGACCCCTGCCATCCTACTCCACCCCCACCCACACTCACAGGCCAGCTCCCCCCAAAGTAAAGTGCGTCGGCCACGAAAGAGCTGGAGAAAGACAGGCGCCGCCGCCGCCGCCACCGTCGCCGCCTCGAGCTGAGCAGTGCCAGGGCCACTCACCTCGTCCCGCGGCGGTGAGGAGACAGGCGCCGATCCGCGCCGCGCCCCGTGCCGGCGCGCCGTCCCGCGCCGCCCCCGTGCCGTCGTCGCCTGTCTGTCGGTGTCCCCAAAGCGCCAGCACGGTCCCATGCAAGCCGAGTCGCCCCCGCGGCGGCGGCCCCGCGGCTCGGCTCCACCGAACGCCTGCGTTGGCGCTGCGTTCACGGCCGCTGCGTCCCGTCCCGTCCCTCGCCCGGTCCCTCTCCGGCCGTGCGAGCGGTACCCTCAGTGGCTCGCTCGCTCTCCCTCTCTCCCCCCACCGCCCCGGCTCCCACAACAACTCACCCCCTCAGCGTCCCCTCCTCCTCCTCCTCCTCCCCGGAGCTCCTTCCTGCTGCTCCCCTCTCTCTCTCGCCGCGCTCCCGCGCTCGAGGCCGGCCAGGCAGGGAGGGCAGCAGCTCGCTGCCGGCAGCTCGCCTCGGACGCGCCGTTCCCTTTCCGGCTTGTGGTCTCGCCTCCTCCTCCTCCTTCCCTCGCCCGCCCGCCCGCTCGCTCACCCGCTCGCTCGCTGCCGGGCTCCGTGAATGAGGCTCCCGCCCGCCCGTCCGCCCGTCCGCCCGCCCGGCCGGCCGCCTGCCCGCCCGCCCGCCCGTCCGGCCGCCCGCCCGGCCGCGCACGCGGGGCTGTCGCGGCGCGCGGACGCCGCGGCCCGAGCAGCGCGGAGCCCGGCGCGGGGAGACAGCAGCAGCAGCGAGAGGCGCCGGGGTCTCGCTGGGGGAGCCGCTCTCCCGTTCGCTCTACTCGCTCTACTCGCTGTGGGGAGGATGGTGGTGGTGAGCAGGAGGAGGCTGCTGCTGCTGCGCGCCGTGCGTGCCTCGTCAAGCCGCGATTGCGAGAGAGAGAGAGCAAAAAAAGTCGATGGGGCAGCGTTTAGCCGCGCTAATTATTTTATTCTTTTTTTTTGCCGCCTGTCCCTCTCTTCTTTCTCGGCGTGTAAAAATGGCTGATTGAGTTCAGTGCGCATGCCCTCATTACCGAGGCACGCCGGGAAGGTGTAATTAGCAAGAGATCAATATTCATCAGCTAGCGCCGACCGCGCCAAACGCGACTCATTAAGGAGGATCGCTCCGCGGCACCGGAACTGGGCGAGAGGCGGGCTCCTTAAGACGCCACACAGACACCCCCGACACCTTTAAGGGTACCCGCGTTTATTGTTGTGCCATTTAGGAAAGTGAGCCGCTCCGCCGCTCTGCTGCTGCTGTTGCTACACAACAACAACAACAAGAGCAGCGGGAGCGGCGGCGAAGCACAGTGCGCTGAGCGGGAAGAACGCCTCGCGTCGCTTTAACGCGGCCGCTGCCGCAATGATCATCAGCGGCCGACGACACAAAGACGGGACAACGCGGGACAACGCGGGCCGGGAGAGCGATGCGCGCGGCCCTAGGGCTGGCAGGGGCCTGGGGCTGCTAGGAGCCTGGGGATGGTCTGGGCGGTGAGACGATGCGGGGCAGTGCACGGGAAGTTAGAGGCTGTAACGAGAGGACACTGCGTTGTGCGTGTCTGCGTCCTTCGCGCAGTAGGCCCACTGCTACCGTGGCGCTGCTCTCACTCGGACCCGCTTCCCCTGCGCTCTGTTTACAGACTGCAGCGGCCGCACTACACACAGCAGCGTGTTCGCTACCGCCGTCGGCTAGACATCCCCGTTAATAGACACACGACACAACACCACCAGCAGCAGCAGCAGCACGGGCGCCCTGCGCTCACATTCTCATCCCCATCGCGGGAGAGCGCGAGTCGTGCCTCGCTGCCGTACACAATGTAACAATGACCGAGACGTATAGGTGTCGGCTGACATGGCCACGGGTGGCTCGGCAGTTAGACGAGAGCATCTCTCAATCTTCAGTAAAGTGCACCGGGTCATGATAGTGCGGCGTGGGGAGGGGGGTGGGGGCTGATGACCCCGCGGGGGACTGCCGCTCGGGTCATACTTCCCCTCGCTCGTCCGCGGCCTCCATATCCCAGCCGCTGGCTCCGAGGCCCACGCGTACACACCGCGTGTGTTGATATGTTACAGCCGAGTGGGGTCCGGGGCTACCTTTTATAACGTGAAACCAGTATCGACGGTGGGGGGGGGGATGTGTGGAGGTTGCGGCGCTAAAAAAATCCATGGCTAAACGCGTTAAAGACTGCGGAGCGGTAAATAACACGGGGAGCGCCGCTATCTCAATCGGAGGAGACGCGCAAAGCGTAAATCGTTAAGTGAAATCGAAGGATTAGGCCGAGGAAATCGAAGGCGGTTTGTTTGTGGCGCCGCGCGGGGGTCGGCGGCCAGAGACGCGGGGGCCCCGCGCTCTCCTCCTACTCGTCCTCATCCACCACCTTCGATCTTCCTCATCCACGGCTCCTCTCTTCACGTGCCCCTTATCTCCGTGTTGCTCCCGCGCCTCCTTTCATTCTCAGTGGTTAACGCGCCGCCGCCTGTGCGTGTGCGTGTTCGCGTGTGGCCCGCGCCGGTCTACAGTGGCCCGTATGATGGGAGTCCGGCTGTCATCACAGAGAACGGCGTCCTCCTCCTCCTCCTCGGTGCTATTGTTTTGTGTCACCTTAAAGACTCGCGTGGTTGTGTCTGTGACCCTGCACAATCACAGTGTCCTATAAAGCACTGCGGCGTATTCAGCGCGCACTGGTTACACGCGGCAGTAGCCCAGCTCCGAGAGGCCACAAGCATGCAGCGCGACATTTGTCAGACAAATAAGAGCAGCGACCATTCATGCCTCTACGGCGTGTTTATAATCACAAGTGCGCGTCAGTCAGTGCAGCCAGTGTGCCCATGCTGTGTACACGTGTTTTGTCAAGTGGCTGGCGTCCCCTCCTCTCCAACTGCCTCGTCCTCCTCCTGTGCGGCGGCAGCAGCGGCGTCGCGTCTGTTTTATTAGCACGTGCTGCTGCTGCTGCCTGTGTCTGCCCTTTCCCGCACTCAATCTTCTCGCGAATAACTCCCGTGACTCGCTCGCGACGCGTCCTCCTCCTCCTTCTCTCGCCGCGCTCCGCGGGGCTCAGAGTGGCGTCCGACACCCGTTACTATTTACCGACCATCGCGGGAAAGGTGAGTTATTGTAGGAGGTGGAGTGAAGTGACAAGAGAGGCAGGAACGAGAGCGGAGAGAGAGAGAGCGAGGGAGGGAGGGAGGGAGCCCCGGGTTGAGAGGCGAGGCAGAGAGATGGACACCCGAGCGGTGTGAACGTGACCGTAGAGCAGAACGGTGGCGGTGAGGGTTGCAGACCGGGGCTGAGGCGGCCGAGCGGGGGTCAGGCGCGGGCGGGCGGGCGCGCGCGGGGACCGATGCGGACAGAGACAAAAGTAAGCGGCAGGAGGAACGAGGTGGTGGTGGTCACGGCGCGAATGATAAATACAAATGACCGCGGCTCTCAAGTCGCTCTGGTTAAGGAGTCACAATTCCAGGTTTAACCGCCGCCATTCGCAGGCGAAGGGAGACTCCGTGGGTCGCCGCCAGGCTCCCGTTAAAGTTAACAGTGCAAAATAACTCGATCTCCCTGTCTTAAGTAAAAGTTCAGTGACGTGCTGCTGTGAGATGCCGGTCGTTGTGTTTCGCCGTTTAACTTCGCCGCTGCCGCTCCGTGTCGCGCGTCGCGCGTGAAACGATGCCAGGCTCGGCGGCCGCTCGCTTTGCCCAGCGTAGCGCCGGTGGCACCTTGTTCACAAACGCTCGCCGATGCGTCAACAAGGTGCGCCACACACATCTGAGCGTTGTCAATAATGTCACAGAGGCCGTTTATGCCCGGCTGAGCAGCCGTTGCCTTGCAACTGACGCGTCGCTGCCTTGACGATTACACGCCGGCTCTGGCGATCCCGCGGCCGGTCCAAGCCCGCGCGCAATTATTCACATTTCAATATTTATGGGGTGCGAGCTCCCATCTCAATACCCGTTTGTCTTCTTAAATCAGCGTTTGTTTTGGGTGATGTGCCGAGGCCTTTCCGCTCACTCGCGGCCGGCTGTAGCGGGGCTCACAGGAGGAGGCGTGGGGAGAGAGAGAGAGAGACGCCCTCTGTTGCTCGCATCGATCCATGGTGTCGGGGCGTCCCGAGCGGGGAGCGCGCCTCCTCGCCCGGGATTCTCCCAACACGAACCGAACCGCCGTCGGTCCGATCCCACAGCAGTTCTCCGGCCTCACGGGCCCCCGGTTTGTCAGCAACACGCGCCTCGAATTCGGCTCCAATTCGGTTTCGTTCTCGTGATAAGCGAACCGGCGTCCGCGCTATGTAATGTGTACGCACACGCGTCCGGGTGTTGTTATATCACAGATCTGTCGTCCACCCAGCCACGTTACGGTTTGCGGCCGCGAGTACTTTGTGTGTATGCATTGAATACCGGCACAGTGAGTCACAATTATACAGTACGTGAATTTTGTTAGAAGTATAATAAAATGTTTGTACGAAACGAGGAATGTTTACCTGACCGGCATAACCCGCCGATGTGCACAATACACAGCAGTGTGTGACACGGTTACACACACACACCTGTGTTTATCTTCAACAGCAGCATCGCACATACGTGCGTGTACTGTATGTCCACGACAGTAATAGTTACACAGTCTCCATGAGGAGTGAGTGTTGTTCCTTAATCCCGGCCAGTATAGCGCGGGTGTGCGTATATACACGTCGAACACAGCACTCACCCTGCACCTATATACACACACACATTAATTCATTCAAACTGGTTGTGGGTAAAATTGTAAGGTGTTGATTTACTATAGCAATTAATATGTCTGTCCGATAGAGTCGCAGTACTCGCGCGAGGTGTAGAACAACGCCAAGGTGAATTGACGCGTCGCAATTTGCGCTGTGAGCGACACACGGTTGCGTCCGGTGCTCACCTCGTGCGGCTAGTAACACACAATCCACGCCGCCTAGCCCTCGCCACACCCTGTACACACCGCGCACACCCTGTACACACCGCACACAGCTCACGCGCCGGCAGGAGTATACACGCCAGACGCACTAGGCGCGCGCAATGTGTAAATCGATGAACGCGCTGATTATCGATACGTGATCATTGTTTCACTTTGATGACACAACAAGCGTCGTGGCGTCAATCCGTGCCACTCTCCCGCGGTGCAGCCGTCACCCCATCCCCGTGTCTATCACCTGCCCGCATCACGCGTGCGACACGCTGGCACACGCGGCGTCTACCTGCCGCGTCTCGACCTGCGCCGAGAAGCGCCCGCGAGTTAGACACCTGTACAGGTGTGGCGTGAGAACCTACTCCCGGTCGCTTAAGATCCATCCCATTCAAGCGCAGCTGCGTTACACGCAGCCCCGCAAAGAGTCGAGCGCGTCCGCACCCACGATGCTATCATGTCTCGTCCACCACCAAAGTGTTGTCTGCCAATACCAGCGATAACAGCCGCGTTTGTAAGACGATGCCGCATACGTACAACACATACACACACACATGCACGCGGCGTGTCAGCGTGTGAGTGACTCCTCGACTGATAGCCGTCTATACCCAAGGCGAAGCGTGAGAGAACCTGCTAAGCGAGTAGTAGCGACACAGAGAGCGAGAGAGAGAGAGAGGGAGCGACCCGCTATCCCGCGTGTGCTGCGTGACTCACCGCGGGTGAGTGAGCGGGTGAGTGGGGTGAGCGGGGATGCCCGGCTGTCGCTGCTGCTGCTGTGGCTGCCGGCTGCCGGGTTAGTCCGCTCGGCGGGCGGTGAGGCGTGCGCCTCGCGTGGAGCGGCCGTTCGGAGCGCCGCGCGGGCGACGCGGGGTTATAATCATCAAACCAACGCGTATTATAGCTGCCTTGCGTTTAATTCGACACAAAATATATACGTCATTAATATCAACCCACTCAAACCCCATTACACGGAGCCATGCCACCTCCTGTTTGGGCTAATTTGGAAAACGAGAGGGACACTATATATATATCGTTTAACACCGCGTGGCGAGAGGGGCTAGCACGTGTGCGCGCGTGCACGTGTGCAAGCGTACGCGTATATTTCTATGTTTTGGTGAAATCGCGTCGCGGCGTTTTAGTCGACAATCTGTTACTTTTGCGAAATGTTCGTTTTGCGAACGCGTTTTCAGTCACGTCCGTGCGATTTTAAAAATCGGGGCCCCTGAATTTTCACGATTTTCTAAATGTGCTCGCACACGCGTACACACGCGTGCACACGCGTACACGCTCATAGGTATATGCGTACGCGCGCACACGCGAGAGTACACACACACACGCGTGTGTGTACACGTACGTGTTCGTAGGCACAACACACGCGCACGCACACACACGCACACAAACACACACACACGCGTGTGCGTGTACCCATGCGTGTACACACACACGTGTACACACACGCCTTCATACACACACGTGCGCACACACGGATTCATACACACACACGGATTCAGGCACACACACACATGCGTACACGCGCACACACGTGTGTTCGTACACAGACACGTGCGTTCGTACGCACACACATACTTTCAAACACACACGGATACACACACGCGTCATGAACACACACACACACACACACGCGTGAGTACACGTGCGTGTGCTTACACGGAAAGCACATTCTCAGGGTTATATGACCGTCGTCATCATTATCCCTGACACGGACAACAGCGACTCCTTATCACTGTGATGACAAGTATCGTTTGGGATTATCAGCGAGTGAGTGCGGGAGACTGGTTCCGCTACCAGGCGCACCGCCACTCTCACCCGCCGATACTCTTCTTCTGCTTGTTGTTTGTGTTGTTTGCACTTTTCCAGCAGGTAGTTGTGGCGTGATTGACACGGCGCACACCTTGATTGGCGCGGCGCGCGCCTTGACTGACACACGACGCGCACACTGATTGACACTGCGCACACCTTGATTGACACACGGCGCACACCGCGCCCTATCAACTCGGGAATAATGAGTCTTCGCCGCGCTCTCCCGCGTCCGCTCCAGCACGCCGGGTCAGTCCGGCCGCCAGTCCGACTTTAATCCGTGGCAACCCTCGCAAACTGCCCGAGAGGCAGGCGCGCAGCGGTAACGACCGCACCGCCGCGGGCTCATCATCACCGTCGCCGCCATGCCCGCTGTCAGACCGAAGCGCGGATCCATCACCGGGGGAGGTGCGGGGTTTGTTTCCCCGAGACAGACCGCAGCGGTGCCGGGTTCCGGCACACGCGCTCCCGACACGGGGGCAACGCGCACCGCGGTGGCACACACAGGCGGGCAGTAGGCGCGCAGGGCAGCACCACAATGCCCCCGTGTCGTACGCGTGGGCAGTGCCGGGGGGCAGCAGCGGGCAGCCCGCATGTGGACACGGTTTCTTGACTTGTTCGTGGCTTTGCGAGTTATAGACTGTATGTACACACACGCGCACACAACCCCCCGTCTGCCCAAACATGAAAGGCGCACGCGGGGCACACACAGGATGTGTTGAATGAGCGCGCCGCGTGTTTTGACAGCGCACCGCTAACTTTTTACACGCACGAACGTCTTTAAGGAGCGGACCCCGCCGCCACCGCCACTCTCACCCGCCGCGACCGGGCGGCCCTTTCTCGTAAAGGCGCTCAGCTCGGAGCTCGAGAGCGGGGCGCGCTCGGACAGCGCGCGTCCCATTGACCGGTGGGCGCGCGAGGAGCCGCCGACACCTGTGGGAGGGCTTGCCAGGTCGGCGGTGCCCACGCGCGCCGGATGGGGCCGCCTGCCACTCCCGCAGCATTGACAGCTGTCCGCGCGCACACACGTGTGCTGTGGCCACACAACTGAGCATGACGGCGACACACTGCCGCTGTGGCGCCACCTCGGCGCTACCTGTACCAGGGACAGGTGCACCTTCAAGCTTTCGCGTGATGTATCTGAGGGCTCGCTGCTGACAGGAGGAGGTCACGGCAGACCCAGGTGTCACGGTGACCGAGAGCACCGGCAGGTAGATATATTCACACAGATACAACGAAAGACAACGGTTTCCACTGCGGTATTTAAAGACTGTTGGGGTAAGTGCTGTTTGCGAGCACCTACAAAGGCCGGCACGGCACACGAGGGAGTGGGTTGCCAGCACCACGCCTGACCGCCGTTGTCTCGCTCGTAGCGGTGTTTACGTGTTTAAGCATCGCACCAGGTACTCATTTGCGGCCGAGTCGACCTAGCGTGTATACATATATAAAGACACCTACACACTCCGCGCGCAAGCTACGAATGAAGGTTACACTTTAGTAATTTACGGGGTTTATTTTTTTAAATATCTAATGAACGTTACAGTCACCTGCAAATTAGGTTTTTTTATAACCACCTAACAGCGGCAGTGAATCACAAAATAATGTTATCACAACTCTCAACAATACCGCAAATTCTGTACTAATTTACCCGTTAAGAGAAACTAAAGAGAGACTAAAGCACTCATGCTGTCGGAGCGGCGGTAACAGTTAAGCGCAATAGCGGCGCTAATGGCAGTGCACAGGGGGCTTCGCGGCGCATTCCTTCAATATCAAAGAACAACTATTCTATCCTCGCTAAATGCCAGTGCCGAGCTCTGGTGGCCAACACAGGGCTTCGGGAGAGTGGCGCCGTGTCGCTTTGCCGTCCCGATGAAATAGCAAACCAATCGTTCCGTCCGTCATCCGGGATCCCGCGGTTCACAATAAGCTGTCAGTCCGACACGACTGCATGCGCTCACACACACACACACACGTGTATGCAACGTGCGTAACGCGGCACGGTGTGGGTGTGTATATTTAGTAACCCGTGTTGTATTCGCAATAGTAAACACATATGTATATGACAACATTTACCTGCCACGTGAAGAGATTCACGGCGCGTTTTACTGTGAAGGTCCACAATATCGCACCCCCATGCGCTACGGCACAGGAGCGTGTCTGATTGTACATGGCTATATATATACAAAGACAATGATCTCCCGTATAGCCTTAACAGGCTTTTGGGGCAAGTACTGTTAGTGAGCACGTATGAACACCGGTACGGCACAAGAGGGGGTGGGTGACCAGCACCACGCCCGACCCCCTTTGTTTCTCCAGTGGCAATGTTTACAGATCGCACCAGGTACAGTACTTATTTGAGGCCGAGTACAACTAGGAGAGACTCAGGACCGGTTCAGAAAATCGTCGCTGGTATTGGCCGTGAGCGGGAATCGAACTCGGCGCAACGGGTTCGTAGCGCGGCACGCTAACCGCTGCACCACCGCTCCCTATATATACACACAGTATATTCTGCACAATCACACACGCCATACATATGCGTGTGCGCTGTGTACACGTGTGTAACACGCGTCGGTGTCCGCGTGGCGGGGTCGCTCCACACGTACGCGTGACAGTCGCTCACAGAAAACATACACACATTGACGCGACTGATGTGCTGGTTTTACATGTGTGAATGCTGAGCATTAAAGATGGTTATGAACTTTTATCCAGTTCTCAAACTCGTTGACGAGACGTGTATATGTGTGTGTGTGTACAACATGTTCGTTGGGACAGGTCGAGTCTATCTGTAGTGTACACGCGCCGGCTCGCGCGATACGGCTCACGGCCACTCACAGGTGGTGGAGCAGCGGGTGCCGGAGTGGGTGTCGGAGTGGGTGTCGGAGCGAGTGGCGGAGCGAATGGGTGGTGGACGATGTCGAAATGTTTTGCAAGGGCTCCAGCCCTGAATCATAGGACCGATACACTCAGCGGGATGCTTAGAACTTTACACATCGAAAAAAGGATGTTTGTTTAATATTCAGCCACGACGTGACGCGCCTGAGACAGCTTTCACTCACATGACCGGCTCCGTATAAAGAACCGATCTACTGTACATTGCTTCCAAGCCGTGTGTCAGTAAACCCTACAATATCCTTATAGTGATATCATATGTGCACCGAGTAATTCGCCGTCCCCTCCCCTCTCATGGAATATGACCCAAAATCTGAGCGAATTGCGGCTATAATGCGCCACGGTTGCTACTACATATATACGCGCGCTCGCAAAACAATAGCCACGACTCTGCACAGATAGATCTAACAAGCTCGCAGCGGGGAGACTTGGAACGAGGCGGGGTAGGGGAGGGAATGTCGTCCCACTGAGCCGTCGAGCAAAACCCGTCACAGTTCGACTCCAGCACCGGCGCGGGTAATCGCCAACGCGAATGCATGAGACGAAAGCGCGGCGGTGTTGTCAAGTGGACAATTAGGACCGTGCACCGACCGGTCGCCAGCCGTGGTCACGTACCACCCTCACTAGACAGTATATACAACAATTAGCGCCAACTACGTTGATGCGATTAATTCAGGCCTGTCGTTTAAGAAACTGAGTCGATCTTCCGTGTGCTTTTGCACGATTAAATAAACGGCTTTGCATTGAATGTCAGTGGCACACCCTTCGCCTTTTAAAGATACGTGCGCGCATTCTATACTCGCACCGAAGCGCCTTTGTTAATATGCGGGATTTCGGCAAATGCGCGCGTTTATATATTTTGTTTTGCTATTAACCGAGCGTCGTAATTACGAAACCAACGGCAAACTTCGCGCGTCTTCACGCGTCCTAATCCCGCGCCAACCAACGTTTCCCAAGCAGGATCTCACAACAGTCAATTCCATTCCGGCCGCACGATTTAAATGCCAATACCTATTTGGGGAAAGTCA
>JAZEWU010000022.1:650477-673682 GCA_036362915.1 Geotria australis
AAGCGAATAATGTCTGAGAGAGCAGGAGGGACAAGACCGTGACGTTTCACGGGTCAAGTCGAGCGACGGTGCTCCGATAATGGGGGAGCTGGAGGGCCAGACAGGTATACCTCAAAAGCATTCCTCTTTCCTTTTTACATTCTTGGGAGTGGAGTAGAACTCGTCGCACTGTAAGTAACGTCTCGATCGACCGGCGGAATCGGCGGCGGCCTGATTAGCGAGCCGCCGGGCCGTGTCGTCAGCCCCGGGGCGCTCAGTCGGCGCCGTGTCGACGACTCGCCGATTCTCTCAAATCGCCGCCCTCTATGGAAATGCGGCTCGCCCCTCTTTGACTAACGCCACGTCACAACGCACGCACTCGGTCAATTGTGTTAACTTGCGTATTAAATGCCACGGCATGCTACGCTGGTTAAATTATTCATATGATGCAGAAAGGCCAAGGTAAGGGGATGAAGCTGTGACCTCTGTCACAGAGTAAATGTAATGCTTGTGCGCCCGATCCCTAACGCGCAGCCGCTTCAACCGACCAATGTCGCTCACGGCCCGCTCCGCTCCCTCAAAAACTTGCTTCGTTTCGTCAAAAGCGGCGACATTCCCCGAACAACGACTGCGAGGATAATGAACACAATCGAGGGACATCGGGATGCGCCAAACTAAAAGCCCATTACCATCACACCGATAGGGTATTTATCGAAATATACGTATGCATATAGTGACAATTTCACCCAGGTGGGAGACTGCTGCAACATAATAAAACCCTTGACACAGGACACCGAGAGGAAGGTGAGACCCGAACCTGGTGACCGGAGTCACCGAGTTCAAACGCCGACCGTACTCGCCGCGGCTCACGATACGCGGAGCCGCGGTGAGTCCGGGGCAAGCGGAGCGGCCGCCGCACGTCAGTGGCACGGCGTAGGTGGCACGGCGTGGGTGGCACCGCGTGGGTGGCACTCCCCTCCGAACGGACTCCTCTTCCCCATGCGGTGTAATATCAGGGGTTCTCAACGTTTTGCACGTCAAGGCCCACTCGGCCCACGTGGGCCTGCTCTCCACGGAACACTGGGTGGTGCTCGCGGCTCACTGGCGGGTCGCGACCCACCGGTTGAGAATTCATCGTGTATTGGCCGTTCTCCTCACACCACATCAAGACGGTCCAGTTGGTGAAATACACCGGTCAGCATATGCATGCAATGTGCACCGCTTAATTTAAATCTGAATGGAATAATATTGGCAAATATGGAAAGCTAAACCGTGCAGGGCAGGTTCCAATTGGTTTTGGAGCTGCTGCGATATTTTATGGAAAATAAATCTAGCGCGTGTTTACATTTCTGTAAAATGTTGCATTAAATGGTAATAGCTGACTCAAACTCATTAAAGCTGAGCAAGTTGCAGATGAAAATGGTAAAGAATTCATCTTAGCTTTTTTGTGAGAGCCCAAACTGGAAGGATAAAATTATAAAATGATTGTAAATGCCTTGCAAAAATTATTTCCTCCCTTACCACTCTTTTCTTTAGTTGTCTTGCAGGGAAATTGCTTGTCTTCGGATAAATGAAAGCCAGGTGTCCTCTTACTATAATGAGTATTTACAGAAATCGATCAAAGGGCCCATATATAATAAATATGCATTCTGCACAACAAAAGAAAATATAAAATTTGCAGAAGAATACTGAAGGGATCATACATTTTTGATACAAATGGCAAATTATTAAAATGAAAAAAAAATAATGATTCCCAAACACCCAGCTTCACTAGCTACGCAACAGTAGCTAGTGAAGCTGACCTCTGACCTGAAGGAAGCAAACCTCGGAGGGACTAATTTGTTCGGGACAGTGGTCACCCTGCTTCATTCCCAGCGCTGGCGTCCCCAAGAATGCGGTTTCCTGACCCTGACGAAGCTCGCACTGCCACGGAGTGAGGTGCACATAACTGTCGACTCTCATTTGAGCAAATTTGACCAAAACGGAAACATTGAACAATTTTGTTTATGAGAATTGCTTTCCAAAGCTGTTCTTTTGGGATATCCGTGTCGAGCGCTCCCTCTGTCCTTCGAGACGTTTCGCCTCCTCGGAGATAGAGCCATCCTCGGGAGAGAGAGAAAGCCCTCGACGCGGCTATCCCAAAAAAACTGCTTTCGAAAGAAATGATCATAGATCGAGCCGTGTAAACCTACATCTGTACATTTTGTTTATTTTTAAAATATAAATCTGGCAATTAAACGGTAGGCTAGGTAGATTATAAAGCCCCCGTTCAGAGTGTAAAGGCTTCGCGCCTGTCTAGGTGCTAAGGATGTTCTTATAAAGTTATGAACATCCGCACAAATATGTATGGGAGGGGGGGAAAAAACCCCAAAATTCCTCAGAGTCCTTTCATCCTTCATCATTCACAATCGCCGGCAAGTCGTCATTTGTCACCACAGGGACCGGCCTACCGTCGTCACGGCAACAGGGGTCAAAGGGCGGAAAGTGACAAATAACACACTCGGGGATCTTATTTTCCGAATAAATCATTGTGCACAGCTGTGGCAATTATTTTTGCCTGCTGGCTGATTGGGTTGGCACAGCATTGCCGAGCCTGGGGTGAGCATTTAAATCGCTTGAGCCCCACATATCTGACTGTGGGGTACATACAGCCGTAGCGCCGGTATGCTTTTTGAGGATGTTTTGAGTTTTTTGGGTCACACGATGATGCGGCGAGAAAATATCCCATTCATTACCGATTACCTTTCACTCATGGATCTGCCGGTATTTGTAACGACGATAACACGGGTAATTGAGTACACGCCCTCGAGTCCAATTCGGACATTTAGCAACAGCAGCACAACTCCGCTGGATAGTAATCGCTTCGCTCTACTGTACGTCAAGGCCCGTACGCGCGGGGCGAACCGGCCGAACGCGTCATTCGAAATCGTCCTAACGCGATGCCGCTTGGCGAACCGCCGCTTCCCTCCTCCGCGTTGAAGCACCTGGATCGCTCGGCTGCCGCACAAAGGAGCACGAGAAAGAGAGAGGCACTAACTAAAGTAATTTGGCGGCGGCGTCGTCCTCCTCCTCCTCCTGCCCCCTCCCCGTCGGCGGCGAGCGGGGATGTAGCCGTCATTTGGCGGGAACGCTGACGCAGGGAGCTTCTCCCGCAGACACGCGCGGAGGCACGCGCGGAGGCACGGGCGGGCGGGCGGACGTGCAGAGCGGTTAGCGAGCCTAATGAGTATCGACCAAACGATTACGCGCGTTCCCGCCTTAACCGCTCACCGCGTGCCTTTAACGAGGCCGATTGTACCGCTTCCCCACATCAATAGCCGCGTATAGATCCGTTGGCGGCACGGGCAGGCGGGGAGGGTGGGTGTTTGTGGGAGTGGAAGGGAGAGGTAACCGAGTGATAGGGAGAGGGACGCGGAGAGGTAGTGAGCGACAGGGAGAGAGAAGGGACGGCTACTGAGCGATTGGGAGAGAGAAGGGAGAGGGAGTGAGTGATGGGGAGAGGCAAGGGAGAAATAGGGAGAAGCAAAGGTGGGGTTGTGAGTGGGAGAGCTACTGAGCTGTAGGGAGAGGGGAGGGAGAGAGGGTCAAAGATATGAAATGCAAGCAAGGAATAGTGGGATTTTTGAGCTCGCTTTGTCTAGCCTTACTTGCGGCATTTACAACAAAACATTATTTGCTCACGTGCATGTATTTATTAACACACATCGGTGTGTGACTGCACATAATCACATTTAAATACGGTATTTTGATACTGGATTTTTTAAATATAGTACAATTTTGAAATATTGCTTTCATACGAAATGCACCGATTAGTATATATACAGTACGCTACAACACAACATCGTCTCCAGTACTGGCTTGTTGTGGTCCAAATGCCAATATTCCAAAACCCACACGCAGCGCGATCATAGCGAGAGACTTTGCAATGATATCGCAAACCCTGGGTGGACACGGCAAGACAGAATTAGCAATTACATGCCGGCCGACGGGAAACTAAACCAAACACTGCCGCGTTTGCTAAACCGCGTAACGCGACGGCCTGGTATTCGCACAGATCCACAGGTAAACATAAAAATAAAGAAACAGCTGACACTGAAAAGCACAATAAGGGAGAGCTCAGGCTACAGGAAAACAATGCCACAGAAATAAAATAAATAAACAAGGCGTCACGGCTGCTACTGCTGGTGGTGAGGCTAGCCTGAGAGAAAGCTTGACGGGCCTGTCCAGATAAATTGAGGCGAAAGGGTCATGAATAATAAATTGTGTAGCAGCGGCTCTGCTTGACATTCCCAGTAATTACTTAACCGGGAGGTACGGAGAAGTGGGGTGAGGCAGGGTTGGCACTTCCATTTGAATGTCATGGCTGACCTCGGTCCCTTTCTTTTGGATATTGGTAGGAGCCCTTCAATTTATATCATTGCCTCGGATGAATGAATGAATAAATAAATAAATAATACACACACTTCTCCTCCTGCCCCCCCCCACCCCCCCATTTCCCTGATTTTAAATCAAGGAAGCCAGCCCTCCCCTCTTGTTAATACTTGCGAATGTTGGGTTTTCGCGCTCAGTGTTCGGCTCCCAGGGGGCGACGGATTGCACGCGAGCGATGTGCAAAACGCATCGTCAGAGCCTGTTGTGGGGTAAATAAATTACACGACACCAGTTTTTGTGCAGCAAAACAGTGGTTTAATTAACAACTTGTAAGCTTCGTGTTTACAGTTGATTGGGGATATTTAATAGAAAATCTTTAAATGGCATAAA
This sequence comes from Geotria australis, assembly GCA_036362915.1. Lineage (NCBI taxonomy): Eukaryota > Metazoa > Chordata > Hyperoartia > Petromyzontiformes > Geotriidae > Geotria > Geotria australis. Next base: position 655,218 of record JAZEWU010000022.1, read on the forward strand.
TTCACTTGAGCAAATGGGACAGGGTAAGGAGAGGGTGATATACAGCATCGAACAGCGCCTTCCCTCCCACGGCCCAACGCTGAAGCCTACTTGCTTGTAATGGCTATAATTTTTGCGTTAAAGTTAACCTCCTAAAATGTATTGTCACTCTCGCTGTTGCTGCTATCGATCGGCATTGATCGGGCTGTAAAAACCCCGCGTCGCACATCTGTCACGGAGAAACAAGACACTTGCCGCTTCAACATGCCAAACAAAATTACAACCAAAACGGAACTGAAAAATAGCGGAAGAAATAGACGCAGGTATTTTATTTAAGAAGCCCTATTCCTCTTTTGCAATGTATAAAGCATGGTGCTTGTCAACATCTGTAACAGGACCTCAATTTGAACAAGCCAATTTAATTAAAAAATGTGGTTTAAAGATTCAATCGCGTACAGTGTTTTTAAACATAAATAAACGAACAATTTTATAACGTTAAAAATGACCACAACTAGAGTCTTATCTAATGCCGGTTGTTGAGGGAAATAGAACACAAGCATTACCACAACGAGGCAGCTTTAAATTTACATTTAATATCATCGTATTTGAAAAAGAAATAAAATAAATCGGGCCCAGAATGCATTTTAAATGAAAACGTATAAATGCACGAAGGAGGATGTGTTATTGCTGCTGTGGCGCTGGGGGGGGGGGAGACCCACGGTAATCCAACAGGCCCCGGCGTGCAGCTGGTACATATTGACAGAGTGATCCGAGCTAGGGATCACCTCGCACATCTAGTGAAATATTAAACAAAGCTCAATTAAAATGGGCAGTCCGCTTGGGCCGGCCGGCCAAGTGTAAATCAATAGACAAACTTAAGGCACTCGCGGGAGGACGTGAAGCCTGGCGGACACGGCGGCGAGGCCAGGATTGCCACCTGTCCGGGCCTGACCTGGGCAGTCCCTGAAACTGGCATGTGTGTTCGGGTGGCAGGGATTGATTCGTACCGATATCTGGTACCGGTATTGTGCTTGATTACAGTAAGCTGCACAGTTTTGATAACAGACCCGGTGCTGACTGAGACATCTGCGTGGGTTTGTTCCACAGTGGCAGATGTGGCAAGCGAAGAAGGCGAGGACTGGAATGTTCAGTCTGGTGCGCTTGTTTCCAACTTATCAGCTCGGATTTCCCAAGCAGAGCGTGACGAAAAACGTACAAGTGCACGTGTAAAGCAGGCTGAGACGCTCTGTAATCAAAGCAGAATACTGAACGTGCAAATAGGAGGCCACTCAAATTCAGAATTGTTATGTTTCACTCATTGTCAGAAACCGCTTAATGCTGTACAGGGTTGCGGCGAGCCGGAGCCTATTCCAGCAGAGACAGAGTGCAAGGCAGGGCTATACCCAGGATGGGACGCCAGTCCATCACAGGGCACGCGGGGCAATTTAGTCAGCCGGACAATTAATCTATGCAACAGCATCTCCTTGAAGTGTCCGGCAAAAACCCACGCAGACACGGGGAGAGCACGCAAACCCCGCACGTAATGGAACCCGAGCTGGGATTCAAACCCGGGTCCTTCTTGCTGTGAGGCGGCATCGCTACTGACCGCGCCACCGTGCCGCCAGATACTTAAGTGCTGTTTATTTTAATCCAGAATAAAAAGGAGGAAACGATGACTAGCTTCACGATGTCCCTTCATAGAGTAACGGAGCTGGCAACGATGCTCGGCGGGCCTCTCTCTGCCTCGATCCTCCTGCAGGGCACGCTGCTGGCGGAGACTTACTTCTGTAAAAAATCAGCGTGCCGTGCTTGGTACAGTGACTGCCCGCGAGAGTAAAGTATATAATCTCATTTTTCACAACGCGTAGCGTCGCATCGTGGTGTTCCGAACAGCATCAGAATAAGTGATTTATCCTATAGATTTTTTTAAATGGAGTTATTGAACCAATAATGAGAAATTAATTGGCTGTTTTACACGGCTCCAATCAATGCAGCGCTGTGAACGTGTTTATAAACACTGTAATCAGTCTGTAAAATCATTAAGGTGGTAAATGTGTAGTTAAACTACATTGTCTTCAGAGATAATCAATTCTCACAACAGGAAAGCCTCTTTAAAGAGAACAGCCCAAGCATTATCAAATCACGTATATTATTAAACGATATTAAAAAATACTTTTCAGTGTAATTCGATTTGTGGGGTTTGATTCATATCCATCACGAGTGCGATTTTGCATCCCCTTCTTTTTAACACTATTTTAACCCGGGGGGCGTCAGCCCAAACAGTTTACACAATTCTACTCAACGACGCGATGCCACCTGCAAGTCTTCTTCTTTGCAATTCTTCGAAGCACGATGGTCAGCCTCTGGACATCGTTGTGAAACTGGCGTTTATTAAGATGCACCATTATTGAGGATTTCAGAAGAGACATCAAAACGCATCGTGACCGATTGTTCGTGATAGGTCAAATTTGCAGACGAGTCAAAAATATCAAATGTTGTGCAGATGCTAAGACAATGTCACTGTGTAAAACATTATGCAGAAGCTGAAGTTAATAAGTGCATGTTTTGTGACATGCGTTACTGTTGCTGCTGTTGTTGTACACCAGAAGCACTTTGTTGCCGAGCGATGCAGGCAAATCACCGAGCACCTCTGTGCTCTTCAGATGAGATTTTCATAACACAGTAAGTCAGCCCATATTGCGTGAGAAAAAATACATTTAGCCAAAAAACTAATTTCGTCCTAAAAGTCGCATTGTTTTTACTCGAGCTATTTAGACACCGTGAGAATGTACAATTAGCGACGGACCGCAGAATACGCCGAAGATGTTTTTCAGAGACACGCCGCTGGGTCAGGTGCGACGCACCCAACGCAAAATAAATATCGCTTAAAAAACGGAGACACGGCAGCGGTGGCGGCCATCGCGCAAACGCTACGACGGCGCTCGACGTTTGATTACAAACGATCGCGCGACGCCCTGCCATCGAGCACGGCGAGGAGACGCGTCACGGGGAGAGAGGCGCCGTGAGAAACGACCCGCAGGGCCGTCTCCCTCCCGCACCGCCAGACACCCATCCATCACGGGAGAGGTGGCGCTAACGTTCTACCCGAGTCACCCCGAGGTCAAGACGCTTTTCCTTCAGCGATAGGCGACCGGAAGCGTGGGGGACCCCCCGCTGCCGCGCGGCACGCTGCTCCTCCGCGGCGCCGCGCGCAGCGATCGCACACTATCCCCTGGCGCGACGCTCACGACGGCATGCTGGGCCCATCGTGCGTCTCCGGTAAAAAAAACCTCTGACGGCACTACTCTCTACGAGACGGCTCCCGTACGAAGCCACGTGGGTCCGTCTGAAATTACATCAACGTATAGACCTATTCAGTGCTTTGCCTACGGTTACCACCTTTTCTGAACATCAAGACTGGACATATTCCTCAGTCACCCAGGGTCTGCTATAAAGTTCAACACAACACCGGTACCGGACCTCGGTACAACTCAATTCCTGGAGTGCTGGGACTGTTTGGGTCAAACCTGGCCAGGTGGCAACCCTAGCTTCAGGGCAGCACAGTGCAGGCCCAGCAGAACTGTAATAGTGATAAGCCCAAAGTGTATGAGAAAACGTTCACTTGACAGCTGCCTGTTATTTTGGAATTTCCCACGCTACTGTGATTATTATTATTGCTAACATTGATCTGTAGCTGTGTATTGAACATAGGTCAGATGCCGTGTACCACTTTGAGAGTATTTAAAAAGACGAGAGGTCAGGCCAGCTTGACGCCATGCTGAGGACCGAGCAGCGGCTGCTGCATCGTGGCAGAGCAGACGATAGGAGACGAGACGCCAAGCTACGGGCCAGCAGCGGAATCTTCAGCAATCGCCGGCCCCACTTCGGCCAGCGGACACGGGCACCACGGGCTCACGGCCACCACCAACCCAGACGAGACCTTCCCAACGCTCGATGGAGCAGAGAACCACTTTGACTCCACCGACTGTAACAGCCAACGTTAGACATTTGGCTCGGTAGAGGGGACAGCCGGAGCTGCCGGTTGGTTTCGAGCATTCCCAATGCCGGCGTCGCGGACAGTCCGCGACGCGCTGGATAGCGAGCAGGTGCTGAGCGCGATGACGGAGCGGCGGAGGCTGTGGGAGCGTCCGCGTGGAATCGAGCCGTGGGGATCGAGCGGGACCTCCCGGTTTCATAGTTGACGTGGTTTCGTTCTCTTGACAAATACGAGCGTTTATCGCGCGTTTGTACCAGGTTAGCGTGTTCCCCGGTGTATCGCGCACGTGCGTGAATATTAGCATGTACGCGTAATTAATTTCACTAACAGCTGGAGGCAAAGCGCATTAATTAACACGGAAAAAGAAACACTTACAAAAAATCGCGAATGGTTTTTTTTATTTAATGCCTCGCCGTGGCTATGATGGAACGTGTTTCGCATTTTCGACGTAAATTCGGAAAAAGACATAAAAAACATACCGTAGAAAACCGGTAAAAAAATCACCATAAGAAAGGGATGTTGTAGTAGCATTGAATTAAAAACACTAGGGTGAAGTACAAGATTGAAGAGACAGAAGAAGTGCATTCCAGAGACATGGAAACCTCCACAGTCGCTTGGTTCCGGCACAGACCGGGAAAGCGAGAGGGACGGAGAAAGAGGGGGAGCCGCCTAAACAGAGAGAGGGACCGCGTCGCGATGAATAGAACGAGCGGGGTCAGAACGATATTCAGAGACAAATTCCATGGAGGCACTTGAAAGCTCGCTCGAAGGTTTTAAAGTTGACACACACATGCGGGCAGGCCGGAAGGCAGTGAACTATTTTCAGAATCAGTGTGCGGTGCTCTCGCGTCTTAAATCAGTAGACTTAATCAAGCCGCTGTGTTTTAATGAGATACGAGGAAAAATACACGACGTCCGTGAACCTAGGGGGTCTGATCCATGCGGCGCAATAAATGCAATCTTCGCCAATATGCAGAGGAAAAAAAATCTGTTCAAATTGCTGCTATTTTCCATTAATATGGATATTTATTTATTTAAATAACAAACGAATTGGGCACAGGAAGATGAGAATACTGACATGAATATCCCGTTTGTGATTTTGTAAAGTGTGTATGCAGTCTTTGGCAAAGTTGCATTTTAACTATAGTCACTAACATAATTTACAGAAAATCTCTGTTCCTCTGCTACACAATTATCCATGACTTCCAGTTGGTGCAGGTTCCATCTGAGTTATGATTCTGCTGCATTATCTATAAATGGCAACTCCTGTTATAAAAACAATTCATTTGGAGGAACCATGGTACCTTCAGAAAATGATGTGTTGATTTGCATTCTCTGCCAAAGATCATTAACATCCTGATATGACTTTAAAAATGAGAAGGGTTCTATGATATAAATTTTGGTGACAGTAATCATCGCAAAGTCTACAACAAATCATTTAACGATTCTGGCATCTTCTTAATGTTGAACACTGATAATATGATTTAAATGCTCATTTAAAAACGATGTGCTGCCTTTGGAGAGGAAATGTTCACTTTGTAAACCAGTTAATTTCAGGGCATTTAACCAGGAAGGAGAACTTATTGACCTGTGATTTTATAAGGGACGCTGCTGCGGTTAATGTTCGTACGCGTATTGAAGAGCGATATTGGATATTTCGTTTCTCCTGACGATGATGATAATGATGTTGATGATAAACAGCACACTGTGTGCTGGAATTCAACACGCAGGCACGCAGCGATTCCTTCAGTGGGGTGGGATGGCAGGGCCCGTCTGGATATGCGAGAACATGAGCCGCCATGTGGCTTCACGTCGCCAGCATCTCACTCGCTCACAGGTCCCGCTTTCGATAACGCGGCGGTGAACCCCGGATTGCTACGAACTTGGCCACCCGAGTTCAATTCAGGGTCACGGCTAACATCAACGGCGAGTGATATCCGAATGGTCCGAGGCCCTACCCACCGACACCGATCAGTGCGGTGAAGTACGGGCAAATGACCCCCTTGAGCGACAGCGTGCGGAGGTTTTCTTTCAGCAGTGCGTTCACGCAGGGCTGTGGATTGGATTCATTAAAAACATGCCCATATAAAAAGTAAAACAACCTTACAGACAATCAAATCCATTAATTTGCGTGTTGTGTTATTACAAAATGGATAAAATTAACTTTTGCATTAGCATATAATTTTAAGTAAAATTTAAACTCCGAACGTTGCATTTGTCATTATTTTATTTGATGGAACCCTCCGTGAAAAAAAACCATTAGCTTGCTAAAAATGTTTTTTAAAAGGCCAAAGGTCAACACATTGTCTTAACTGAAAAGCACATTTTGTTGCACAAAGCGCCGAGTGTTTTCCCCATGCGTAGGAGTGCGGGTGGCTGGAAACACAAAAGTCCCTTATTAGAACGAGGTATATTTATTACTTGCCACTATAAACACCCAGTGCACAATGGTGCCGCCATAACGCAACTAATTATTGCCGCAGATGCTTTTGATTATGGTCATTAAAGGCTCTCGCGTTAGCCGTGCCACGCTGCCAACTCCCGGCGCCTGGGCTGCGCCGCCCGCTCGCCAGGGAGAGGGCTTGATTGCACTAATGAGCGGAACCGGAGTGTTTGCTTCGCCCATTTGTTTCGCCGCGTGGGCACCGCGCGTGCGTCGCGGGTAAGCGGCGGCGGGTAATGGTCGCGCAATTAACCGTGCCAGCGGTGCGCCTTACAGCCGACGCAGCACGGTGCCCGCGCGCGGGATTGACCCAGATCCATCGAGTGCCGCCGCCAGTCGTGTGCCCATTTATACGCGCAGGAGCAGCGACAAGAGTGCCACGGTTTCACACCTCAATCGGCGCACGCGTCTGCACCCCACTAAAGGTTCACAGTTATCTAATGCGGTGCCGAACCCTGTCGCTAAACTGACCCATGAGCCTAAATTAAAACTCTTTAGTGTTATGACACGCATCTTTCTGCTTGCCGGATTTCGGTGGGCGATTCATTTACGGTCACGTTATTGTATTCAACTATTACTGGCTCACCACAACACTCCACCTCGACCGCATGGGAACTTATTCCCCTGCTTATGAGTACATCATGCAGCCTGCTTATTTCATCATTTGTTAGGTCGTCATCATCGTCAAACTTGTACAGGGTTGCGGTGAGCAGGAGCCTATCCCGGCAGACACAGGGCGCAAGGCACGGCCATACCCAAGACGGGACGCCAGTCCTTCGCAGGGCACCGGGGGCAATTTTACTCAGCGGGCCAATTAACCTATGCAGCAGCATGCATTTGGACTGTGGAAGGAAACCGGAGCGCATGGCGAAAACCCACCCGGACACAGGGAGAACATGAAAACTCCACACGAAAAGGCAGACATTGCTTGAAGATTGGTTCCACTCAGCATTTATGTTGAAGCACCCAAAATGGAATACGGAGTCGTATGTGAAGAAACACAGTCGCACGATGCATGGTGGGCCTGGTGCAGGCCAGAGCAAGTCTGCTCATTGCTCCCAGGAATGAGTGGAACCGAGGCAGCAGCGGTGAATAGATTACGAACCTATTCTCTTTTTGTCTCGTTTTGTTGTCGACTCACTTCTTATTGTTTCTCATTTCTTTGCACCGTTTGTGCAGTTTCATCCACACCATTAGCTTACATGTAAAATTAGCATGTCATTTGCATATGAATTGCATACACATCCAAAACCCGATTCTCATTCGCTCAAGTTAACACATGTATCGTAAGCATAAGAATAGATTAAGTGACGCATTATATAATACCCATTATCTACTATTAATAAGAAAAACATGGAGGCTTTATCGGGTTAACGATGGTACATATAAGCATAATATAAAGCCCATAAATTGTTTTTTAAGTTGCAGGATTTGTTGCACTTTGAACCCTGGTCTATCGTTTTAATGCCTGTATTACCAAAGATCCACCGTGCAAAACTCGTGTCCTGCATCGTCTCACAGACCTCCCTGCTGGCCAAATCAAATCTACATTTGACTCAACCCAGAGCCCATTGCAACACGCATACACAGCGGTAGAAAACACGCACCTAAACAGCATTTCACTAAGAATGATTTTGCCGAGTGTATACTGTAGGCATTACACAAACAAATGCAGTATGTACTGATGTAGATTTTCACGGCTGGATTCATGATGGTCGCATTTCAGAGCCGTTCTGTCGGGATAGCCGTGTCGAGCGCTCACCCTCTCTCCCTCGCGACATTTCGCCTCCCATGTTGGAAGCATCATCAGGCGCAGTATGTGCAGTATATTATTGCTGATGTCAAATAGAACGTTCTTTGTATGCGAGCAACATTCCGAGTTGCATGTTAAAAGGGAAGGACGATAGCTACGGTTGCTTGCTTATCGGCTTCTAAAACAATTACATCGGTTATTAAATCATAATATTCATTCACAACCTGAATCACTAATGTGATGCTATTGCCGATGCGATGTAATTCCACGTGAGGCATTGCGTTTAAAAAAATATATCAACTCAATTTCGAATTTCGTAATAATGCAGGGCAGGCCTCGGCACAAATTATTCCCGGAGTTAATTGTGTGTGGCAATTGACTGGTTAGTGACACTTACCAATCACAGATATGGTCGGTACTTTGCACACATCCTTAATTTCATCTGCATGCATTAAAGTTTCAATGTTGTCTTTTGAGTGCGGCTAAAACAATGATGAGAGCCGTGGTATGTTGATTTTTTGAAAAAGGATGAGGGAGGGGGCTGATGGAAACAACATTGGCCGCGTCTCATCTGGGTGAGAAGTTGAGAAAGCACACAATCGGCGGAGCCTTCGTGTGCTCTTCCCGAGTTTGCATGCAAATGTCTCTGGTGAAAGCTGCATTCAAGCAAGCATAAAATTGGCAAAAGGCGGTTGCAAATTAACAACCGGAAAATGCCATGAATACGTAAAGAAAGAAAACATTGCTGGGGTTTTCTTTAGTTAAAATATTTGGGGTTCAGCCTCAGATGTATAATGTCTGTGTGTGTGTGTGTCTTGGTGTTTCTGTAACTGACGACATCACAGCCTGCCGCACCGCGAGCGCGCGCCACGAATCAAACGCGACGTGTTGTGTTAGAGCCGCATCACCGCGGTAATGCGATGAGATTTGCGAGCGGTTTATAGGGGCAATGCCTACGCGGTTAACATTGATCACACGATTATTATAAAGGGTTTTGCTTTAGAAGAATAAAAGATACAGTTACATCTGGCGCAACATCAGAGTGTATATCCAATAGCAAAACGAACGTCTGAGCGGCCGAGCGTTCCTCCCCGTGAACGACCGTGGGGCAGCAGAGAAAACCCACGGTTCCGCGGCGCGGCCAGGCTCTCCGCAAATTAGTACTGAGTTTTATACCCCCAACACGGGATGACGGGGCGAGGTTATTCCCAACTGGGATTTGAACTCGCGACCTCCCGATCGCGAGCGGGAGGTCGCGGAGAACGCGGTGGGTTCCGCGTCCGCACGTCGCGTTATCAGCGGGGCCACACGGCACGCACCGGTCGTTCCACTACCCTCCAGCCCCCCGGCCCCACCGACCCCCGCCCCCGGCCCCCAGGGACCACTCCTCACAGTCCGGACGGCGCTGCTCAGTGGCATCGTTTGCTGCGACGCGGCCCCCGGGCGCCCGTCTGAGTCACGCGCGGCCGGTTCCACGCACGCTCGTGAACTACACCTGAAAGAGTGCTGGTTGATGCTGGCCTTGGTTGCTTAGCATGGGTTTTCCACCTATTGGGACTTCAAAAACTGGGACACGTCACGGGAAGGAGAGTATCTCGCAAGAGGTGCGAACTGCAAGGAAATCGTCTTTCGCGGTGCGTTATTTAATACACAACTGATGAAAACTGCTGCTTTAGCTTACCATGGGCCGCGGATAGTTTTCAGAGGAAACTAACAGTGTGAAAATTGTGCAGATGTCTTATTGTGCCAGACCAATCAATTATCAAATCTAGTGGGCTTACGCAAAAACAACAAATGGCGCAGCCCGTGTCACATGACAATTCATCGAGTCAAATCAATTCCCACATTCGGGATACGAGCATCAAACCGTGCGTGAAAGAACTGATCTGTCAAGTTTAAGCAACACATGCAAACTACGTACCATGAAACATGTAGGATAATGGGCCAAACAAAACAAAACTCTACAAATGAGACGGAAGAACGAAGAGGCGGCGACTCAGACGCGGCAGTAAAAATCGACCCCGAGTCGTGACAAATCATCGATGGCGGCGGAGTGAAGGGTCGCGTGTCTGGTCCCATGCACGCTGTGGAGCAATCACAGCTGCACTCTAGTCAAACGCGATGAAAAGCTGGATCTATGACAAACGCGTCCGAACTGAAAGTAGTGCATGAGAGGGTTTCTTCAGAATTCATTTAAAATCGCTGTTGGAAGGGCGCAACTCTTAGATAGATAGACAATGTTTATTATTACAGAAGAAAAATAGCCAGCAAGCTTGCAATCTCTTCACATGATTCCTGCGACACAGCAAACACGCAAATTTACAAAAGTAAATAAAACATAAAAATAGCAAATTAGCCAAACAATTTTTTTTTTCACACGCAGCATTGCACGTAAGTGACAAAATAAATAAAAACAAATAATAAAATACGGGGTATCGTCTTTAAAGACGATGATAAAACATTTAGGCTATTTACTGAAGGCAGAGCAGGACCGCAGCTCGTAACGTCGCACACCCGCGCCGGGCGTGCGTCGCTCTCAAGCGAATCGCTTTCATTGCGTACGTTGGACGCAGGTGTTCGTGACTTTGGTACTTGGGGCACACAAGCCTTAGCCTCGTAATTGCCTCTCAAAGCTACCCCCCGCCCCCCCTCCTTCTTGGAGGCTCTGCCCACTCATGCATACGCAAACGATCCACAGCATTTTCCATTTGTATATAAAAAACCAATGGAGCGACAAAAACAACACGTGAAACACTGAAATAAACTGAAGGCGGATCCAGTAATGATGGTTGCTCTTCAGAGCTGTTCTTTCGGGATAACCGGGTCGAGCGCTCCCCCTCTCTCCTCCGTGGCTATCCCGAAAGAACAGCTCTGAAGAGCAACCATCATGAATGGAGCAGTGAAAACCTGCATCAGCACACTTCCAAAATGGAAAGCGACTGATGTGATGTATAAAGGGACAGACGTGTGATTTGGGTTGTCTAACTTTTTTTAGGCTAAAGCCAAAAAACACACATAAAATGTCCATTGGCATTTAATAGTACATGAGGCTTTTCGTGTAAATATATCAAATCGTAAAGACACAATTAAGTATGTTTTTAAGACGTACTTCAAAATTCCAATCATATAAAAGTAATGTTTGATATGCTGATTACGTTCTGTTTACGATGGCCGCACCCACAGAGAGTGTAATTTCCCCGTGCAATAGACACAACCCCAACTGGCTCTTACTCTGGTAAATACCGCGCTTGGAATTAAACACCGTAAATACGTACTGCATGTGCACACACAACACGCGCAACGACAACCGCCTCTGCTGTTTACTTGTTCCGCCGAATCGCAGCAATCTCCAAAACCACGCATATCACTTAAATACCAACCGTAATAGCACCGCAATGGGAAAATAACAGGCAGTGTTAGCCACTAGTAATAGCCAACGATATTACCACTGTTAATGGCTAATCAATTCACTTACACCACAACCGAGCTTAAATTACACAATTATTACGCAATTAGTCATTAGATGCGGCTCTGTTGCGAATGTTACCGTGTACGACTACGATTTAAGCGTTAAGCACGTGTACGCGATTACACGCAATATTTAGGATCAAGAAAAGGCATTTGTTTAGCGGCGCCAATGCTCTTAAATCACTAAACCGCAGCACGCACACCCCAGCGTTTCTGAATCGCCGCGGCGGAGGTGGACGGGCCTCCGTCTCTCGTTTGGGGTTTGTTCAGATTTTCATTTCACTTTCTTTTTTCCCCATTTTGTGGCTCATCTTGGTCTCGTGAGTTCTCGTCTGCTTCAGTAAAATACGCCTCGAGGTGTGCGCCGTACGTGCACACTCTTGCTCGGGCATGACGGCAGTCAAGTACGTCGTCGCGTTAATGTTACTACAGATTGAAACTTGCTCTCCAAAGCTGCTCTCTCGAGATAGTTGTGTCGAGTGTTCCATCGCTCTCCTTCGCGACGTTTCGCCTCCCACGCTAAAGACATCATCAACGGGTTCTGTTAATGATGCACGGCTATCCCGAAAGAACAGCTACGGAGCGCAAATCTCATACATTGAGCCGTGAAACCTTACATTACTTCATTACTGCAGATTCTTGCTCGTTGTTTTTGGCCGATATATAACTAGAAAGAATGGGCGGCCAGGTGGCGTAGTGAGTAGCGCTGCCGCCTTACAGCAAGAAGGACCCGGGTTCGAATCCCAACTCGGGTGACTTTCTGTTTGGAGTTTGCATGTTCCGCCCGTGTCCGCGTGGGTTTTCGCTGGGCACTTCGGTTTCCTCCCACAGTTCAAAGACATGCTGCTGCATAGGTTTATTGGCCTGTCGACTAAATTGTCCCTGCGCCCTACGATGGACTGGCGTCCCATCCTGGGTATAGCCCGGCCTTGCGCCCTGTGTCTTCCGGGATAGGCTCCCGGCTCACCGCAACCCTGTACAGGAGTAAGGGGTTTCTGATAACGGATGAATGAATAACTAGGACGAGGCAGACTCCAGCTAACACTCACGCTCGCTCACCTCCCATAGCCCCGCGCCACGTGCGGAGGGGGGCTTGCGACGGGAGAACGGTGGAGACTCCGGTAGAGGCATGTTTAGTTATGCCGCGGGGTACTTAATTTGAGGCGTGACCTTTGCAAGTTCGAGAGTGACCCCGTCGTCGAGTGATGGACAGACTATCCCACTCACGGCTGCGCTTATTAATTTGTGCTCACTCCACGAGAGGAGTCATTTTCCCTGGAAAGCGCCGCACTCTTTATAAATTCCAGGTCCTGTTTTGTAGCGGGATGTTTCGCACATTGAATAACCCCCCTCAACAGACGCGCTGTGCAATAGATAATGTCAAACAAATTGATAATGTCAGGAGTAACGAGTATTTCCTTTGGGTTTAAAAAGTCTGTGATGCCCCCCACGGAGGCCTGGGTTTTAGCAGACGATGTGACATCACACATGTTGCTCTGCAAATACATTATACATTTAAGTTATGGGGGGGGAAGTCATAATTCCATCAAGTTTACTCTGAATATTGTCCAAAATGTCATCATGCCCATTTCGTAATATTGCAGCCGAGTTCTTTAATAAGTGCCACTGGCCCACTGGCCCACAGCGCACACGCACTGCTCTCTGCAGACCAGACGCTCTTTGAAGTTGTGTAGTTGAAACGTTTTTGGTTCTGTGTATGGGTACACTTTAGCATGGAATGTCTGCCAATATATTTCAAACCAATTTGAAATATCTACACCCTGAAAGCAAAAAAGAAGAGGTACATTACCGTTTAGAGTCAGGTTAGTCACCTGATCAATGTAAATAAGCTTTTACATAGAAAAACAATTCTTGCTATGAAATTCAACAATCTAAAAAGATGTGACTGAATCAAGGCGATGGTGTGGGTGTGTCGGCATGTGCGTTAGCAATGTCTGCAAAGTGTCGGTGTGTATGTCCGTCAGTATGTCGTGGTTGGTGCATCCGCGTGCGTGTTTGTCAGTGGGGAGCGGTGGTGTAGCGCTAGCGGTTAGTGCGCTGTGCTACAAACCTGGTGGCCCGAGTTTCAATCTCGCTCACGGCCAACATCAGTGACGATTTTTTGAACCGGTCCTGGGCCTCCCCTAGATCCACGCAGCCTCAAATTAGTATTTGGTGCAGCTTGTAAACATCACTACTAGGGAGATAAAGGCGGCCGGGCGTGGTGCTGCCCCCCGTTTGTGGTGCTAGTCTGCTTAGGTGCTCGCTAACAGCACTTGCCCCAAAAGTCTGTTAATGGTTATACGGCGAACCTTTATATGTATGTTTGTCGTAATCGTTATTATCATGTTTTGTCAAAAAAGCGGTGGTCATGAACGAAAAAAAACCTTTTTTCCCAATATAATTACAAGAACGTGAAATATTTCATGAAGCTTAGTACAGCGACACAAAAAATAAACATCAACAAAATGCTGTACTTTAAATGAAAAACAAAAGTCCACCGTTCACTTGAATTTTAAATAATGAAGTTGAGCAACTAAAAAATCCAAGATGAACCATTTTTTTATACTTTACTGATTTTCTTATTAATATACAGTGACTTAGTAATTTACACATGAATAATTCACAAGCAGCAGTGCACGTCTCCTATGTTTGTCATCATAACCTGCATTCATTTTGAGTATTGAGCCTAATTTGGTTCGCAAAGCCATCTGTGCATAACCTTTCAATAACAGTTCCGCTAAATGTCACATTTTTTCATGCACTTCTGTCACGTTTACGAAACTTCCAAAGCCGCGTATTTAACTACAATTCAATATAAATACACATTTGGAAGGATGATCCACGGAACAACTTAATGAGCCTTTTATTGACATTCCTTAAGATCATATCGGCAAACCTCTGGCACCGCAGTACTGTTTCTGTCGGGTATTTCCGAGCACGGTGATTTTATTTGCCTGATGGATGTGGACTTCTTGCAAGAAGGTCACAGCGCCGGTCCCATGTTAATGTTAAGCTTTGAGAGGCAACAGGGTGCTGAGGAAAGGGCATTCAAATCTGCGCTATTTGGCATTTGTGGGACTCACCTGAGCAATGTCAGAGAATGTGAGCACGCTCTGCCGCACCGAGGCGCCTCCGATGTTTCTAAACGAGTCTGTATGCAACGCAGGACACGCTGAAATTGCCATCATTAAAATTTACAGTTTCTCAAACGGAAATGTCATATTCGCAAACGAAAACAAAGCCAGCATTGTTGAACTTTAAAAAATATACACAACCCCGGAACATATGCCGACCAAGTCGCGCACGTACAATTGCTTTGTGATGTAGCGATGCACCACGTGCGAGTTTTATAGTAAAGGATGCTTAAATATTATGTAGTGAATTTAAGTGACATCCGGTATACATCTTCAACAACTGTACCAAAACGGCTGTAACCAAGCATTTACAGTACACAAAAAACGCTCTATATATTTGAAGGCTCATATACAGTAGTAATATTCCTTCTCGTTTTATTTTTTCTAACTTGTCAAAAGGCCCTAAAAACAGTGGGATCGATACCGTGAGCAGTGGTAATGAGGAGCCGTGCTCGGCTGCATGAATTCACCGGCCTGCTTTTTTCGAGACTGGAATAATTTGAAATGAAATCCTGTCTTCTGCTGCCTGGCTATGACTGTCAAATACACGCGGCATAAATTTGACGCTGCGCTAAGGACGGAGAGGCGAACGCGTGTGTAATGTCAGGGGTTGTGGCTCGGGCTCCGGCTCGGATTGGGGTATCCAGGGGGCAGAGGTGCAGGGGAGGGAGGGTGCGCGGCTCGCGGGGGGCGGCAGGGAGGGTGCAAAGGGGAATGATGGGGAAAGACGGAATAAAAATAACGGCAGAATTTCATTTTCAGCCATCTCGCACGGGCGGGAAAATGGTGGCGGAGCGGCCATTTCACGTCTCCGTCGTTGTGCGGCAAAGCGCGAGGGCCGCGCGCTCCACCTGCAGCGGAGACGCGAGCCCGCTGCGACCTATACACACACACACCTGCAGCAGCGACACGAGCCCCTTGTCTACTAATACCCACACACACACCTGCAGTAGGGATCAGAGCCGGCTGCCACTTGCACTCAAACACACACCTGCAGCAGCGACACAAGCTGGCTGTGACTCGTACACACCCGCACACCTGCAGCAGGCACTCCTCCGCTTGCTAGCGATCCCGCTACGACACGCACGCAAGCACGCACGCACCTGCGCCGTGGAAAAGCGAGTCTGCTCCCAGTCCAGCGTTGCCACCTGTCCTGGTTTTCCCACGATCGTTCTCTTCTTGCGGCGGTAGCCTTTCCGGGAGATCTGTCTGTATCCCCGGGACATGAGAGATGTCTCGGTTTTTGTCAGTTGCTTAATAATACATCTGAGGGGAGCTCTTCATTCTGGAGTGGACGGATCATGGCTGACAATTATGACAATGAACGAGAGACCAATGAACACATTTGGCAAGTACACGTGGTTCTCTACTCTTGCGGTACTGGGCAATGTTCTGTTGGCCGCGATACATCGCCATGTTTCGTGCTTCAGAGGTGGCGACACCGGCCGTGACCCACAGCCACACACGCACGCAGGCTCGATTCATGATGGTTGGTCTTCAGAGCTGTTCTGTCGGGATAGCCGTGTCGAGCGATCCCCATCTTTCCCTCGCGATGTTTCGGCTCTCACGTTGGAGGCATCGTCAGTAAACTGCGTGAGCGTTACAGGTAATTAGTCCACACGGCCTTCGAACTCAATGCACGTATCCCGTGCTACTGTCTGCAGCTCCCCACCAATGTGTCCTGGCTGCCAATACCCTGGACATATTTGCTACCAAGAGTCAATGCTTGCTTTACATTAAATAAGGACCAATTATGGGTTCAAGCAGGCAGAGGAAAGGAACCCCACGGCCTCGAACAATGATCAAGGATCACGGGACCCCGCCCCTCCCCACCCCTTTGTCGGTCACCTTTAGAAACGGTCAGTTTCCACATACAACCACCATAACGCCTGATGATGCTTCCAACGTGGGAGGCACTATATTAGTTCTATTTGCACTATATTTGTTTTAATTATAGTTGTTGTTCTATATCTGTGCCTTGTTATTGTCCCCCCGACCCCAGCTTAGCGTCCCTTGTAAATATTAAAATTATTAGTGTTCCAGTCCATGTATATGCCAACACCGGGGTCTGAGAGAAACGGCATTTCGATCCTCTATATGTGCTGGACATATGGCAGAATTGACAATAACGTTGAAATTAATGAATGAAAGCATCACGAGAGGGAGATGGAGATTGATCGACACGACTATCCCGAAAAGAACAGCTATGAAGAGCAACCATCATGAATCGAGCCGTAAAAACCTACATCAAACCTACATCAGTGCAGTGTAATATTATACACATAATGAATGTTCCCTAAACACTGACAACTCATACAATGGGCTTCAAAATGCCAACATGAGTTGTGGCTCAAACGAGAGTTCACAGACCGGTGCCCATCTCCCGGTTATAACTGGGCAGAGCGAGTGGCGGAAATTCCACGTTTAAATTATCTGGGGCCAGCTTCTCCATAGAACAATCACCATTGACTTCTCCACAAACCGGTACTTACTTTATCGATCCCTGGAAGGATGATGGGCTGAGTGAACCCCTTAATCGGAATTTAATTTGCAAACTTCGGCTTGCGAACCACGCTCCCTCTGCCGCCGTGCCACTAGGCTGGATTCATATTCCAAGTGTCAATTATTAAGACATGTGATGGACTTGCGTCCCATCATGGGTATATCCCTACCTTGTGCCCTGTGTCTGCCGGGATAAGCTCCGGCTCACCACAACCCTGTATAGGATTAAGTAGGTTTCTGATAATGGATGGATGAAATTATTAAGACAACGGAGACTTTTCTTTGTATATACTGTCGATTAAATATAACAATTACAGGCGACGTGTACAATTTCTATCACTGCTCCCAGGCTTCCTTGTAGGACGTTATATTTACATTATTTACGGGGGAACTTTCAGCAAAAAGTCACTTGAACTTTACACGAGCTTGCAACATTTGAATTAAAATTTAAAACGTAATAAACAGCCAAAACGTAGCATTAAACATTAAACATGCTACTAACAGATAAGGGGTAATTAATATCACGATGCGAGATGACCTTTGCAATCATGAACAACATGCTTTTATACACCCTAATGAAAATGCCCCAACATCGCTGCGGTAATGAACACTTGAGTAGTTAGTACGGGGGTAAGAAGACAGGATGCCAGTGTTTGCAGAATGGATGCTGCACAATGCAGCAATTAGCTTTTCAGAATTTGTGGATTATATTCACAATGATTCGGCATGTCTGCGATGAAATTACGGACGCGATTTATAGCAAGTCTCGTAGATTCTCAGCGACAGAAATATCATGCATGGATACAGTGCACCCATCATGCACACACAACGTTTGCTTTTAAACGATAGCAAAATCCAAATGTGATTTTAAATTTCGCCGTCGCGACAGTAATAAACTGCGAGTGAGGCCGGAAATAGGCAAGATTTTTACGGAAAGAACATATACAAATATGATTGAGGACATATATACGCACGTGACCGGGTATTTCAGCATCTACACAATGTGTAATAACATTTTCCTGCCGCTTAGAAAAAGGAATTTCAACGTTTCAGCTGAACGGTGGACTTATTCGTTTTTTTCTTGTTAAAAGAGCCGTGCACAATTCATCAATTGACGATTAAAAAATAAAAAGAGGAAACAAATAAGCAGCTTTAATTTTAAATGTCACCCCTACCCCCTCCCCCA
>JAZEWU010000022.1:690819-705840 GCA_036362915.1 Geotria australis
TTATTATTATAAATGTTTTACCGTTGCAAACGTTCAACAATTTTAACTACCTTGTATTTTTTTTATCTACTTTTAATTTATCTTGTCACTTATGTGCAATGCTGTGTGTTAATGGTATTTTTGTGTTTTTGTTTGGTTAATTAGCTATTTTAATATTATTTATTAATGATTTTTGTTCTTCAGAGCTGTTCTTTCGGGATAGCCCTGTCGAGCGATCTCCCTCTCTCCTTCGCGACGTTTCGCCTCCCACGTTCGAGGCGTGGGAGGCAAAACCTACACACATTATTTATTTTTGTAAATTTCCGTGTTTGTTGTGTCGCAGGAATCCTGTCAAGAGCCAAAGCCATACAGCAGTGGCAACAGAAAGCAGTCCCCTGCTTAGAAATAACTTCGCAATGGCCCGGTTACACAAGAGATGCATTTTAAAAAAATAGCACCGTATGTGTGCTAGTTAATACGGTACAAGACATTAAGTAGCCTCAACGTTGCGCCAATTCAGAATTTGTTTATTTTTGGTTAAGCGGTGTAAATAAAATGTGGCCATGTAAATAAAGTGTGTGTCGTAAACACTCCTCCACCTGACACCAGCCAATTAACAGAAGTGTCACGTGAATCACACGCGTCTAACGAATCACTGCTTCAGCAGCAGCACCGGTGGTGTCGTTGGCGATCGATCGCGCAACATTTACATGCGTGCGACGGGTCGCTGGAGATAACATCCAGCATCCTCAGGTTAACAGGAGCTCAAAAAGATAAATCTTCTCCTGTTGTAATTTTTCCGGTCTTTTGCGCCGTATACCGTGAAGCGCGTTGATAGGCTCCCGTACGCAATACGCAGGCCACGGAGCCGTTAACCATCGATACACCGGAGCGCAGCAGAATGCGCTTCATTCCTGTCTCAAAATTGGAAAATGTGTTAACGGGAGGAATTGTTTTGGCAAGTTTATTTTTAATTCGTTTGTGATGTGAAAAAATATATAATTTTGTGAATACCGTTCTATTTGTGTCTCATTTACAAAGTGAAAGCTGACATTTTACTTAACACTTTTTGCTTATTTTTGCATCTTGCCGAGACTGAATTACGTAGATTCAATATACGGGATTTAGAAAAACACGGATTAAAAAATGAATCAAACGTTCACCGTTTCATCCATCCCATCTTGAACGCAGTTTCAAATTAACTCCTCTAATTAACTTGATTTACTATTGCTGACGCACCAATCATTTGCAACAGATACATATATACACAAGCACTCAATGGGCATGGCTACATGTGCGTGTCGTGTAATAGTGAGAACGTATAGTTTTCAAAACGATACTTAATAATTGCACCAGCCTTTACAGTACGTGCCAATGTGGCGGAATCATCTCCACGTATAGGTTCTGACAATGAATGAATGAATCTCCACGTTTTGGGCCATTAAAGGCGGTCCTCTAATCCAAAATAAAGGCAACTGTTTGACGATGCCGCGGCTACGTTCGAGGCGATGCACACAATCACAATTAAGTACACCTCCGAACATTCGTCAATAACACTGTGACCATAGACGGGATATAGATAGAACAGGTGACGTTTTAGGCAATGGCTCCTCTTCATGGCACAGAGACACCACGAACAGCTGCAAGTCCCTTTGATACCTTTGATGCTTGACATCTCTTCAGTACTGAGCCCAGGAAGGCAACACGAAGTGGATTATGCTTTGACCTCACTACAACAGTTCTATCCATGATGCAACGTACCAGCCAAGTTTTGATATTTTGCTTGTGATACCAAGTTAGTTTATTGAGTACCGCATTATTGAACAGTGGAGGGCTTGTCTGTTAATCAATAGCTAACTACCATGTAACTATTCAAATGCCAATTTAAAAACCGTTCATCAGGTAACATTTTAAAAATTGAACTCTTATCAGGGCCGATAGTGTAAAGTGCAGTCTTCAACTCTCATTATCCACTCTGTCTCTCTGCCCTCTCTATTTACGTGCTGTAAAGAAGGGCCATTGCCCAAAATGCCACCTATTATATATTTTTCCTTTAAGGGCACACGGCGTTATTGACGAACGTGTTTAGTTTTTTTAAAAAACAAAGTAATCGTTGCGAGACTGAGTTCACGTTCAATACCCATAATCAAATCTCCTCGCCGCTCCGTACCGATCGGTAATGAGCGCGCGGCGTGCGCCCGCCGCGTTGCTCCGTCGCGCTGGCACGGGCTGGCGCCGTGATTCAGTTCGCCACGCGCTTGTAAGTGCAGACAAGGATGTATTTACGTGTATTTATGGCCTGCGCCACTCTACGCGGCGAGTGCTTGTACCGCTGCCACCGTAGTCGGGGCAACAGCTTCCAGAGCAAGCGGCACGGGTGGCAGGCCCTCCCTCCTCCTCCCGCTGCCCGCGCGATGGGAGGCTCCCCTGCTCGCCGAGCGAGCGAGCGCGGCGCGGGCCAACGGCGCCACCGGCTCCGACCCGGGAGCCGCTCCGCAAGACTCGCGTGGGTGCGCGGCGCAGCGCTTACACGGTGCAGCGCTTGCACGGTGCAGTTTAACGGTCGAGACCAAAATTTACATGCTGATTTCAGGCCTACCCGTGCGATTCCTGACGTAATAACGACAATGAATGTTTGTTAAACAAAAGTCCAAGAACTCTGTTGCGCTTGCGTGCCTCCCTCGCATTTGTCTTGTTACTAATCGGCACGAAACTAGACGACGGACGGACAGTCTATCAATGCTGACACGCGAATCCATCGCTGGACGACGATGAACCCTCTACTCAACAGCTAAAGATGCTCCCGTGTGATCTATTGATCCGGCATTGTGGGGTCCCACGCGGCCCGCGACGCGCGACCGTGGAGCGAGGCGCGCGTCCAGCGGCCGCCCCCGATCACCGCGGAGCCGCCGGGACGCGGGCCTGTCCGCGATCTCCTGACGGTGACGGTCGTGGCTCCTGTTCAACAAACAAGTTGTGCTCCAAACACGTGCCGCTGCTGGGTACGGCGGCGCGTGCTGTGATACACCGACTCTGAGCGATAGTTGGCGGAGTGTGCCAAAGTCGCGTGCGACACGCCTTTAATCGACGCGGATAGCGAGGGGACCCGACAAGCAGCACGGCGAGTGGGTGGCGTGTGACAGACACCGCCCCCCCCCCCACCATATAAGTTGCGTAGGTTCCTGCGGTTACTCTGGTTTTCTGGCACGCGGCCAAATACTCGAAGGGGCAACGGGCAACACTTCACAAACGGGACCTGTCTATAAAACAAGAGTCTTGAAACTCAGTGAGGTATTCCTACTTAGTCGGCTGGGATAGGTGGTTGAAAAAAACGCACGTGTGACATTTAATTTTAGGCTTTGAACAGTGACTAGCGTGCAAGGGGCAGATATTAAAGACGTAGAGGAAATTATATTTAAATTCCCGTTGGCATGTTATTGAAGACATTTTGTCTTTTACATGTCGTAGAAACCGTACACGTACGTAAAACAGTTTACATCGTTAACTCTGTGAGTTTATGCTTGGTCATTCACGTTTTGCTAAATATGTACAAATCTTATGAAGCTATTAAGAGCTAAACTAAAAGAGAAAGAGATTTACTCCATTATATAACCATCAGACGCAACATGCCGCAAAGTCGTGGATTAACCTTCGCTTCATGGAAGACGAAATATTAACCCTGCGAAAATTACGTAAAGTCAACAACAAATGTGCTCATAGATT
This sequence comes from Geotria australis, assembly GCA_036362915.1. Classification (NCBI taxonomy): domain Eukaryota; kingdom Metazoa; phylum Chordata; class Hyperoartia; order Petromyzontiformes; family Geotriidae; genus Geotria; species Geotria australis. Next base: position 694,522 of record JAZEWU010000022.1, read on the forward strand.
TCAACGAATGAGGGTTAATCTTCTCCATCCAGCCCAATCCTCGTACAGATGTTTCCCTATGTACGTATGCAGCAATCTGCATTGAGGTAAAGGCGCAGCCCCGTAATGACGTCCTCGTGCCACTGCTGGAGGAAGGGCCGCTGACTAAGGGAGCCCTAGCGCGCCCGTCTGGAGGCCGTGTTGGGCCCGCTCGGCTCGGACGCCTCCCAAGCGTCAGAGGCACGCAAACACGGCACACTCAAAAAGTGTTTCAAACAAAGTCTAGGAGCGGCGGCGATGCATTCAGCGACGCCTGACGGATGGAAACACGACAGTTGAGGCGACGGACAGAGTAGGTTTTCACGGCTCGACGTGAGCGTTGCTCGTCAGAGCTAGTCTCCCAGAATTGCCGCGGCGAGCATATTTCACTTCTCCTTTGACAACGTTTCGCGTCTCGTAGCCCAAAGACGCCTGCAACGAAGAAGACGAAATGTCGCGAAGGAGATAAGAGAAATACGAGGTTTGGCAATGACTACAGCTGTACTGATGTAAGTTTTCATGGCTCGATTCATCGTGGTTGCTCTCCAGAGCTCTCCCTCTCCACCTCGCGGCATTTTGCCTCCCACGTTGGAAGCATCATCAGGCGTTGAATCGAGCCGTGAAAACCTACATCGATCCAGTAATGGTTCTCTGTTCAAGAAAGCCTGACTCCGCTGCTGCTGAGACGCTGAGTTGGATTCGGATACCAACGTGGGAGGCGAATCGAACGTGGGAGGCGAAACGATGCGAAGGAGAGAGGGAGAGCGCTCGACACGGCTATCCCGAAAGAACAGCTCTGAAGAGCAACCACGAAAGCATACACTGTTGTTGAAGCGCGTTGATAGGCTCCCGTACGCAATACGCAGGCCACGGAGCCGTTAACCATCGATACACCGGAGCGCAGCAGGTTGCCTCGTCAGCAGTGACGACGCACACTGGCCAGCTACGCAGCTAGGGACCCCGAGCAGATCGGCCACAACGGTCACGACGACCAAACGATTTCAGAAGAAGAAGAAGAAGAAGGAGGAGCAGGAGGAGACACCGAGCACTGCGCCACCACGTTTCGCTCACACGCGGGCACGTCGCCACTTACACGGAGGGATTGTAAAATCAATTCATGAAGACTTCAGTTCATATCACCCTTCGATTTTTCATAAAACGCGCGACGTACAACTGCAAGCGTGGATTCAGATGCCATCACCGTCAGCCAAGATCTATCCACTGCTTGCTGAAGGCCCCCTCTCTCCGTGACGATGTCACCCGTAACTGCCGTCGACGCCATAATCCGTCTCGCTCGAACACGCGAAGTGATGTCATCGCTCCGTCTCCGTGCCGATGGCCCTCTTGGGCACATTCTCTCCGTTGGCCGCCATTCAATCACCGGCGTCGTCCATCACTCATCTTTCCTCCTAATGGGCTGTCCTACGCAAGCCTGCTCGCTTTCGTTAACAGTCAATAGGATGTCTCTGATTTGGGTTTAGACCCGGATCTGTGTGTTCTTCTTTGACTTCCAATATTAATTCCCTTGTCCTCTCATTACAGAAATCGAACGCAATGCCAACTAGTGAGCGAACGTGTGTTATACAAAGGGTTAACAAGGAGAAGCAAATGTAAATGGTCTGATTCTGTCTGAAACAAAATGAAGAACGTAGGAATTAACTTTGAGAACGCCCCTAGGTTGCTTATGGATGAGTAAGGCTGTTGGAATTTAATCAGTTTTCAGAAAATGTTGAAAACCTTCATTCTAGTCGCAACCCATCTGTTCAGAGCAATCAGGGTAACGGAGATGCGAAGCTGAACATGTAATTTGTGCCCTTTGCAGAAAGGACATTCTTAGCTTCAGGATAATATGATTGTATTTAGTTACATAGGGTACACATACATAGGGATATCCGTCGGTCTGCAAGCAACACGCACGCTCACGTGATGGCACGCGTGCTCCCAGCGCTGAACCTCCCCCCGTGCGTGTGAGAGCGCCGTATCGGGGAAAGGCTCCGACTCGGGGTTTGCTGCTGCCGCAGGGATACCGCGATGCTCGCGGTAATGTCACGCGAACTGGACCACAGCATTTCGCGGGAAGGACTTGGGCACCGGAAAGTCGCTACGGGGATTCTTGCTCGGGAAAGTGCGGCGCGCTGGCCGAGGACCGCCGCACCGTGACACTTCACGGTCATCCCTCAACACATTTATGACATCTTCATCAAAACTATTCTGCGTCAGTGTTTTTATATGTAACGTGCGTAAACATGTTTCAAAGAATTATTTTCGAAGTTCTGCCGCACGCGTGACGGCTCCTCGACACTTTGCGGCGGCGGAGAGCGTCTCGAGTCGCAGTGGGCGAGTGCAGCGGTACTTCAGGAATGGATTCTGTTCCTGAAGACCGTTTGTAAGTTGATTTGTTCGCAAGTCGGAACACACTATTTAATAATATACTGCACTGTACATATACGAAGCAGTAATGGACTTGATGATTTCAAGATTTGGACATTATTTGCATTGTTGTAGATATGCATGGTTTATAAAACCTCAAGTCGGAACACAATATTTAATGTAATAATGTAAACTGCAATAAATAGTATCTTATGGAAGCTCTTTCGTAAGTAGGAGCGTTCCCTAAGCCTGTGTTCCTCTCCCACACAAGCGTCTGGGTATATTTTCGGGCCCTCGTTTGTTGAAATTAGGGCCCTCATTTAATCACCGTTACACACTATTCAGCCACAGACACAGACTGCTGGTGACATTGTACGCCAATGTAGCGACACGTTGTTGTGAGGCGACCGGGAGGCAGCGTAGGATGTGTCGCGCGTCTGTGAGACGACACCCACCTGAGGCGACGCGGTGTCCGTGGGAAGCAGCGCAGGAAGTAGGCCGCCGCCGCCGCTGCCGCGGTGGCTGCGGAGAGGTGATCGCTAGGAGTGGAGTTTCTCCGGGCACTCCGATTTCTTTCCGCACGCGATGATACTAAAGAGAAGATCAAAAAAGATATCAAAATCATCCAGAGGTCCAAACGCGGAGCCTCCTGAAGAAACACAGCAACACACTCGACGAGGCTTCCTCTTTGTGAGCAGATAATTATATATTTTTAGCTATACACATATATTGTAATACACATTCTAAATGAATTTACACTTTTTAACACGTACTTTCAGACCTTGAACGTACTCGGATATATGAAGATTTTTTGGGGGGTTTACGTTAAGCAAAGAAGATGAGGTTTGAGCGTCGGTAATCAGGACCAGCGGTGTTCTCTCGAGCTCAAACGCGGGACGCAAACGCCGCGCCGCGTAAGAGGAACGACGCGCCCGGCACACGCGACGTGCGGACAGTGCGTAAGATGCGTTTCCAAACAACGCTGAGAATGAGCGAGTGTCGCTTAATTCACCTGCGTGGGATTCCGCGCTCGCCCAATCCCAAGCCCGCACATCCGTTATTAACCGTGCCCGTGGAATGCTTCGGGAAATGTTGATATCACACAGCGGGAAAAAATCGTGGACGTGCTTGTGTAATGTTAAACTTGTTATTCGTATAGTCCTGTATGTATATACATAAATATGCTACTTAAATTAATCATGTAAATCACAACACGATACTTATGTTCCGCCATACGGAGAAATATAATTTCGCACACTATTCTATGTACGGACCAAGATTAAGATTCCCATTATAACCGGTTGGACTGTTGGGGCGTGGGCTGTTCGCGAGCGGGAATTGAGCACACGGTGTGGCCAGCACAGCGCCTCACCGTCTTTGTCTCTCCGCTGCCGCCGTCATCACATTACACCGGGGGCTAAGCTAAACGCCGCGACCCGGCACAGGCGCGGATCCCACCAATGATGAGCACCACGGCCGCAGCCACTGAACCCCAGGCTTCCGGGACTGACCGAATCACTCAGCCACCGCTCAAGAAAATATAGTACAACCCCCTCTTACTGTACATTGGACTGTACGGGCGAGTGCTGTTTGTGAGCGCACACGTGTATATATACGCGCGTATAGCGAAAAAAACAAAAGTTACAATATCATCATATCCCCTAGCTACTGCTTAAATTTGACCATCATTACGCTGCTGAAACTTTGACGGTTTAGCAATTTTCAGGAAGGAGCGAGCTGCATTGAAATTCAAAAAAAAAGTTTTCTAGTCTTACAGATTTTTCTTCTGCCACCCAGCAGCGAGCAAACATCAAATCGAGAGAATAAAAGCGTTTTGCCATCGTTAAAAAAAGAGTTGTGCAGATTTAGTGCGATGGATTTGTCATCGACTCATTAAAATAGATACAAATATTTCCCCAGATAAAATTACTGCGCTGATGAAAAATGAACGCACATATTTACTAAGTTAAAGGGGGCATGATAGCAGCACATTCAGGGAAACAATAAATATGCCTTAATCATGTCTGTCTTTTTTATGGGTGAGGCGATGGTCTCTCCTCTCGCTCGCTCCCTCCCATAATTTACCCGTTTTTTTCACGACATTCGAGTACAGTGCCGTAAAACGCTTAAGAAAAAAGTGGCAGAATAAAAATGACTGTACTGCAAAGTCACAGACGAGGCACACCTGAACATATCTTCAGTGGGAAGATCCCAGCAGCAAGCGGCAGTGGCAGCGGCGGCGGTAACGCAATTAAGCTCGGCGCTAAAACGAGATGAGCGCGGCCGGCGAGCCGCGGGGCTGCGGGGCATCGCGCGCTAATGTTGCATTAACCCGCGCCGGGGACGCGGCGGCGGCGGCACCGCCACCGCCGGGGTCGCGACACGCAGCCCCGACGCCTCCCTCCCCTGCTCCGTCCCGTCGCCATGGCGACGCCTGAAGGACACCGACGTCTCGTCTGGTCGTCCCTGTCACAACTAGATTCTGCGGCAAAAGCGATTAAAGCGACGTTTCCGTACGTCGCATTAATGCGGGCGTCGCCGCCTCCGCCGCCGCCGCCGCCGCCGCGACAAGCTCGAGCCGATTATGCCGGGGGAGGAGGGGACGCCGCGGGGAAATATTGGCTACAGGTCGTTTTTCAACAACGCGCCGCGCGTCCTCGCTCGGCGCGGGTATCGGCTCGGCGAGGGGCCGCGGCGCTCGGGGGCCACGCGTCGCCGCGCGTCGCCCCGCTCGGAGGATCGCGAGGCGATAGAAAATCTTTTGTCTGCTCGACAGAGAGGCCACGCGCCACGAGGCAAATGCGCAGAAAATGAAGCTGTTAATCATGCAAAAGCACGCACAAATTAAATAACATAGCGCTAAATCGATGCAAAAAAACAGGCCTCGACAAGCATTAACTTAGGGTAATGATGATGATCACACTTAATCAATAAGGTATAAAACACAGGCCTGCACTCTGTTAATTCCCATTACACCACACATGGCACTTATCCCTAAAATATTTCACACGAGGAACGTGACACTGTTGGTTGTCATCCAACGTCGGCCTTTTTAAAAACTCATTTAAAATGCGTCTGTGTTAAGATACTGAGTTGCTCCGCCGAGGAATGGCGTGAGCCCGCAGCACACGACAGCACGGGTTTAATGCGATCATCATTCAAGTCATTATCATCATCATCATCTTCATATAATGTGCAATTCACAACACGAGTCTCCAAGCTGAAGCTCCACAACACAATTGCAGACGTATTATACACTTTTGAACGTTTTTGTGCTATTTAAAATATGTAGTTTAAAACCACTCCCAATAGTTGAAGCAAATCAAAACAATGGGAGAATAAAACAAGGAATACGTGAAACAGGATGGCAGAGAGGCCGGCAGTAATATTTCTGATGGTTGCTCTTCAGAGCTGTTCTTCCGGCATAGCCGTATCGAGCGATCTCCCTCTCTCCGTCGCGACGTTTCACCTCCCACGTTGGAAGCATAAGTAGGCGTGAACGTGGGAGGCAAAATGTCGCGAGGGAGAAAGGAAGATCGCTCGACACGGCTATCTCGAAAGAAGAGCAACCATCATGAAGCGAGCCGTGAAAACCTACGCTGGTACAGTAATAATTTCTATTCGGATGCGAGACTGAGACAGGGAGGCTGATGGCGATACGAGCTCGTGACACTACCCGCAGATCGGAGCCGTCAAGGAGACGGGCTCAAGAAGTTGCGTTGCCCGCGCGCGGCGCTATGAGGGCCGCTCGCAGAGAGGAGTCGCAACGCGGATCGTCCTTCGAGACGTCGCGTATCACAGGAAAGCACCGCAGGAACGCGGCGTAGAGAGGAAAAGCACCAATATTGACGGGCGGATGAACCCCCCAGCGGCCGGCACACTCGGACGCACGTCGGTTTCCATTGGCGCAAATACTTTGATTCCCTCAGTTGCCCAGATAACTTCAGCTGGGAATTACCGAGCCGGCGCCATTCTGACGCTTGGTGGACGTCAGACATGATATCATTTTAATAAGTTAGGCAAATGTGCGTTTCCACACATTTGGCAAGCTCGAAAATCACATGCAATAACCGACTCATAGATAAAAACGCTTGCCCCGTGAGATGGTGGGCGGGCTGCGAATGAATGCAGTGCCGCCGTGGGATCTATGCAGCGTAAGTGCGTTTGAGTTGAAATCAAATAAATAGTTTGCGCATCGAGCGAGGGAGAGAGGGACGGGATTTTGCGCGCCGCGTATATTCGCAATCTGGACTACTGCGCCGTTCACAAGCCCCGATTAGCAATGCCAAGTATAGTTTATGAAAGAGAGACGTTCGCAAAGCAGTTCACAGCCACCAACACCCGATTTACATTACACATTAACCCCACAAGCCGGGAAACCCACCAGGGATGTGTTCCCATCGAGAGAGGGTGGGGGAGGGGGTTGAAATTGTGAATGCTGCAGGGAAAAGAATTTGTAACCAAACAAAGATGAATAAATCACGTAGAGCGCGCGGCGTTGCTTTGTGGAACTGCTCCGAGCGACAACAAAAAACTCAACGTCCCTAAACTACGCGGGTTTCTTGCCCTTTCTTGTTTATATTTTGATGAATGTTTACAAACAACTTAGGTCCTCAAATGTATTGCTATGTTATGCAATTTGAATTATGAAAGAACGTCAGATATAAAATCAAAATCCACCGCATTATACGCAGAACTAGCGGCGATAAATGTGCGAATACACAAATTATTCCCCCCTAAAAACACACACGTGAGCACCATAGCAATTTAACAAAAGTACAAACGACTGCAGAAATGTGTGCAGGGCACCCAGGTCTCCCTTGCAATTCTAAAATGAGAACAAGTGCTAAAACACGAATTGACCTGCCGGCAGCTGTATGCTGCCCACACACCAAGATTCTTTCCACATAATGCACGCCGATAGTGTGATGTATGTTATATATTTACACCTATACGTGTGTGGAGCTGATTAGGAAGATGCGTCGACTTCTTCATTGGGATGCTCGTGCTCCCAGTTCGGAATGCTTCCATCGTGAGAGTGCTAACGACTCACGACTGATAAGCAACGCGCCACATGACCGGACATCTCCCCTCGCATCCTTTATCCAACGGCATTTTTTTATCCCAACCTATGGATGCCATTTATATATTTCTTTTCACCCTTATTTATTTATATATGTTCACAATATTCATCCGCGTCACGAAGACATCCACCTCGCGATCCGACGCGATGTCAGAGCGACCGCTCCGCTGAAATATTTCCAGAATTTAACGGCCGCAGCCCAAAGACGCACGGCGAGAGAGGCTCACACATGACCTTCACAGGTACCCAACCGTGCAGCCGCCAGGACCGACCGCACACGCGTTCGGCGCCTTCCTCGTGTCTGCGCTCGCAGACGCGAGGCACGCCCGGGCGTTCCGTCGGTTTGCCACGAGAACGCCGCTTCGACCGGCTTCCGCGCAACGGGCCGTTGTTTATATTTTGTTAATTTCGGAGCCGCTACCCGCCCACCCCCGGGCCCCCCGCCGCTCCCGTCGTTGACGATTCGGATTTCCGCGTCGCGCACGGGGGGGTGGTCCTCGGAGGCGCGCGTCCCCGCGCGTCCCCGCGCGCATGCGTAACGCGCGTCGCCTCGCGCGCGTCGCGAGCTCGCACACGCTCCCACACGCGTGTGCGAGCTCCGCGCGCGCAAAATGCACGCATGCGCACCGCGGGCACGTGTTGGCCGCGCACAAATCAGGGCCGGAGAAGCTGTGGGTCCTGCAGATTTATGATAAATTCATGGGTTCAGCTTGCGCCTGAGTGGATTTTCCTTATTATTATCATTCGCTGTGCAGGGACGAGAGATAGTGGAATAATTCTGCCCGCGTGGGAAGAGGAGACGGCGAGAGAAACGGCGTGGGCAACAGTGAGCGTGACGTGTTAAGAGAAAATGATTGCGAGAACGCGCGACGCTTCACACGACGCCAAATGGAATTGGAAAGTACGGAAATTATTTTGTTATCTAAATTTGATATTATAATAAGGAGAAAATCAGTAGGTTACAGGAGACCCGTGGGATGTTGTCGTGTTTATATATAAATATAATAGCATTCCTATTTCTATTACAGAGGGGGGCCTAGTTTAAAACTGCGCTTTGAACGTTATACATTTGGCGTCCGTTATTTCGTCATTGTTATTGTTTGGAATTTTTCACACGAGCCCGCTCAATCTTGTTTCCTGCGCGTCTCTGGCCAAATGGCAGTGACCCGGTCAGGAAGTGGCTGCTCCCCGTGCACGCGCCGAGGCGGCACCGCCGTCGATTGGTGTCATTTGCAGGCTGCCATTGTCATAACCCCATCTCATTCGCCACAGAGCCGCGGTCCCCTCAGCCCACTCCCAGACGACAGCTATTTGTGAAACCTTGAAACGGTCTATCCCCTAAACCCCCACCGCCGCATCCACCCTCCACACCTCCCCATCCCGACACTCACCGCAAACGCAAACCCTCCTCCCCTTACTTAACCAAGGCGCAATCTTGCTTCTAGAATTCACCTCTCTCCGTTACCAAGCAGCCGGCGTTGGCTCGCTGGATCGCGGCCAGTGCCGCCGCGCACGTGAACGCGCCGCGGACGCGCCGCCGGAGGTTCGGCTAAATCGTCTCCCGCAGAAAATCCCAGGAAATAAAATATCGCGCGTCTTATTTTCGGCGAACCTCCGTCCGAACGACCGAACCGCTCGCCCTCGACGCCGTCGCTTCTGCGGGTTGCGAACGAAGCCGGCAGCGGGAGGCCTCTGGTGCAGCTTACCTGCTCAGGAAACGCTCAGCCCAGAGAAAAACGGGGAGAAAAAAAACCGGGTCGTTGCTCGCGCTCGGCTGCAGGCCAATCGGGCGAAGGTAGGCCGGTCGAGCACTCTCCGGAGAAGCAACTTGGGCCACGCAGGGGCGCCCGGGCGGCGGGACGAGGAGGCGAGGAAGTGACGGGATTTCGGCCACCGACGCGACTCGTGCAGAGAGAGACGGCGAGCGAGGGAGAGACGCGTGCGTCTGGATTTCTATGCTACTCTGTAATACGCCGGCCCCCCAATTTCTCCTGCCCGAGTTATTACGGCTTAATATGCTGACGTCACGTGCGTGCACTTGATGATGAAGGCTTCGCGGCCGCAAGGGGCTGGCGGGTTAACTAAGTAGCCAGCTTCCACTGAGGGATTGGAGCCATCGCTAGTTTTTATATTTATCGCTGGATGCAATTTTTTGGGTCGCTGAGGGTGACGGAAGGTGTGGGGAGTGGGTGTGCTGGACCCGGTGCGTTATTATCTACGAGGGAGATCCACTGGGGGAATTCGCTCTGTCATTCTTGCTTTGATTAAACCGAAGAAATCTACAACGCTTCGAGGCACATTCTGGCTTCCGCGAAAAATAGGCACGTTCGAATCGACGGGAAAACAAAATAAGGCAATCTCGTCTCCCCAGGTTTGCATGCGAGTGTGCGTTTCATCGTGCTTTTGCGGCTGTTTTGGACGAGCGATCGTTTTGGTGGAAAATATCAGCGAGATGTTACCGCCCGCGCTGTGGTAAAGCGGATGCGTCGCAACTCACGTTGAGTTTCGCGTGCGTTTGCGTTTATTGGGAAGAGCGGGATTGTGGCTGGACTCCGGCGCGCCCCCCTCACAGCGGTTCTCGGCACACCGAACGCAAAACGCCGCTAACGCCGCTCGCTGCGGAGATTTTATCGGGTTCGTGAGGTTGCCGTCGCGTATTTGCGAAATAGCAATTTGTTTTGCTCGGAATATTTCCGTATTTCCATTTTTTTCATAATTTCACTTGCACGGTAAACTTATTTACAAAATTACTGAATTTTTATGTTTGTTCCAAAAAAATATACAAACAAAAATGTTAGAATATTGTTACACCTTTCTGGTCAGCAAAGGCCGTCATCTATTTTTATGCATATTTTTGTCTATAAAATGTCAACAATACAGAACGTATCAGTAAATGTATAATCAAGGTACATTCAAACACATTCGACGCTGTACCTATATATACGCTTGGCAATGTCATTCTGAGTCAATGCAATTGCAAACGTTCTCAGATTGACTTGAGAATGCATCCACACGTTTGCTCGCTGTCCGATTTCTCATTCGGAACCCAGTGACAGGAGACACCTCCGAATAATTGCCAAGGGATCCGCTGAAAGCATTTACACAACGTGCGCATCGGCGATACGCGCAAATGTATACTTTCGATATTTTTAACGTCGCCGAGACGCGCTTCAATTTGCGTTATTTTTCTGGAACGCCGCGTGAACGTTTAACGTGTATTTTGATATCATTAACGATGCAGATATTGAAATAAAAACTCATTCGCGCCGCCGCTGTTTCGTCGTGCGATTCTATCTGGGCTCCAAGATTTCGCATCGGTTGCTGCGCGGCACGAGTTTGAATCCCCCATGCGGACGCCGTCAGCCTACTGGGGGCCAGAACACACTCGGCCGCCCCGATGACAGTCCTTTAACTCTCGCACGATATTTTTATTTTTTGCGCGCACGTGACTGGAATCTTCCGAGGCACACGGGTCCTCAGACAGCCGCGACGGAAAGCGAGCCGTAGACTCGTGTGTTTATTTCACGCCAGAGCAGGGCCGCGCTGGAGCGGAGTGTGAGGCCGGTGGGCTGCGGCAGGGCCGACGGGGGGGACGCGGGGACAGCCTCCGCGTCCCACCAACCCGCGGCTCCTCCAGGCGCGACGCAATAAATTAAAGATCATCGTAAAACCTCAAGCAGCTTACGATGCATCACGCGTTGTAACGGAAAGAAAACATTTTAAACCGATTTACGCTGTGAAAAACGGTCTAATCCACGAAATTCATCAATAATTAAAGACATTATTACCTGCGATTTTTTTTCTCCCTCTCTCTTATAGCATTAATATTAAATGTCTTAAACTTTCGA
>JAZEWU010000022.1:705850-727627 GCA_036362915.1 Geotria australis
GGTGTGTACAATATTTATTTTGAAACACGTTATCAGAAGCAATGTGATCGTTGCGGTCGGGGCAAAAAAATAATCTCGCAAACGACGTCAGGTGAAACGTCGCGAAACGTGCTCTCGCCCTCCTGCTCCAGCATCAGCAGCAGTATCGTGGCACCAGCGCCGCTCGCCGTGCGAGGAACACGCACGACCAGGAACACCAACATTAAACAAAAGCAGCGCTAATTGATTTGAATTGCACGGTGCTCGCCACGGCAGACCCCTGTACCTTCACAGAGCCAGAGTGATTGGCTGTTAGAATATAATTACAAGGTGCCTGGTTATGGCAGACAACCCCTAGCACCGCATAAAGGCCATTACTGCTCGAATGTATGGCCTTACTGATCCCGTTAGGTAGCACACACCGTGACAGAAAAAAAAACGGGCGCTTCATTTCTGCGTCGTGAAATGCCACGGTTGTTGTTCCCACGGATAGGCGCTGGTCAGGCGTCTGCAAGTGATGCAACGTCAGGCTACGGCGAGTCGAGCGGCTTCGCACGGCCGTTTGGCTTTGCACCGGCGCAAAGCCGACCGGCCTAAACACCGGGGTGCTCGCCAGCGTACGCGGATATCGCCACGGGTTATTCGAAAATCCCCAAGCGGTGTGCCCGTACGTAGCGCGTCGAGGATCGCGCGCGTAACGATCGCCCGGGCGGTTGGCGACGGAAGGAATGCGGAGCGAACGCCCCCCTAGAGGACGGCTGTCACGCGCGGTGCGGCGGCGGTTCCGTTTGGGCCAGGGGCAGGGACGGCGGATCCCGCTATCCACGGGGTGATCGGCGCACCGGAGGGGACCTCCGCCGAGCAGGTGAAGCCATGTGGTCGGATCATTTATTTGCAAGAGACTGAAACGGCGCTGCCGCCCCACAGCAAGAAGGCCCCGCTTTTGAATCCCGTGGGTTTTTGCCAGGCACTCGGGTTTTCTCCCAGAGTCCAAAGACATGCTGCTGCATAGGTTAATTGGCCTGCGGACTAATTTTCCCACGGTGCCGTGTGATGGACTGGCGTCCCATCCAGGGTATATCCCTGCCTTGTGCCCTGTGTCTGCTGGCTCACCGCGACCCTGTACATAATTAAGCAGTTTCTGACAATGGATGGATGAAACGGCTTAATAAGTTTATCAGCCAGTAATGGATGGATCGTGGCTACTATTGATAATGAAGGATAACACGTTAAATAGCAACATGAATATTTAGAATATGACCCTGAAGGTTCGGGATCAGTTTCCTGCGAAACTAGAGTTCGACTCGAACTGCGCACCTCGAGCTGCCACTCTCCGACGTCTCCCAAAAAACATCTGATTGCAACTTACAGTGATGTTAATTCCTATTCTGTCATAAACATTAACTCGATAAACCGCCTCGCTCACAATCTCCTAAACAGGATTCTGAAATCGAATTACAGGCCGCGTGGCTTTCCACTTGCTCCCCCAACGCCCCCACCCCCTCAGCGCCCCTCGTAACCTGTAACGGCGACCGAGCGGGACGCGCGCCTTGGGCTCCGCTCGGAGTCCCCGCAGCGGCGGAGCCGGCTGCGAGCAGCAGGAGCGGCCGCCGCCACCGTCGCGAAAGCCGCAGCATCGTCATCGTTTTGTAATTAGTACCGTACCGAGCAACCCAAAATCCCTAAATCCTTACAAATCGTTCAAAATTGATGAAAAGCAAGTATTCGCGTAAGTGTCAACGAAAAGAGCCAGTGTAGACATCTAACGGGTCATGTTAGTACGCGCGTACACGCGCACGGTTAATTGAAAATCCGCGTCACGCCGCGTTTCGTATTCCTATGAAACGCTGCCGGAGCCAAATATAGCAACGCAGCGGTGTTTCCAATTAACCACGTTTCAGTTACAACACGGGCGCTGCCGGGACCGGTCACGTCCACCCAACTTGGTTGTGGAACCAAGTCGGAGTTTGTGACGGTGTTCGACCGCCACCCATGCACCCCGCGAGCTCACCGCCACCGCCGCCTCCGAGTCGTTCTCTCTTTAAATGAATACCTTCGACATTGAAGCAATATGTGCCACGCGTTATTAATTGCGATTATTATTAATTATTATTGTTCCTCACGGCCCGGCTCTGCTCACTCCCCTGCCTCACTCGCAAACTCCTCATTCGGTCACGCTCCATCATCGCAGCCTCTCCTGCTTCGAGCGCCTGTTACCTTCACTCTTCCCCCAACGCCCTTCCCCTCGCCCACTCCTGTTTCCTCCCACAGTCCGAAGACACGCTGCTGCATAGGTTAATTGGCCTGCAGGCTGAATTGCTCCCCGATGCCCTGCGATGGACTGGCGTTCTATCCTGGGTATATCCCTGCCTTGTGCTCTGTGTCTGCCGGGATAGGCTCTGGCTCACCGCGACCCTGTACAGGATTAAGCGGATTTTGACACTGTATGGATGAATACATTTTGAATGGCACCTGGCGAAAAAGGTGCATTTTACGCGCCACTCCGCACCGTTTTTTGAGAGACGTCTTCAGACTGCGCGCACGATGCGGGCCCCGCGTCGAGCGGTGGTGATCGCGCACAGATACGGGCACACGTCTGCGACGTTGCACTTTGTGTTGATACCGAGGAGTTCTGTTACGAGACCCTCCTAAGTGATTTCACTTCACTGCGGATCAGCGAGGATTCAGTGGAAGACACTCAACCGCCTGAGAACTAGAACGGGACGATCAAAAGATGCTTTGGTCAGATGGGGCTACAAGACCGGCCCAACCACCTGTGAATGTGGAGAAGCAGACCATACTATGGAACACTGCCTTGTCTGTGCTCTACTACCCAACCTCTGCAGCTCAAAAGACCTTGCGGAGTTCAATGAAAATGCAAGGGGCTGTGTAAGAAAATGGGAAACTGTAATTTAACATCGCGCTTCGAAGAATCGCAAAGAAGAAGAAGCGAGGAAGCCGCGGGCAAAGGATGAGACCGCACACCTAACACGTTTCATTAGCACAGCTTCATAACAATTAAGTGTTTACAATTTAATAACGTTTAATCCAACTCACCTACCACCATAAATTTGCGCCGTTGGTCACGTACGCCACGACAGAAGTTCAACGCACGCACGGACGCACATGAAGCGGGGGTGCGAGGCTGATGCTCGCTGGATACGCTTGATACGGTCGGCAAAGAGATCTTCTGACGGGCTTGAATAATTTATTTCATATGTGAAATAGAAAACCCACTGCATCGCGACTTCTATTTTCCATGAATTTTCAGCAGGTAAGTGGAAGTATTGTGCGGCAAATCCGTTCTATCGCCCGTAGATTATCGGAAGCTATCGGGCTCGCCTACGCTTACGTCACAACTCCTATTATTTGCGATTTTCGCACGTACGTGTACTAGCGCCACGGATAATACGATCCACTACATGGGTCCGCCGTGTTTCCATGAAAATGAGACGTTCTCCTGGAACTCTGGCCAAAACAATTAATTAAAATCGTCTTTTCGGAACATGACATCGCAAGAGATCTAAAGCAGCGGTTCTCAATCTTATGCAACTGAAGGCCCACTTGGCCCTCTTGGGTCTGGTCTCCACTGATGGGTCGCGACCCACCGGTTGAGAATTGCGGATCTACAGTATTTGGTTACAGGAATAAGCGTCTTTAATCGCGTGAGGGATTGCAAAAAGACACGCGTTCTTGTCGCTCATATTGGGGATCGGTTAAGCCTTTGGTGAAGGCATTACTTTCAAAATTACAGACGTTGAATGCAACGTAGCCGAGCGGTATCGCTATTAAAGAAAGCACCACACTCATAATAATAAGAATTAAACATGTGTAACGCGCACATGTTAATTCAATTGTCGAAGGTGTTCATTCGAAGAGAGAATGACTCAGAGGCGTGAGGAAAGCGCAGAGAGGCGGAGGAAGCAGCCAGGCGGTTTGCCGGCGCCAACAACGGGGCACCGTGTCGATCCTTGCCTCAGAAGGCCGAGGATCAGAGGCGCGTGGTCGGGCAGGAAGGGGAGGGAGGGCACTGCCCTTCATCGCCTTTCTTCCCTTGTCTCGGGAAAGAGCCTCCGTCTCATTTGCGTTTCACTTGTACGTGATTTGTGTGGTGTTTACATTCTCCAAGGGGGCCGTGCCTCGTCCGCATGATGGCAGCCTAAGGCAATACCGTGGCGTGTCAGTTTAACATCGTGTCAGTTGCACAGCAGTACGCTACATGTTAGCCGCTAACTCACCAAATGCAAACAATTGTACGTTTGCTGTAATTTTTATCTTTTCATTGATTTACATTTCGCGCTCGTATCGCTCCCACAACAGACAAAAAGTAATGATTTTTTTTTCATATTTTCATCAGTTCCTCCTTACAGACAGCATCTGCAGATGTGGGTACAATAAGCAGGGGAAAAAAGAACACTTCTGAGACTGTGAACTAGCCCAAAAGTCACAGCATCTATGCAAAACTGACCTCAGTTGCATAAGATATTCATTAAGCTGTCACGCGTCAGGAGATACCCAAATTTAACATCCAAAGGAAAAGGTGGTTAGTCTGTGTCTCGCCTCAGGCCCAAAGCATAAGTTAAAACAGCCATTTTGAAAATGCAATTTGCTTTAATTTCAAATATTACTTCTCAAACCATGACAGGACCTCTACAGCAACACAGCTTTGTGTTTAACCCTTTTGTCTGTGTTACTCTCCTCACCGGCAGGTTTAGACAATTAATTGGCTCCCGGGAGAGGTGATTAGGGCCCGCAAAACCCAAAATATCCAGAAGCTGTTGTTATGCTGCCGGTTTACGCATTTTGGCCACTGCAAGGATGCGGGGCGGGCGGCAGGTCGGGCCCCCGCCCGGCCTCTTAATAGTAGTAATAATAATAATTAGAAACAATGTATAACGCGTGGCACGTAGCCATTCAGCGTTGAAGGTATTCATTCCGCGAGAGAACGACCGAGAGGCGTGAGGAAAGCGCAGAGAGGCAGGGCAGGCAGCCAGGCGGCTTGCCAGCGCCAAGGCAGGAATCGAACCGCCTTGGGCAAGACCATTCTTTTCGCGAGGCGCAGATGTTACCGCTGCGCAACCCAGTCTCCTGCATCACCGCAGCCGCATCGGTGCGGTTTATTAGGTTTACTTGACAATTGCTGTGAGGACAAATCCCACGGCCGGCACCGAGAGCGTACAGTGCGGGTTTCGCGAAGACCACAGCGGAGGAGACTTTTAGTCACCGAGAATTAACCTGATTCAAAGCCCAGCGCAGACCTGACCTTGTCAAAGTGGCCTTTGTGCCAGTGCCATCTGGTTTATGAGGAAACGGGGTGTAAAAGAAGGGGGCTGGGAGATGGATCGTACGGAAGGGTTGGGTTGGGCTGGGGGTTCCACGAGACAGCGTATGACAGAGTGTGACAGTTAGTGAGGGACAGTGCACGAGGAACGGTTAGGGAGGTCAAGGGAATCATTGTATTTAATGTTTATTGGCCTCTCTGTCCCGCAGCAAGCCTACTCTATTGTCAAGAACCGGGGTCAAGGTCTGCAGAGTTATAGGGGGTGTGGTCATTAGTTGATTTATAAACAAAGATTTATAAACAAAGAACCCGGATTAGATTCCTTTCTTTCAATTGATGCATACAAATGTTTCATTAACTCACGTTGAGACGTCAGACTGTGGCATAGGCACCAGATGTTATTCTTATATTCGTAGGTCAAATGTGCAGCCTGATTTATCCGATCGAATACATTCATTTATTTTGTTAAGCATCAAATCCATGATGGAAAAATGGAAAAGGGCAAATGTAGTTTACTGCATCGTTATTACTTAACGTTTTTAACAACGTACAACGAGATATGAATTACGTCATATTACTGTTAACGTGCCACGGAGCAGTAGGGTGGTGCATAAAGCTCAATCATGAGCGTGTTATGGGGTCCCTAGGACGGCTCCTGCAGCAACCCCACCTGAGCCTGAGGATGTTGAGGCCTTGTGGCTTTATTTGCCAGATGAGATTATGATGGTCCATAGTATAGCTCTTTTTATGGGGTAGGTCACGTAAAAATAACAAAAGTTTAATTAACCAGCCTCCACCCGACACAGTCAATTAGTAAGGTGTGTCACGTGAACAAACCGTGCCAATTGTTTCCTACTTCAGCACACGGCTATGTTGGAAAGCAAACCCACAACATTCGCAATGACGGTTCTTCAGAGCTGTTGTTTCTGGATAGACGTGTAGAGCGCTCCCTCTCTCCCTCGCGACGTTTCGGCTCCCACGTTGGAAGCATCATCAGAGCGCTCGACACGGCTGTCCCGAAAGAACAGCTCTGAAGAGCAACCATCACGAATCGAGCCGTGATAACCTACATCAGCAAAAGAGTTTCCTCCACGTCAGTGTCAATAAACTGCTCCCAAGTTTCAATCTCATTCCCACTTCCTTGCCTATGTGTGCTTCACAGACCAGTGTGCTCGGTCTGGCAGCCCATAACATCTGGGTCTTTCCCGTGACCTGTCGGCGAGCCTTCGACACCTTCAAGTGGCCTCAGGGTGCATATGGCCTGGCACAAGCGCCGTGGTGACGTCACCGCCACTCAGTGACGCGAATGTCGGTTGTTGTTGTAGGTAAGCGAGGCTCTCAGCAGAGGCTGAAGCGAAAGTACCTTCCCTTGCCTTGCCCCGCTCCCTCGCCCGCTCATTTTCGCCGGGCAGCTGCAGCAGGCCACCAGCCAGGCTGCATCTGCGGCCTCCGCTCGGGAAGGCCAGATGCGCGCAAAGGTAATTTGCGGCTCAGTCTGCGATGCCAATTAGCCTCAAAAGAACAAAAACACAGCAACCTAGAAAGTAAAACCTAGCGGTGGGCAGTCTGCTGAAACACCATTAACAACTGCCCGGTGCTAATTGCTAAAATTTCTGGGTGTTGTTTAGCACACAAGATAAGTGAGAAATTTCATTTTCTAACAGCGGTAGCTCACGTTGGGACCAATACACTTCACACACCTGCTTATTAATTATCGGATTAAGCAGGATCACTATATGGAGTTACACGTTTCGTAATGGTTGTTTGGACGTACGGAGAATAAGAAGCATGTCTGCGTTGGGTTTGTTCGCTCATCTATTTATTTATTTACGTACTGCCCACCGACACTTTCACGGTGTGCTTTCATTTTAACACGCTGTGCTTTGCCAGCCGTTCATTAATCCACTGCTGGATGACGGCATGCCCACGGGATGTCAGTCAAGGTGGCAGCTACAGTTGGTGTAGGGGTGGCCCAGGATTGGTTTAGAAATTACTCGTCGCTGATGTTAGCTGCGGTCAGGAATCATTACCAAGCCACCGGCTTAATCGTGTCGCGAGCAAAGCACCGTCACCACCGCGCTTTAGATCCTGTTCAAACTTTAATTAAACCTAGAAAACGTGCAGGAACTGAATGTTCGGCTGACGAGTGTTGTTTGTCGTGATTAGATCATTTCTGCCGCATGAACTTCAAAATCCATGTCCACCAGCCCCCAGAGTCTTCATAGCATGGCATCCAGAGAGGCACGAGGTAAAAATGTAGAGATACCCCACCAAATGAATAGCAAGAAATTCAAGAGAAATAAACATATAATTTAAAAGCCTTTACCCATTACCCACAGTGTTCAATCAGCTGTTTTGCGAAGAGAAACACAACTAAACATTACCTCGTCAACATTTTATTTTAAGTCCACCGTATTATGGACGAATGTGGATTTTTTTTTAATCAAGAAAGATATTAAAAGTGCTCCCGGTGTTCTGTGATGGAATGGCGTCCCATCCTGGGTATAGTCCTGCCTTGCACCCTGTGTCTGCTAGTATAGGCTCTGGCTCACTGCAACCCTGTACAGGATTAAGCGGTTTCTGAAAATGACTGAATGAACGAAATTCAATGGGGTAACCATAAATGGATCACCCTGTAAAAGAAGTGAACGCCGTTATGCAAATGAATGCGCGCACAGTGAGACGCGGGGGCTTCGGTGAATGTATCACTCCAGACAAAAGCAATCTAGGCGGTTTGACAGCGGCACGTGTTCCGTTGCTTACATAAGCAACGAGAAACACAGCGCATCACGGAGTGTGCCGCACGTACCAAATAGGCCCCAGGTCGCACAGCGCGCGGGTTCTCTGACCGTACTTCACCAACCCTGGTCAATGCAGGGTTGGTGAAGGCGGGGAGGACATTTCTCTTCACTCATTCATTCATCGTCAGAAACCAGTTAATCCGGTACAGGGTTGCGGTGAGGCGGAGCCTATCTCGGCAGACACATGGCACAAGGCAGGACTCTACCCCTTCTTCTTTGCGATTCTTCGAAGCGCGATGTTAAATTACAGTTTCCCATTTTCTTACACAGCCCCTTGCATTTTCATTGAACTCCGCAAGGTCTTTTGAGCTGCAGAGGTTGGGTAGTAGAGCACAGACAAGGCAGTGTTCCATAGTATGGTCTGCTTCTCCACATTCACAGGTGGTTGGGCCGGTCTTGTAGCCCCATCTGACCAAAGCATCTTTTGATCGTCCCGTTCTAGTTCTCAGGCGGTTGAGTGTCTTCCACTGAATCCATGGTGCATCTGAGCCAGGAGGGAAGTCTTCAGCAGGTGGGATTCCCATGCCAGTTGCAGGAGGGTCACTCTCAAGCTTTTCCGTCCAGAGCTGGAGTCTGGTTTCCCCTCGAGATGTTGTTAGGGGCTGCACATGGCTGAGGAAGCTTCTTCTTGACTTCAGTCGTTGGGCCGGGGGTTGACGTCCATGAAGGAGGTGGCGTTCATCGCCAGTAGCCTTTGTCATCTCGACTCGACTGGCCACTTCCCGTCGGATATCAGCAGGGGCAATGCCAGCGAGGAGGTACAGGTTGTTTGTGTGTGTGGGTTTC
The DNA here is from genome assembly GCA_036362915.1 of Geotria australis. Lineage (NCBI taxonomy): Eukaryota > Metazoa > Chordata > Hyperoartia > Petromyzontiformes > Geotriidae > Geotria > Geotria australis. The sequence goes on from JAZEWU010000022.1 coordinate 714,698, forward strand.
AAGCAGCCAGTGATCAGGCGGCAGGTGTTGTTCAATGCCGGGTCAAGTTTCTTGGCATGGGTTGACCTCTCCCAGACAGGACATGCATACTCCGCAGAGGAATAGCACAAGGCCAGAGCAGTAGATCTTAATGTGTGTGCTGTGGCTCCCCATTTGGAGTTGACCAGTTTTCGTAGGATGTTGTTTCGGGAACCCACTTTCAATACCCCTGACGGGACGCTAGTTCCTTCACAGGGCACCGGGAGCAATTTAGTCCGCAGGCTAATAAACCTATGCAGCAGCATGTCTAAGTTGGGTTGTTCCTCCTAGTTTGTAGCGGAAGCGCGGTGCATGGCTTTGGCTTGGTGTCACCGGCACGCACACAGCCCCTGCGGATTCGCGCGTCAGCAGAGTCCAAGAGTTAGTCGCGCCGTTAGATTAGTTTCAGCCGATCGGTTTGTAAAACCCCTCTCTGTTTATTCCTAAAATTGGAAATCCCACATGTCCAGTGCAGCTCCTAAGAGATTAGGAAATTTGAAGAAAAAAAATCGGTAATGAAATGGAAACATTTAGTTAACCGCGTTTAAGCAAAGTTAAACAGTTCTCGTTTCTGTCTGCAAATGTATTCACATCTCGCATTGAACAAATGAAATATATATTTTATTGATTGTTTTACAAGCCGAAGACTGAGGTGCCCAAAATTCCGAATATGGCACTCTCCCATTTTCAAATGACATGCAATTTATTTGTATCGACTTTGCAGCCGCGCCGTAATAACGTCCTCATGTATACGACGTGGAATGGTCGAGTCAGATGAAGCCTGTCTCTGGGAAAACACTGCACACTTTGTTTTCAATAAAAGTAGCTTCGTGTTCGGATAAGTCCAGAGATACGTGAATCCGTGTTATTAAGTGTGTGCGTGTATTCCTTAAGAACAAGCACCGATGGACTTGAGGGTTAGACAATACAGGAAGACAATCCTGTGGTAGAGGAATTCACATATATTAACCTCACTTCGACCAGTGTAATATGTGGGACAGCACTTTTTGTTGTCGAACGTCACAAATGGGGCTCCTGTAGCAATGCAGTCCATCTATGGGTGTGTTTTAGATGATGAGTGAGATAAATGCTGCAGGGGGTGATGCTATCTCTTTTTCAATATCATGGACAAGATGAAAATGTTGGTATTTACACCATCTATTCCACTGATAACCCCGGACCTCACATTATCTTTGATAAAGCAGATAGTGCAACAAAATACAGTCCAGTGTGTGAGTGACGTGCCGAACTACACGCGACCTGAACTACAGATATGATGTCAAGTGGACAAGAGGAGTTCCACTATGATAAATGTAGCGATAACATGCTAAGAACATCATCCATCCATTATCAGAAACCGCTTAATCCTCTACAGGGTCGCGGTGAGCTGGAGCCTATCCCGGCAGACACAGGGCACAAGGCAGGGCTATACCCAGGATTGGACGCCAGTGCATCACAGGACACCAGGGGCAGTTTAATCCGCAGACCAATAAACCTATGCAGCAGCATGTCTTTGGACGTTGGGAGGAAACCGGAGTGCCCCGCGAAAACCCACGAGGACACGGGGAGAACATGTAAACTCCACACAGACAGGAGAACTCGCGTACAATAAGTAACTTAATTGCTCTCATATTCCATTCGGTCTCAACACATGCGGCGCTCGTTAACGATGAGTAAATGCACGTGAATTGGACACTGCGGCTTTATATCACACTCAAATGCTCTAGTGTCCAATAAAATAATTGACTTCCACACATCAAAACAATAAACAACACGCCACGCACAGCAATCGTTCTCTACATTAATAGCTCCGTTTCCACCGTCGCGCCGCGGCCACCGCACACCTCCGCGTTGTCGTCGCCGCACGACGGTTCACACCGCGAGGCGCTCCACTCGCGCGCGGCGGCGGCGGCGCGCTCGGCGGCACGGCACACACCTGGGGGCCCGTGGCGGTGTGTCCGGCCCACCCCGCTCCGTGAGCCGCGATCGGTCGGCACCCATGCTCCGCTGGGGTTGGCACCTTTTCCCCCGGCAGAGCAAACGCAGAGATGGGTCTCGGTCAGCTTTGTTACATTTTCAACACAGCAATACCGGTATCGGATCTCGGTACAGATCAATACCTCCATCCATCCATTGGCAGAAACCGCTTAATCCTGCACACGGTCAAGGGGGTCTGAGCCTATCTCGGCAGACACTGGTTACAAGGCAGGGCCATGCCTATGACGGGACGCCAGTCCATCACAGGGCACCGGGGGGCAATTTCTGCCACCCGATAAACATGTGGCAATTCCCGAACCCATCAGGTCGAAGCAGGACAGGTGGCAACCCTGCACTCGGCCCACTCCACACGCCGAGATATCTGCCCAGAAGGAACTCCTTCCCGACGACGAATGGCGCCCGTGAACTTGCACGTGCGGCGTGAGCAGCACCAGCTGTGCCGGCGCATGCCAGGCCCGGCGAGGCCCGTCGGCACAAAGCATCCCGACCGTGCCGTTTCCCTACGCAGTGTAGGACAGATTTTTCTTTAATAGCAGAATATAGATAAGTCGACGATACGTCTCCTTCCCGTACTTGTTCCACCAAACAAAAGGCTCAAGGTATTTTTGTAACACACCCAGTCGCATGACCTTCTAGGAGACCATGATTCCAGTTGCGTTAGTTCAATCCGGTTTCTATGTTCAGAGTTTCATCAGCAGAGCCATGCTTGGAAGAACCTTTCACGCTGTGTCCTTCTTTGAAAGGGCTTACACAATACCTTCCCTGATGGGGCCATTCCTTAACGACGGTCTTCCTCACAAAAGAGCCATGCCACATGACAAACGGCTCGATGCCGGTAATTGAGACTAACGTGCACTGTACAATTGCATCTCAATCAATTAATCCAACAAATGGTAGTGAAAGGACACTGACAAAGAAAACACTATTACGTTGACGTAGTGCTTTAATTTTGAGGGGTTTTAAAAGAAATAAACAAATAAATAAGCATGTAATCGCGCTCACAATTGCAGCCGTTTGGCAAGCTAAACAGCGGGGAGGCTGCGGAGTGGCATCATCGGAGACTGACTGCTGCTGCACGTGACGCGCCTCTGGCTCAAACCCAATATCCAGCGCCGGAAAACTAAACGACGACACGAATTGCATTGATGTACGGGCGACCGCTCTTTGTTAGGATTTAACCCGTTGTCAATTACCGGACACACGGCCGTAACGTGACAATAATAAAACCGTGGCTGTGCGCCGTGCGACGAGCGGCTCGTAGATCAGGCCGCAGCGCTTTGCTCGACTGTGCGGCGGCACGACGCGCCTGCACGCGAGCAATATGAAATTCCCGATTCGCCATCGCTCAGAGGGCACCGGTGGCGTAGCGGCCAGTAGCGCCGCCGCCTCACAGCAAGATGGACCCGGGTTCGAATCCCTGCTCGGGTGCCTTTCTGTGCGGAGTTTGCATGTTCTCTCCGTGTTCGCGTGGGTTTTCGCCAGGCACTCCGGTTTCCTTCCACTGTCCAAATACATGCTGCTGCATAGGTTAATTGGCCTGCGGACTAAATTAGCCCCGGTGCCCTGTGATCGACTGACGTCCCAGCATGTGTATAGCCTTGCCTTGCGCCCCGTGTCTGCCGGAATAGACTCTGGCTCACCACCACCCTGTATAGGTTTAAGCGGTTTCTAACAATGAATGACCATCGCTCAGAAACGGTTTGTTTTAGGTTGGATCGTGTGGGGTTGCGAGCAACATTATGCCAATTTTGCTTGATATTCAACGCTATAGTTTTGCTGAAAACACCAGATTAATTCGCACATTTGCTCACGTGTCAACTTGATTGAACCCAGCTGCAGGAGGAGGAACGTGGAGTGGAACGGCAAGGTGTAACGTTTAACGGCGCTCGGAAAAGTAGCCGACTGGTTCTAGTTTCCTAATGTGGGCAACAACAGTGAATGTTGTGATGTGATAACCATTTTAAATTAGTGTGGGCGATCCGATAATTAACTCCTATCATAAATAGATCGGTACATGTAAAGGATTTGCTGCCTTAGGTGTTCTGGCCCATGGATTGACGAGCGGTTAATTCGAGACATGCACGGGGTTCCGGCCAATCGTAAGTCATCGTTTATAACACCTTGCTGTAAGTAAAAGCGCACGAATACTAGTGATTATGATGCACAATAACGGTCCCCATATTCCAACCACCATGCGTGTCTAACCTTAAAAGTGTAAACACTTTATCCTCGAGATATTGTATGCAACGTTGACCAGCACGAATTAGACCAATGCAGGACGGCAATTTAAGACGGAGCACAAGTATGTTTTCTCTATTTGGCTCAAAATGATGACAAAATTTGGTCACATGATGGTGGATGCATTATTGCAAAAATTAATCACGGATACAATAATGTACTGTCTTTAAGACAGAGTACTTAAAAGCATTTTGGGGGAAATAACCTTAGGATTGTGCCATATCAGCATGTAAACGCAATTGAGTTATCCCTGTCTAATGTTAATTTGATTTTAATGCTAAGTCGGCCACTGTTGGATCATGTAGATAAAGGTTTGATTCATTTCATTTTTATATTAGAAAATGAAAATAAGTGGGAGTGGCAGGAGTGGCTGGGCGCTGCACGGTGTGGTGCACGTTGTGGTGCACGGTGTGCTGCACGGTGTGCCGCTGCGGCTCTCCGCGCGTCGCCTACACGGCGGTGAGGGCGCACACGAGACATGCTGCACGATGGCAGCTGTGGGCAGCGCCTCCCGTGCTACCATTGGCGGTGGGGCAACCGGCCAACCCGGGTCAACCCCGCCAACAAGCGATGACCGCGGACAAGCCGACCGCGTAGGGGTCACAAAGCCAGCGGCGTGCGGGTCACGAGCTGTCGGCCCGCGGAAGCACGGGAGGGCGGCCGCGGTGAGGGCGAGCAGGGGCGCCAACGTCGCACGTTTCCCACACGCGCGCATTAAGCGTCACCTGCAGTTCTCTGTGATCACCGGATTGTGATTAAAACGCAGGTTGGAAATGTATATTATTATTATTGTTATCACGCAGATTATAAGACACAGGTGCTCCATCTGCGAAGATCAGTCGGCTTTGTGTAAAATAGTGATTCGCGCACACTCAGCGTGCGCCGGGTGGCATCCCGCGCACATCTTACCGCTGCCAATGACGATAGATTTGTGAAAGTAGTTTAAGAGGAACTTAGCAACGTATTTCTTTCGATAAAATTTGTACACGCTTTCATATCTCGCTAGATTACAGCAGGGGGCCCGGGATTGTCTCGAAACACAAGCAGAATATATAAACGGCCTGTTTTACCGTAATTACATTGCGTTTAAACATGGTGGAAATGCGGGTTGTATTATTAAATTGCGTTTGATACACATTTTAGTACGAGAAAATTTGAGCGTATTTAATTTCAAATAATGCACTCATCAGGACAATTGTCTGCATCGCCGCTTGTTGTCGCAACAACATTTTAACATGCCCGCAACAAAAGGTTCAGCGATTCGCTGGAGAGAACGCGACTCGAGCGGCGAGCTGCAGGAGAAGCGTTTTCAGACAAGACAATTTGTAAATGACGACTTTTTTCGGAGGCAAAAGGCAAACGATCGCACCGTGCCAACTTACAGCAGCCCGACGGGTCACGGCACGACCTCGGCTAAGCAAGAAGCGACGCCGCGTAGCTGTGTCCTGGTGCCGCAGGGCCTCCGGATCTCATTGTTGTGTCAATGCAGCAATCCCGTAAAGGGCCTGCAAGCTCACTGGGTATTTTTCTGCTGTAATAATAAACATCTATCTATCGTTGGCTGGTCTCGAGGCGAGGGTCTCATCAACACAGCCCCGTCTCCTCTAACGAGCCGCCCAATCGCAATCAACACAATCTCGAAGCCCACTGTTGACAATGCTGCTGCTGGCGCTGGTTCAGCACACCAGGCCGCGGTGCTGTCGCGCGTCGTCATTATCGCGATAAGTGGAGTCACCTGGAAGCAGCGACGGATCCTGTACTGTATTATAAAAACAAGTTTTGCTGTCTGTGCTTTGCGGTTGCCCCGGACAAAAATAGGCAATATGATCCCGCCCAATCCTGACAAGGTGGCTTAAAAACTCAATAAACAAACAAGCTGACAGCATCATGCCATCCATTTGTCGCGGTGAAGCTGTAATGTAAGTGCAATGAAAGAGAACTCATGGGAAAGTATGCTTCGCTTGAAGATGTTCATTGGCTCTGTTTTTAATACAAGTCATCAGTAATTAAATACACTGGGTCCACGCTCGTGATTCAAACCACTTCCAAATTAAGGATCTAACAAAAGCAGAATGAATGAGACTCAGACTGAGTTTGAAAGGCAAACGTTAATGATTCGTCCACTTGTACAAATTACAAAAGATATGCCTTTCTGTATGGAATTTCCATGTTCTCCCCGTGTCCCCGTGGGTTGTCGCCGGGCACTCCGGTTGCCGTCCACAGTCCAGTGACATGCTGCTGCATTAGTTAATTGGCCTGCAGAATAAATTGCCCCCGGTGCCCTGTGATGGATTGGCGTCCCATCCTGGGTATAGCCCTAGCTTGCGCCCTGTGTCTGCTGGGATAGGCTCCGGCTTACGGCAAACCTGTACAGGATTAAGCGGTTCCTGACAATGAATGAATGTCTATTTCAACCACTACTCTGGTATTCATAAGGCCTCTATCTGCAGCTTTGTGCAGCGCTTTGTGACCCTCGGGTGAAAGGCGCTATATAAATGCTATTATTATTATTACTAGTGCATCGTATTAATCAAACAATTTGAATATGCTTATCTTTTGCAACATTTACACTCAGACGATTGCCAGTTTTGTAAAAATGTTGCAGGTGGAACTTAATTAGTACCATTCACTAATTACTCCCCAACGGGGGCGTTTGTTTGCGGTGCTTGAGCCGTCGCGATATTGCCACTAATCGCCCGGGGAGTCTCCGGCTTCATAACCGCGCGCCGCACGGCCGCTAACTAAGAGGCCCCCAAGCCAGGGTTTTCAACAAAAAAAATGGCAATATTTTGAGAATAAAGAAAGCATCCACTTCGATTGGATAGCAACAGGACCGATGAAAAGCTTCACAGATCAGAGGCAAATTTATAACATTGGAGCTGACGCTGGGAACCCCAGGGATCTGGCAAAACATGCGCAATAATTAACACCGCTAGCGTTTGAAATCGCTCGAAAGCATCATATGATTCATTTAGTACAGCACGCAAAATTATTGCATTCATTACGTATTTTGCTTCTCTGTACATGATGTGCTATTGTGTAATATATTTAGTGTGTTTTCTTTCTAAAACACAGTCCAACCTTTGCGGAAAACAACAACCTCATTGTAATCCATTAAAAGTGCTTAAGGGACCTCTTGCCCTTTCTGAGCCGCTTCTCGGGTAGTGTGATCGAGTTAAAATGATCACATAAGCAAATCATTACCAAATACATCTTTTAAATGACTGACTTTTCCATTGCATTGTGCGATTCTGTTAGCATCCTGCGAGGGTGTACGGTAAACTGGGGAGCCACGCTCACGCCACATTCCCATGACAACTGGCTGGTTAAGCGAGCAGCCCAGTTCACGACGAGGGCAATCGGGCTTGGGCCCATATTCCGTGGAAGGCCTGACGAGGCCTAGCCAGCATCAGGGGGTCCGCGTGGCCCATGCCAGGGGGGCTGCGCGGACTCTCCATCCTCACGGCAGCAACGAAGACACAGTAGCTGCTGCAGTTATGGAAATATCTCGCAGACGTCTGCAAATGGTCTTGAATGCACAGGGATCACGCGTTTGAAAGGGTTTCACGTGAATACAATCTCCCGTGCTTTATTAGTGTTGTCATTTCATAACCAGTGCTGTAAAGTTACATATTTCAATAAATATAGGCATTTCAAACTAGAGCATATTTGTGATGACCCTTTGTGATTCGACGCAGCCTTCCAAAGGGCTCATTCCCATTCTGCATGGAATGCTATGCCCAGGAATCCACCTCACTCGGGCAGAAATGCTGATGTTTTTGTGCATGAAACCTGCAGCTATCCGACTGTTAAGTAAATCTCTAGGCTACGGACTCCCAACTGACAATTCCAGGGTTGTTGGAACGCTTGTTGTAAGGCGCTGTGAAGCAGATGACGGATGTTTTGTTGTAGAGCACAAGCTGTAAACATGAAATAACTGTGAAGGCTGAGGCAGGGAGTGTTGGGAGCTTAGTGTTCACCCACCACTGTGAGTGCACAATTTGAAAATCCCACGTTTTCATTGCACGCGCGGTGCCACAGGGCAAACATTACGATAATCACGGCTCGAGTTATCTTTCAAATGAAACACATCGCCACTGATGGAATTTTAAGAATGCCAAACCAATTGTATCCAGGGATGTGTTTTTTTGTCATGGCCAAATAAATATACCAACTACTAAAACTTTAAATGCCTCAAAACGAGAGCAATCCAACATGGAAGCCATATTCACTCTAACGGATAATATGCTTGCACATGCATAGAATGTTCTTTCGAACATAATTTGCATGTATTCTTGCCACGGAGTCTCACTTGTTCTAGTCTATATTTGGTCTAAAAATTGAAAGTTGTCAAGGTGCATTATACATTTAGGAGTTTTTGTGACAGGGCAGAGAAAAGAGAGGTCAATCTCCTTGGCATTGAGCATAATTTTCCGCTAAAGAGAAGATTAATTGAATCACATCATTAATGATTAGTTACACAGTAACAAGATTTGGCCGTGATTTAGAAAGACCAGACCACTTAATGCCTGACTACTGCAGAGACGGCTAGCTTTTAACCAAAGGCACACAATAATTGCGCAATTTAGAAATACATATTTGCTTTGCAAAACTAATTTACGTTGTCAATCTACAGTATCCAGTTATTCAGATGCTAAACATATTGTCATAATAGTGAATACGCTCGTGCAAAAAAACCACTGCCTGCAATAATGTTTAAAACAAAGAAAACAACATGGTATACATCGCGTAATCTAGTTTTGGGTCACTGACTAGTTTTGGGTCACTGACAAAGCAGCGACAGCTTCAACATGAACTCTTATACAATATATCAAAAAAATAGAACTTTACAGTTACTTGCCAGTCTACTGCTGGATGAAATCCCCTCCCGACACCCATTTCTGCAAGGGGTGTTGATTGACTATACATCACATTGCCGATCAGTGTAGACTGATGGGCCGATTACAATGGGACTAAGACCATTGTACCTCAAAGGTCGATAAATAACACTGTGTGGACAATGGATGACGGTTATCTTACACATTTTGCAGCAACAAGAAACACGTGACGTAGCCGAGACAATTCAGTTGTCAACAACAGAAATGGCCACAATGACGTACAGTATATAAGAAACTAATGTTCAGAGGCTTAACGCACTGAATACCAGGGGTTCTCAACCTTTTGCACCTCAAGGCCCACTTGAGTCTGGTTTCCAAGGACCACTCGGTGGCGCTCGCGGCCCACTGATGGGTCGCGACCCACCGGTTGAGAATGGTAGCTGGATACCATGGTACCACCGCGGCATACTCTACCAGAGTCCAGACTTGTTTCCAAACTTACTCTCCAACACAGTACAACCCAACTAAAGAAAGTTCAAACTTCAATCCGTTAGAATCTACGTCAGTCTGCTTCCATTTGTTTATGTTGGTTAATTCGCACGTTTGATGCCTCGCAAGAATCCCGCATCCAGAGCTTGCAAGCTCACAGGGTATTTTTCTGCTCTAATAATAAACATCTATCCATCAGTGTTGGAGACATGAACCCTTGTTAGAGATAGGAGTCACAGTGTTACAAATACGAGCCAACGTTAGAGACGGTAGCGAGCGTTAGAGACTGGAGCCAGTTTTACAGATAATAGCGAGCGTTGTATTGCAGGAATCCAGCTTCCAGAGATTGCAAGCCCACTGAGTATTTCCCATCCATCCATCCATTGTCAGAAACTGATTAATCCTGTACAGGGTCGCGGTGAGCCGGAGCCTATCCCGGCAGACACTGGACGCAAGACAGGGCTATACCCATGATAGGACGCCAGTCCATCATAGGGCAGCGGGGAAAATTCAGTCCGCAGGCCAATTAAACTATCCAGCAGCATGTCTATGTACTGTGGGAGGAAACCGGAGTAGGTATTTTCTGCTGTAATAATAAACAAGTATCGTCGGGGCAGTGGGTAGCCGGCAGAGAAACGCTCCGCGCAGCGCTGTGATCACGGTGGTGGTAAACTCCGTCCGCATCAACATCCATCCCATCGTGCCCATTGTTACAATAAATGCCGGTGCTAGGGCGGTAGATGTGTGGTTGAAGTTTCCCACACCGCCAATAGTTCAATGGCGAAAGTTGTTTAAGAGGTTTTCACTGCTCGATGTCTGAGTATTGCTCTCAAGCCGTGTCGAGCACGGCTATTCCGAAAGAACAGCTGTTTGGAGATAGGTATTGCACGAGCGCGTGTCTAGGGGCACTATATAGGAAGGCACTGCTATGGCCACCGATACACAATCGTAACCCATGGATCGTAACCTTACCGTGTGTTCAAATAGCCGCGCCACCACAACACTCGTGTGGTGAGGAGGGATGCTCACTGTGCGGTTACTCACTCAGCCACGTAGCAGCTTCTTCAATCGTTCAGCCATTCTTCTCCGGATTTGGAGTGGCGCTCCGGCCGCACCTCGTTGGGGGATGCGATGTGGAGGAGCGGTGGTGCAGAAAGTTAGCGCGCTAACCTAGAAACCCTGCTCACGCCCACCAACAGCGCTGACGATTGTCTTAAAGTAGGTGTGGGCGTGGTGCGGCACGGTGGCGCGGTGAGTAGCGCTGCCACCTCACAGCAAGAAGTCCCGAGTTCAAATCCCCGGCTCGGGGGCCTTGCTGCGTAGAGTTTGCATGTTCTCCCCGTGTCCGCGTGGGTTTTCGCCGGGCACTCCGGTTTCCTCCCACAGTCCAAGGACATGCTGCTGCATAGGCTATTTGCCCTGCGGACTAAATGGCCCCCGGTGCCCTGTGATGGACTGGCGTCCCATCACGGATATAGCCCCGCTTTGCGCCCTGTAGCTGCCGGGATAGGCTCCAGCTCACCGCGACCCTGTACAGGATTAAGTGGATTAAGCGGTTTCTGACAATGGGGCTCCGAGCAGCACTTCAAATGTGCGCCGCGCCAATAGAATTGATGACTCGTTCATCGCGAAGCACAAACTGCAAAACAAAACCGCAAATCGGATCACGCAGATTATACACGTGGCTCCTTAACGCGAACACCAGAGCGCCGCCGCGCATCACTTCCTCTCACGAACACAACTCGGAGCACACCGTGGACGACATGACGTGAATGACAATCAGAGCCCCTCCGCGAGAGGCCACGACACAATAACACATCTGCAGAAAACCGTTACTATAAAAGGGGCGGCAGGGTGGTACCGTTGTGACACTTGTGCCTCACATCAAGAAGCTTCTCGGTTCAATTCTTGACTTGGGCACCTTTCAGTATGGAGTTTGTATGTGCTCTTCTAGTTTTGCATGGGTTTCTTTTAGGTTTTCTGGCTTCCTCCCATAGCTAAAAATAAAACATAGACTGTACCTGATATTGGCCAAACATCCCCAATGCTAAAAACTTCCCCGAAATGTAATACATTGGGTTTAAACATTGTAATATTGCACCCCCCTATTGCTAAAACGTGGCAGGATTCTCCTGCAAATGAGTCGTGAGACTCGGTGAGGGTTTCCTGGGTAAACACGCATCCTCAGATGAGACGTGAGCAGCATGGTGGAAGCAATGCCTGCCTGAACAGACCGCTGAGACTACTTTGCCCATATCTTTGTCTTATGTCAACTGCCCATTCAATTTAACATGATTAAACATAGGACAGGGCATAGGCAGGTCAGGTCAATGTTCATAGCCGGTAAAGATATTTGTCTAAGGAGGTCCACTCATCACAGCCGTAGAAAATAGACGGTGCTACTGTGCTCTAAAGCAGAGCTTCAAGTGAATTCACGTGCCAGACAGATTCCGTTTCAGTAGAAGATATCCATGTTATTTAAATACCGGCTCATCTAACTCTGCCACTCCAGCATCAGCCATGCGCGCCCCACACACACACACGGAAACTCCTTCACCCTCTCGGTGAGAATCCCACCACTCACGAGAACACATTGGTGCATTTGCACCATGCAGCTAGGCAGAGGCTTTATTTTGGTGGCACTAACGGTGACACCATGCCAAGCCTTTACCGATTACTCAGAGTGCGAATCCACAAACACCAGGGGTAAGTACTACAACTCATCCAGGCATTATTTTGCACCTCAAGGCCCACTTGGGTATGGTCTTCACGGACCGCTAGGTGGCGCTCGCAGCCCACTGATGGCCGGTTGACGATGGTGGATCGAGAGCATTCCTCGAAGACAGAACATTCCAGTGCTCTAGTTTGTGGACCCGGTTTGGTCCCATGCTTGGAAATGTGGACCACGATCGCAGCACCTCTCCACATTTTCATTCCATGGCACACTTCCGAGCTTGCTCGATCTTTGCAACACACTGTTTGCCCAACTGCATGTGCATAATCGGCGGAGTTGCGAGGGTTGGGGGTGCGGGGCTGTCTGGTCGTACTGTCTGCAGTACTGTGCCAAGACCGAATTGAGAGCAGAAGGTGGGAGGTGAGGGATGGATCGGCACGGGAGAGAGTTTGTCTGTCCCAGCGTGTCAGGTTCTTTCATATCATTCCGAAAATACCACGGCCCCATCTGAGACGATGCTACAACACTGGAACCCTGGTTTCAAAGCACTGCACTTAGTGCATTGTGCATCTTTGAAATCTTGTGGAACAATTTTTGCGGCGCTGGCACAGATGGCGAACTTTTTCATCCATCGTGCTGAAGCCGACGCTTCGGTTAATATACCAGCAGAATGAC
>JAZEWU010000022.1:727713-753134 GCA_036362915.1 Geotria australis
CCCGTGGAGCAAACATGGTCCCCACACAGGGGTGAAATCAACTAACATTTCTCACCGGTCTGAGCGTATCATAACCCCCCTTCCCAACTGCACCGTACTGAACGCCTCGGCCACTTTCTTACTGGTACGCCGTGCCGGACCGTACCGGCTGACTTTGACCTCTGGCCCTGCATCGCGTGCAGCGGAACACGCGTGCGCCGCTATCGCGTTCGGAGTGCGTTGTTCCTGCCACCGGAGCGTCGATCCGGAGCCTGCTCCGACTCGTGCTGCGAGTCGGAACCGGTGGAAGCGTTCCGTTCCGCCAAGCGAGGTGCTGGTGCCCTGGCACCGTGGCCACGCGGCAAACGCGATCACCGGTGTGGAATTTATCCCAAACGTGTGTGCAGCAAACACAGCAGTTTCAGTGTCACGTCGGTATATTTTTAACTGCACTGTCGGCGTCTGTGCCACTGGAAATCATCAGGAAAAACAGACACAGCAACACGATGATGATAATAATAATAATACGAGAACGTAGGAATTAATAAGATGATATTTAGCAATCGATGAATGGCATACCGTTAGCCATATTTTACATTATTGTACGGGCCACAGAGCCCCAGTGTGCAATGCTGTTTGTTCAGCACATTTAACCTTAACTCTGACAAAGCAAACACTGCTAACCTTCTTGTTTAAATGTTAAAGGGACCCAATGGGAGTTTTCATCCTGTTAACTTTCCACACGATAAAAGGCACAGTCAATTGCGTTTAGAATTCAACAACAACATCCCGGGATATCCATGAGGGACCGTAACAATATGTAAAAATCTGTAAATACTTGTTTAAACTTTTGTTTAATGCGATTACACGCGCAGCCATATCCATTATGTGATTGGTAGGCTTCGTGGCGGGCACGGCCGAGAGTCGTCGTACACTCCGCGTATCGCCACCGACATTAAAGACAATCAACGTATTGAGTTGTGTTGCCGGAGTTACGTCAACATTCTAATTTTGTTTCTTGTTTATAAATGGATTGCCTTTATATAAACTATGCGGAATGTTTGTAAAATCACAGATTACATTTCTGTTATTTAAGTGAATCGATTGTACCTGTGGGCGGCACGGTGGCTCGGTGAGTAGCGTTGCCGCATCACAGCAAGAATCTCCCGGGTTCGAATCCCCGCTCGGGTGACTTTCTGTGTGGAGTTTGCATGTTCTCCTCGTGTCCGCGTGGGTTTTCGCCGGGCACTCCGGTTTCCTCCCACAGTCTAAAGACACGCTCCTGCAAAGGTTAATTGGCCTGCTGACTGAATTGCCCCCCGTGCCCTGTGATGGACTGGCGTCCCATCCTAGGTATAGCCCTGCCTTGCGCACTGTGCCTGTCGGGATAGGCTCCAGCTCAGCGCAACCCTGTACAGGATGAAGCTGTTTATGACAATGAATGAATGTGTGAGTGCGTGATTGTACCTGTGTTTTTGTTATTGAAACGGGAACACGGATGTTCTTGATAACCGTTGGGGTGACACAGCATTCATACAGACGTGTCCATCATTGTTATTCACAGTCACGTGTATTGTTTTAAGTTTAATGATTTATTAATCGAACCAAATGAATAAGCGACCTGAATGTGATTAAAAAACGAATGATTGATCAATAATATCCACAAAAAATAATATAAATCCTGGAAACTGAAAATGTTGGTTTTTACTGTAATTATGACAAGCTCTTCTATAGGGGTAAAATGTGAATGTTATTGGCGCACTCAACGCTATTTACTTATTAGACTGGAAAGATGTTCACGAATTGTATTTGTAATTTACAATTGTGTATTGTGTGTATTATAAAGTCTGCACGGAAGGTTATAAGAGGAGACACAAAAACGGACAATATTGAACGCATGTTTGGCATTGCACACTACCGCAAGGACAACTGCACATATTTTCAATGGTATATTTCACTTCTGTAAAGATGAATAATTAAAATAACATGTCAGGACAGCGGAGCTAATTTTGTGGCTTTAAAAAAGGTGCTCCGTGATGCCATGCGTCCGCGAACGAGCATAAAGCAATGATTGACAGGCTCTGAAATCAATTTAGCCTGTTTCCTGCACAGACTTCCATCTTTGTATTCCATCTGGCAAACAATACACAGAGCGCACACCCCACTGCTAACAAGAGATG
The DNA here is from genome assembly GCA_036362915.1 of Geotria australis. NCBI lineage: Eukaryota > Metazoa > Chordata > Hyperoartia > Petromyzontiformes > Geotriidae > Geotria > Geotria australis. The sequence continues at coordinate 729,873 of JAZEWU010000022.1, forward strand.
AGATATATATATTTTAATTTTTTTTAATGCATTGGTTTATTTTTGTTCGTAACGTATTTGCGAGCAAACACTTTCAATGTTACGCGGAGGATTTTAGGATTCTGACGTCTAAACGGATTAACTCGAACAAAAAAAAACCGCGAGAGAAAAGAAAGGCACGCTACAAGTATTTGTGGGTGTTAAATGTCACTTGTTAAAAACATTAAAATAGCTGCGGTTTGTTTTGTGTCGACGACCGACGCGGCATTAATTAATGAACAAATATTTCGCGATGCTTTAAGTGCTCTTTAGAATGTGGGAAAGCACCCACCCCAGCCATTAGAGTTGCCTTCACAATGCGACGCTTGTGAAAAGACGCGCACAAGGCCACATTCCGTTTACTTTGCGCAAAAATGCGAAGCCCAAGAAAGACGCACGTCGATTAACCAACAACACGGCGCAATTGTGCCATTTACAAAGAAGAAGATTCCACCTCAATTCTTGCAATTGTCTCAATCTCTAATTCGAAGTTCTTTGAAGTGAAGGTTAGTTGCAAGACTCGGTCATTTTGGGGAGCGCCGCTCCGATTGGATAACGAGGTGACCTTGCCCACGAGGCGAAGGAAAGTAGCTGGAGGAGCTCATCAGCCGCGATTAATGTTCTCCACGTCTCGTGCGACTCCGGGGGTGGACGGGGGGTGTGAGTCGGTGGTGTGAGTCGGTGGTGTGAGTCGGTGGTGTGAGTCGGGGGGTGAGTCGGGGGGTGGCCGAAGGTGCTGAAGGGGCGGCTCGCTCGCGTCTCAAACAGGAGCCCGTTGTTCCGGCGCTGCGGTGAAAAAGCCAATTATGTGTCGCAACAAGAGCTCGGCGTCAGGTGGACCTCCGATCTCCGAGCGCCGAGCGCTGCACCGTGCGACTGCCGGTTTACGGACGAACATCTTTTTATTTGGAACCGTACCTAACAGCAGAAGCAATAATTGTAACGGGCAGTTTCCACATGCAGCCATAACGCCTGATGATGCTTCCAACGTGGGAGACGAAACGTCTTGCACGTTGGAAGAGCAAGCATCACGTTGGATATCCCGCAAGAACAGCTCTGAAGAGCAACCATCACGAATCGAGCCGTGAATACCTACATCAGTACAATATGTGTAACGTTAAAATACGCAGCAACACGATATGTCTTGAAGTCCCACTCAACCGGGGCCTCAGTTCAGCGGTTTCCGCGAAGCGTTCCGCACCTGATAATATTTATTTGCGACTGAATTAAGAAATGTTACGTGGATCGCCCCCAAGTCGGTTTTCCATGCCCGTGTCGTCATTAGTAGAAAAAAAAGCCATCAATGTGAATTAAATTTAGCGGATTACTTCAAGAAATAAGGAATTAAATCTTGCTCAATGCTTGGATTATTTTCCAGTGTGGATGTATATTTTCTTGTTAAAAAAAATAAGGCAACGCTGCATTTTACGGCTTTTGATTTTATGTTTGCATCATTTTTTCTCCTCTCCATTTTTGTAATATGCTCGATACAAACATTTTAATTGCTTCCATTATTCACCTAAATGTGCTGCTTGCCTATCAATATAGAGATAATTTGAAATGCCCTTGTTTTTAGCAATTAAAAACAATTAAAAGCACGGACTACGTTTAAACTTACAAATATGTTTAAATATAATGGGTGTCGGTGTACAGCATGTTATGCCTCAGGAAATCCTTTTAAAAAGCGTATGTGCTTGAACAATATTTCAAAATTCAACGCAAAGGTGCACTCACGTGAGATTTGTGAATCCATGGCTGCTATTTTACAGTAAAAATGCAGACCTTAATTTGTTCAGTTCGGCGATGCACACTTTACACTTTAAATGCAATCATTTCTGGAGGGATAAAACTGACATACGCACCAAGACCACAAAACACGCACATGTGCACACACACACACGTGCAGACGGGCACCGGAACAAGAGCTCAACCGCAGGAGCGGCTCCCCGGCGTCCACTCTGGGCCCGGACTCTAATTGACAGGCCACACAGCCCAGAATAAATAGCTGAGCATTCAATGGCTGCAGCTCAAAAAGTCCCAAAATCACACTCCATTCCCCCCGCGCTTCCACCCACCTTCCGTTTTCCTGCACTTCATTATGTTCTCATTCGTGTCTCTTGCCGATCAGGGGCAAGACATCTGAGCGATGCTGCGGCCACCCGATCGATACGGTACACACATCACCCCGACCGGCGGCGGAGCGCGGCCCGGGGGCCACGGCAGGCGGGCGGGCAACGCTCGCTCCTCCCGTGCGGCGGCGGCAGGGAAGGGGGCCAGCGACGGGGCACCGGTGAGAAACGCCAGCGCGCTGATGGGTTGATGAATAGTCACTCGCTACGTCCATCAATTTAACAATAATAATAATAAAGCTATCACAAGAACTACTCACGTTTAATAAGAAGCAATTTGGTAACGATGCCACGGTATAGAGAACGATGTTTTTAAATCTACGTTTTTATTATTATCTTTAAGTGCGATTCAATTAATGTTATATTTTTGTGTTTACATACCGTGATATGCCACCTGATGTCCAAATTAAGTGTCCTTGATCTTTAAAATATTTAATAAAGCATTTCTTTTTTTACAATCTGTGTGACTAACAAGATATCCCTTAACCGTTTGGAGGAGTGAAAAAGTCATGCTCTGCAGTCTCAGTGGTCTGCTTTCCTCAAACGCTTCGTAATTTTGCATCCAGTTTAATGACCTCGCTAAATAAGGCAGTAAAAATGTCGACTGACAGCCTTCCTTAGCAAAGAAAACAAGACACAAATCCTTCCACAACCACATGGGCATTGATTTTATGGATTTGCCCCTGCAAAGTTGTGGTAATGATACATCACTGTTAAATTTGGGAGAACAAACGGTTTTTCCGATTTGTCAATGGAGGCGTGAAAAAAAGCCAATTGGGTGGCCCGGAGGGATTCGGCTTAGAGGCCTACAGGGCACGTGGAGCACTGGCGCAGTCCTCCACGTGGCCTACAGGGCACGTGGAGCGGGAGAGTGACTGTGAACCAGTTGAGAGACCAACATGTTTGCATGAGCCACGGCTCAAATCATACGATGTGTGTGTAAAGCAGGGAACACGGCCGCCCATACGCTACCGAGGATTTGTATAACGACAACGGCAAAAATAAACCCACCTTTTTCAAGAACACGAGTCGGATTAAGATTTACCTGCACAGCGCTCACAGCTAGGTGATTGCGACTAATGTACTCACAGCTATCTGCAGAACCTTGTTAGAGAACTAAATGTGTCTCTGTGTGAGTATCACCTCCTCGCATTCGACACGGCGTCGGGGCAGTGGTACAGCGGTTCGCACACAGGGTGCTATGGACACAGTAGCGACCCGAGTTCCATTCCTGACCAAGGTTATCGTGGATGAGCGACATCTGAACCGGCCCTGGGACTCCCCCATCACCGACCTACACTGACCCGGTAGGTGAAATATGGTGCCACGGCTCCTATGACCCACTGCGTGGAGAGGCCTCCATCCAGCAGTAGAGTGACAAAAAGCTATACATTGTCGAACGTAATAATAATGTAACTGAACTGCTAGTTTTTGACGTGGACAAAACAACATACAGTAGTGGAGTCCAGCAAAGCTTTACACAATAATTCACATAATAGCCGTTTATTTAAATTGGATGGGAGCCTAATAACACAGCGTGGCTCTTTTACAAGTGAGCCCTGCGAAACAAAGCATGCTGTGAAAGGTTTATTATCATGGGAGGACGCATTTGTGGAAAAAATATCTAGTATTCCTAAATAACAATAATCAGAACTCAGGTGAAAGTGCTCGGATGAATGTTGGGCTGCACTTAAACTTCACGCAGCTGATGCAAACATGAACAAGCGTACACTGTACAGAGAATGTGCAAAAATAGACAATTAACATCGCAACGGTTACACGCTATTGTGCTATTATTCACAATTATGTATGCAGAATGCGAGCACATGTATAAATCTAAAATGTGTTAGCCACCAGCAGAAGCACTAATGAAGCAATGAAATGAACAAAAGGAACATGCTTGCTAAATTAGGCTCGCATTTTGCACGCTTTCTAATGAAATACACAATGTTGCGTCGGAACAAGCCAGATTGGTTGCCAGCACTGGCTTCCAAATGAGTCTCATTTCATCCCGATGATCAACGATTCAACGACAGACGTCAAATTTTACGTCAAAAAAAAGTGTATAGCATTCAAAAATTAGCTGTAAAGTGCATTACACATTACCCTCAAAACCAAGAAGTTAACTTAATAAATAATAAAGGGCTTGGAGTGGGAGGGAAAAAAATCTTATAATAAATTGCCAGTTTTTGCACAACACCCTCATTCCAAAATAATGAGCTGCAAACCGCATTTGGTCAAATGTTTTTCAGATAATCTTGATAAGAGTGCGCTCGCTGGAAGCCCAGAGGAGCACGGAGCCGGGCGGTGCGAGGGCCAGACTGCCGCTGAAACAAAAATGATTGCACACGACAGCCGCTGCCGTTCGCGTTCAGCGGGAGGCGCGATTTGGCCGGGGAGGTATTGATTTTTCTGTGCGTAAGCGCCGTAACGAGTGCGCAGCTGTTGTAGCGACGAGTCACGCGCGGTAACGGCGATTGCGAGCTGCTCCGTCTGTCTCACTCTGTCACTATTCAAGCCCTGTTCATCTTCCAAGAAGACCACTTTGTGTCAATGTAAAACAGTGGAAATAAAGTGGGGGGTGGAGGGAATCATCGCAAAGCGCACACTGGCAGGCACGCGCGCCAGCCACCAACAATGGAACTCGTGCGTGAAACAATACAGGGAGGGGGATACGATCCAAAGAGAAAGATTCAGATGTTATTAAACATTTGGCAACAGTGCTGATAAATGGTTGAATTATAATGGATGTGTCAAAGCACATTAGTAGAATCCCACTGAAGTCTGCGTGGGCTGTTTTCCCTAACAACAGCAAAAAAGGGGACGCGTGCGTCGATTTCACACTTGATTGTGGAAGTTTGTGTTGCATGCGCCAGCGTTGTCGTGTAAAACCAGTGTTGCTCGTTTCGTATCTCTGCGCAAGCTACGCTTTTCGTACAAAGATCAACGTTATGTGTTAGTAATAGCAATACACGGCACACACATGTGTTGAAAGTTCTTTGAATATTGTTGTAGTTTCGAAGTGAAACGGTTTTTTTGCCGTAACTAAACACGCACACGCACGAAATTTGAAGCGTAATTATCAAAAACAGCGTGCGTTGCATTAACACGGACAGCAGGAAGGTTTGGCTCATAAATAGGTTAATTAGAGCCACACAAAATCCGGACATGTAGGTAAAGAAAATTACATTCCAGCTGTTTAAAATGAGAATATTGTCAAAAAACACAAAGAGACGCCGAGGAACCTGTAGGTGGCTAATGACGAGGAGTGAGAGCAGCCTGGGTAATGATGATGGGCGCTAGGAGCTCGGCGCCCGATCCAGCAGCCGCGCGGAGTGCCGGCGGGATGTCGGGGCTGCAGCGCCCTCTGGCGCCGCCGCCCTGTGCCCGCAGCATTTTCACACTACGAAGAGCCGGTTGAATATGTATTCACATTTCAGAATTGGCCTGGGAGGCTGCCCCGGGAAGTCTACCAGGCACGGCCCACTGGGCGGAGACCTAGAGGCCGACCCAGGACACGCTGGAGGTATTACATTCTTCGGCTGGCCTGGGAACGCCTGGGAAGCCCCCAGGTAGAGCTGGAATATGTTGCTGAGGAAAGGGATGTCTGGTCCACCTGCCTTAAAGAGCTGTCGCCGCTACCCTCACCAGGACGAGCGGTTCAGTGCTGCGACTCAGACTGACTGAGGCTCATGGTGCAGCCGCACGGCACGACCGTGGAATCTGTCATCGATGTGCACGCGTCTCCGATCCAGGCTGCGACCAGCCCAGCTCCGAGCCTCGGTTCGACTCCTGCTGCCTCACCGCCACGCTGCCCATGGCAAAATGTGAGCGCCACTGCACTTTAGCATCGCAATGGACTAATGACGAACGCTTAATGTTTTTTCGTGATTTGTTCAGCACCCGTGTAATGGCTTTCCACGTTACAACATGATAGAAGTGGTCATTATTATTATTAATCTCATAAAATACAGTACCGGGTAAACATACTTCTATTATAAATATACTCAACATTAAACTGCATTAGTGAATGTGAGGTAAAAAATGATAACGTAAATTGAAGGTGGAAATGTTTATACCGAGACATTTAAATCACATTTTTAAAATTTAGCAGTTGTACAAAAAAACCCTATTAGATTGCAGCCTTATTGAAAAACATTTTTAACCTTACTAATGCAATTTGAGCAATTACACGAGGTAATATTGCAGAGCAATAGTGACAGCAGGAACGGCAAACGGAATTATGTTCTCCTGATGTACAATGATTCCCACGGATCCATCTTTATTACGCACGCGCCACGCACATGCAGCCCTCGCGTTTGCGAATCAGCTGATGCTGTTTTGAAGCGAAAAAAAAGAATCAAAAGACAAAAAATAAATAATTCAGATATTATTCGAGGTTTTGCACACGATTGTGAAGTGTTAAATCGCAGAGTATTTTATTAAAATTAATTATGTCTCATTGATGTTATTATCATTATAAACTGTTATGGGATAATCACTTAGACAATTTATATCTGTGTGCATGTAAATATTTACTAATGGTTAATAAAGCACATTAAAATGCACCACAAGTTGAAGAAAATGCCACAAAGTGCAATAATGTATTTCACAGTTTAGTTGAGAAAGAAGTAAAGTGTGCTCCGCAATGTAATCATGACACTGAATTCCAATTGCTAAATTCCGTAATGTACAGAATTCACTAAACATATTATAATGCGGATTTTCTTGTTTTTTTTCAATGAAGAGAAACCGGTATGCAGTTATACATTTGCAAGTGTCTGCCCACACCGGTACACACAAAAAATGTATGCTGCTTCCTCTGCACACGACATTGTGATGGGATGATCATTTCCACGGTGAGGCACCAGCACACACACTCTCACTCTCGGAAACCAGAGGACGAATAATTACGGTCTTCGATATGAATAGTTTGGGACATCATATTTTAGACATTCCCACTGAAATTAAGCCATTTCTGTGTGGCAATGTCATTAGAGAATGTGAGCAAATGTAGAGGAAAATGACCGTGTTCCCGTCCATGCGTGGGTGAGGCGGGGCCCATAGGCCGGAGGCTCGCTCTGCGCCGCCTGACAGCCGCTGCCAGCCTGCGCCAAAGTGCACGTTCGTGTCTCAGGTATTTTACGCCCTCTGCAATGATCACCTCGCTTCATTCCCCCCTGGAATGGCCCATTAAGAATATTGTCTCAAATACTTTCGTCCTTCAAAGTTCAAACTTGAATGCTTACCGAGTGGCAGGAAACATTTAAACGCAAAAAAGCAGTTGTATTTTGACTCGTAAAAATGCACAACATCATACATAATTCTGTTAGGGGTCGCTACAATCACATTATTATACGCAGAATATTTCAATGGCATAGCTTACATACCCGAAATGCCACAAATGAATATTCGAACACAGTGCGCATTGTGTTGAAAATCTACATCTAAACACAAAAGCAGTTTCTACCTTGAGTTATACAGTCGTTCTAGCATAGAACAAGGCATTGGTGGTTTCCATGTCTTCATGTCTCCATGCGTCCGTGTGTCCAGGTGTCCAGGTGACGATGTCTCCATGTCTTCGTGTCTTCATGTCTTCGTGTCTTCATGCCTTCGTGTCTTCATGTCTTCGTGTCTTCATGTCTTCGTGTCTTCATGTCGTTGTGTTTTCGTGTCTTCATGTCTTTGTGTCTTCATATCTCCATGTCTTCCTGTTTTCGTGTCTTCATGTCTCCATGTCTTCATGTCTCCATGTCTTCATGTCCCCATGTGTCCAGGTGACGATATCTCCATGTCTCCGTGTATTAATGTCTTCGTGTCTTCATCCTTCATGTCGCTTGTATCGAATGTGCAGAAGCGATTCGATCGAGACTTCAAGTCTAATTATGCCACGCCCTCCCCTCCCGACATAAGGACGTCAATCCAGGACGTAAGCAGGTTTGAACCAGACGTAAGCACGTATTCCATGATGCAAAATCGCATTCTGTCGTACCACAGGCGCACACCTGCATTCCAAGGGTGGCATTTTTAAAGCTTCCACGTGACAAATGAAGCCAATTTATAGCTGCCACCATTCCCCCTCCGGCTCCTGGCCTCACACCTTTGCATGGCCGTCCTTGGAATAACAAACTTTCCATCCTGCACACATCAGCCTCACACACAGTCCAGTACTGTGCCTCCATGGTTAACCCGCATGCGGCACATGTGGTTTGTGTTTTAACTGCACAGTGTTTGTTTTTATTTATGCAAATCGTTGTTTGACTTTTGTAAATCAACGTGATAATAACGGATTACTGTAACAGATGCTTATGGCAGCATAATTTGTTTCAGTCTCCTAGGTTATTCTGTTATTGTTGAATATGCTGAATATATATACATAATCTGAAAGTATGGAAAACGTAAACTAAATCCGTGGTACTTATGAAATACTTTTTGGCCTGCATAATGTGTTTGTGGAAGCTGTTGGTATGAAACAGCATTGATCTGTTCACCTTAAGAGTGCTATGCAGTGTAGAGGTAGGTGGAATTGGTCTTTCTGCACATCGCTTTGCTTGAATCTGTCATCGGCTACACGCTTACCCTCCAGTGGCCCTCTCAAGTTTGTGCATTCATTGCTGTTTACATACTTGCTTTAATCTGTGCACTCAACCATCAACCATGCTAGGGATCTATAACAACTGTACTCATAGCCGCATTTTAATGCCCCCTAAATAAAACGTGTTTTGATATGTTTTTTAGTTGTATCCCTCCAAAAGATATCTGCAGTTGTTTAGCAAACTTGTACAATAATTTTGCTCATATATATTTTGAACTCAACTCTTTCAGGCTTCTTCAGTCAGTGCTTCAATCATCTCCTGTAGTCAATGTCCATTGGTTGTTCTAATAACGATGTCAACGGCAATCTCAGATGTTTAATACTTTATTTATTTAGATGTATGCTTTTATTTATCCAGTATAATTAGCAAAACCTTCTTTAAGGTGAAATTATTTTGAACTATAGAAAGAGGAAGGGAATTTAGCAGTAACGCTGCGAAGGTATTGTGAAAGAGAAAAGGGCAATCTAAACATTTCAAATGGAGCTCACTTGAGAGAGAGCGAGAGAGAGCTATACTCGGACTCTTATCATCTCCATTCAGTGTGTGGCCAGACCCCGATGAGAAGTGATACCCAGTTCTCCCCTAAAAATACCCGACTTACATTTATTTACACAGCAGAAGGGTAGGATTGACGTTAAAAGAACTAGATGTTTAATAAACACTCAATATCAAAAGAAAAACAGATGTAACAAGCCTTCAAAGAATGCGTTGCTGTCATACAAAAAAACCCCCCAAAAAAATGTGTTGCTGATTTTCCGTTCTCTTTCGTTGTTGACATGTCGTTCTCTCCGCGGCCCTGTGCAACGCTTTGTGACCCTTGGATGAAAAGCGCTATATAAATGCTATTATTATTATTATTAAAATATCCTTGTATTATAAAAACGTATCTACTTTCAAGATATTGAAATTGTTTAAGTTAATTTTACTGGAATTTAAGCTGTAGCAGGTAAGCTGCATTTTCAGACCATTTTCACCCGAAATTGAGTATCGTATCAGTGGAGGTAAATGAGGTTCCCCGCTATCAAGTACGAAGATATTTAATCAAGAAGGCATTTAAACACAGTCTCTACACTGTGTAATATTGCAATTGTCAAGCTTGAAAGACAAATAGGTAAATTAAAATACAATAATAACAAAGCATGCTTAATGAGCTCCTAATCTTATCATTTAACATTCTAAGTGTGCCAAAACACAACAATATATGTTACAGTAACAATGCTCGTGGAATATAGAAAAACAACAACGTGTGAAGCACATCCACGAAACCAAATGAAGAGGCAGAGGGAAGGAACGTGCTGCCTCGATGAACGTCGCGGCATCATGTTTGACTTGCCATTGTTTTTCATTTCTTTTTCTGTTCCAACCGATAATCCATATGTGCTTCAATCACTGCAGACAGTAGCATTAAAATATAGTGCCATCCCGGGATTATTTTGAAAGCACTTTTAATCTTTCCAGCCCTCACAACCGAAGCAAAATACAGCAGACTAAAATCATAATAGGCTTTTCTGCTCAGCTCCAGGAGCAGACGATCACACCGCATCTGGGTTTCTTACCTTAAAAAAAACGCGCCTATAAAATAATTCCCCTATATAATAAGAGGGGAAAAAACTGAAAGCTTGCAAAATGATTAATGAGTCTTTCATCACGCTCGGTGACCTTTCCAGATTTCCATAAATTGTCATAATTAACACAGTCATTACTATATGTTTAAGATAGTGCAGTGATGAACTCAGATGACCTATGCAGTGTGTAACGTTCAATTCAGCCATTTTGTGTTGCCTTTATACACAAATGGTCGCAGGGACAGAGTTTAAAATGATTGTGGTGGAGGTTTTGTTGTGTGCAACACCCAGTTTGCATTTTTCAGCTTTTACAGAAAGGTTCCGACCAGCAGCCGCAGCGACACTTTGTGCACATGGCGATACTGGTACGTTCGTGTGGCAAATATAATAATGCACACAGGGATAGTTCGCTCCCATGTCTGTGGAAAATGACTAGTATTCTCAGTGCCTTTGTTTCCAGATAGCGGTTTGGAAAGAATACCTTTACATATGTTTCGCAAATGCTGTGCATGTGGAATTGGTGCAAGTTCCCAATAACTCACAAATAGAACAAATGATATCAATGTATTCTCAAATCACAGTCATGAAAACAGTCTGCCGAGATCAAGCATTGATGTGAACGATTATATAAATAAATAAATCGGTTGTAACCATGTCCTGCAAACAAAATTGTGAAAAATATGTGTAGCATCACTATCCAATTTAGCTATGTTTGAAGAAAAACATTTGACAATGGACAATTCTCTGTTGTTTGGAGTCTTTTTTCGAAACACCGCTGAAGGCCGATCCCCATGCTGTGTCATTCACAGGGGTTGTTTGACCATGCTCTCCACCACACCGGTGGTCAGCGTGGGTTGATGAAGCAGGGACGCAGGTCCGGTTCACATAATCGCGCGCCAATGATGTTAGCTGTGACGGGAAATCGAATACAGGTCGCCGGGTTCACTGGGCAGTGTGCCAACCATCGTGCCACCACTCCAATCATGATCTTAAATATTTTCAAACTTCGGACGATGCAGACCTACCGGAAGAAAATAAATTACTTAACTCACCATACTTTCGACTGTAATTCTCCCGCATCTTTCCTGCAAAAAATATGTGATAGGGAATTTCAATTACGTGACATTAAATGCTCAAACAACAGGAAAACAACACTCCCAAAATAACAACTGTACTGATGTAGGTTTTCACGGCTCGATTCATGATGTTCTTTCGGGATAGCCGTGGGAGGAGAAACGTCGCGAGGGAGATAGGGAGATCGCTCGACACAGCTATCCCGAAAGAACAGCTCTGAAAAGCAACCATCAATAACATAACTGGCAACGATTGTGCCAATCGCAGGCGCAGCGTTAGCAGGCCACGTTTTTACATCATATATGAGCAGAGCGGCACGGTGGTGCGGTGAGTAGCGCTGTCGCTTCAAAGTAAGAATCCCCTGGTTCGAATCCCGGCTCGGGTGCCTTTCTGTGTGGCGTTTGCATGTTCTCCCCATGTCCGCGTGGGTTTTTGCCGGGCACTCATGTTTCCTCCCACTGTCCAAAGACATGCTGCTGCATAGGTTAATTGGCCTGCGGACTAAATTGCCTCCGGTGCCCTGTGATGGACTGGCGTCTCATCATGGGTATAGCCCTGCCTTGCACCCTTTGTCTGCCGGGATAGGCTCCAGCTCACCGCGACCCTGTACAGGATTCAGCGGTTTTAGACAATGGATGGATGGATATAGGAGCAAAGACAAGTTTGACGGTTCAACTCCACCGTGTCGTGACAGCAGCTGAGCAACAGTTACATTCATCATCATCATCATCACCACCACCACGTCCCTCTGCCCACGGCAAAGCCCCGGAATTGACGTTCAAATGCAGAGGAGGCAGCGTTCTAACAAATGCGGCGTAATTTGCTTCCAGTTAAGATAATTTTCACATTTGCTCAAAAATTACTAGCGTAATATTCTATTAGTATGATTTATTTTTTCCTTCTTAAATTGGCTCATTACATTGTTAGCTGTTTAGATAGAATACTGTAATATATTTTCCCCATTATAAAAGTCATATCATTTGCAATTTCCATTAGAAAAATGGTGTTGCCTGGCTGAACAAAGCATCAACGTGTGAATGATGTGCACACACACAGTCTCTGCGCTGAGGTGATGGTTTTGACGGTGTTGGTGATAATGTTTTCTCCATCATATTGCACAAGAAGTCACATCTCACATTTGGTTTCTTTATTCACTCGTGTTCAGTGTGTTTGTGCACGTGAGGTGTGTATACTGGTTATGTGTTATTTAAAGCACAAATGACAGAGCAAAATATTCCGGCAGCTGCGAGTTGTGCGCTGTTCTATTCCTAAAGGATGATTAAATTCACGTTTTTTTAAATGAGAAATTACAATCAATGCATCAACACAACATTGCTACGACGCCAAACGTAATAGCTGTACTGCAGTGAACAAATCTAGATTGTTGTGTTTCGTTGTCGGGAGACATATTTTCTGATCAGCTTACCAACTGGTCTTAGTGCTCAAAACGCAATCATTATTATTGCATATTAAAACGTAAATTTGTAGAAAAGGCGTTACACTTTGTGACATTGCATATGCATTTTAATGTGCATCAATTTTGTAAATTATCCCGGAGTCAGTTCTCCTTATAAAAAGCTTTTTCCACTGCTTTTGGTGTTGCATAACTTTATCACTAACCTAAATGCTAACAACAGCAGCACTTAACCTTACACTTATTGACTAAATATACCAGATGCAATGCGGCGAACATACCCCCCCCACCTTATCAAGCTCCCATGTAATCAATACTCGTGTGATGGGGAATGCATTAGCGGAATGGCGACCTTCGCAAAACCACACACAAACATCCTCCGACAAAACGGATTGAAAACCCTTAAGCGGGGACGAGGGAAAGCGGCGCAATATTCAGATAAGTGTTTTTTTTTTCCGCGAGAGACGAGTGGACGCGGCGCTAGGGAACAGCGGCCACACAAACACGCTCGCAATTTGGTTGAAAAAGTATTTCAAAAGGGGATAATTTAAATCTTTCTTTGGTGGCATGAGGAGGTACAGAAAAGTAATATAATTTCCAATCATTCACTCATGTGTAATGTTTAAGGTAATTTTTTGATGTGGCATAATTGAGGCTAATGTAAAATCTAAAGTTTTCATATTTAATTAAAATTAACATGCAAAGCAATTGGTTAAAAGTTGCTCTTGAAATAAATCCACTTAAATGTTTGAAATGAGTTACTCAAATGGAATTCCTTCATGCCATTGGCACCTTGATCTACTGAGAGGCACAGGGCAAAAGTAAATTCATAGCTGTCAATGTGGCTTCACTCCATTGAAAGGCATATTCCATGTGGCATTTCATCGTGCTAAAGAATTGCAATGCATGCCCAAGTATACACCATTAACATTTCACTTCAATGGCAAGCAAAGTGTGCAGCAATGAAGCCTCACGTGAGGGATGTGAGCAAGCTGTCAATTGGGATGAGCTAGAACACTGTGTAGAATGAACTGGGGAGACCTCATGGGCCGAATTAAGCAATATTGACAGGTAGGTTGTGCCACAGAAAAAGACAAGGCCCTCTTATCATGTGCCTCTATGACAGTTAAGCCCAAACCACAATAGTTACACACTTGTGAAAAAAAAACAACTTCTCTACATCCCCATGAGGATGACACCGTAAGCAATGGAAACCCGGAATAAAAATCAATCTAGGATCAGTGATATCAAGCCACTTAGCAGCCTAATCGACAACATGACCTCAGGATGTCCACACTGCGGTTGATCAATGAAAGCATTATCTGCTACTTTCCATGGATGGGTTCCCACAAGCACATAGACTCCCTCGCACGACACAGCGCTGCGGCGTCGTCCAAACGGCAATGAAGCGGCGTGTGCAGTGCGCCGCGCTGTGGGGGCAGACATACTGGAGCTGTAAATACGGCTGCAATGAAACACGACTGAATAGATCACATTGTGCATTGCATTTGTTGTCGAAAAGCGTGTAACATTTTTACAATATTTTGTTATCGTGCATGATATTTAACAATGATTACAGAGGCTGGAAAAGGTGGCGACCCACTGCTGAAAATGGAGTGGAGTATGTTTAAAGGTGCTCATACATTTCAAATTCACACCATGGTCTGCTCTTTGTATCGCACGATCTATTTTACGATCTGGATTTTGATCTTCCCTTTGGTCTCTGAGATCTGTGAGTCACTCTTATGCCTGTCTCGGTAATCTGTCCTCCATCCTGCACACGTTTCCCACCATTCACAACTGCCTCCTCCTCCTGCTAAACTGCACACAAGGTTATGTCATATCATTCAAGTTCTTACAATTCTGACAAGTGCTCAAGCATGAATCATTGTTTTCAGCAGTGTGGACGCTTGTATGCCGTTGGCGATGCTGTGATTCCTCGGGCCTTCACTAGCCTGGAGGATTCACCTTCACTGAACAGTCATGTATTGTCTGCTAATGGTTTTATTCTTTTTGACTTCACTTCACATGTCCTGAATACATCATCACTATATATTTAGAAACTATTTGTTGGAATGAGTTATGGGTGTAGAAACACATTTTAAGGATGCAATTATCACCCAGATTATGTCAAAACGAAAATCATCTTTGAACACTGAACAATGGATGCACACAGCGTTTTGAAAAAAGATGTAGGATTCTGTAATTGCAAATTTGACGCAAACTTCCCAGGCTTATAATGTGTTGCAAAGTTGCTTAAATCAAACATTTTAATTTACAATAGTAGATTTCAAAAATAATAAAATGAATTACATTACTGCTTTTGCAATTCGTTGAACAAAACGCAATTATGAGCACCGTAATGTGATATAACGAATCGCACGCAACCCGCTCCGAGTGACTAATGGAGCACTCCCGCCATCTCGTGGCCAATTCGTTGCCACTACAATATGACACGTTCACCACATTATACACTGCCGAGGAAGGGTTTATCCCGGCTCGGGTGCCTTTCTGTGTGCAGTTTGCACGTTCCTCCCGTGTCCGCGTAGGTTTTTCGCCGCGCACTTCGGTTTCCTCCCACAGTTCAAATACATGCTGCTGCCTTGGTTAATTGGCCTGCGGACTGAATTGCCCTTGGTGCCCTGTGACGGACTGGCGTCCCAGCATTGGTATATCCCTGCCTTACGCCCTGTGCTTGCCGGGATAGGCTCCGGCTCACCGCAACCCTATACAGGATTAAGCGGTTTCTGATAATGAATGGATGGATGGTCAGGGTGCTGGTTGTGTGTGCTGTACGGTGGCAGAGGCTCGTCGAGGCTCTTTCTGCTCCGGCCCGTGGATGAAGCAGAGAGCGCGGAGGCGACGCTGCGCGCATGTTGACTCAGTGACGGAGTGCTCAGGAGGAACACGCAGGAGCCACACTGCATGGGCTCGCATTCCTCGCTGCCATGGCGATGTACGAAACACTCGCCGCAGCAGACGCACGGGCATTTTCCAGTCGCGAGAAAACAGGATGTCGGACCCGGCCCTACTAAGGGCCGTGCGCGCCAGAGCCAAGACAATGAACCTGAGCAGCAAGAAGATGAGGCGGCTACCTGGCGCCATAGGGCAGCTGCCCTGGCTGGAGCGACTGTGCGTGAAGAACAATGCCCTGAGCGAGCTGCCCGCCGAGATGCACTCCCTGACGCGAGTGAGTGATTGAGTGCCGGCCGCTCAGCACAGCACGGTGTTTACGCGGTCGTTGATACCAAACGCTAACACAGCAGTCGCGTTCAGCGCTCTTAGAAAAACACGGCCAAGACTGGCAAGTTGTGTTGACGCGGCTGTCACCAACTCCGACACCGGCGAACAGTTTGCGTGCGTTGAATGCAATCCTGCTGAGAAAATAAACTCACCAGCATAAACTAAGGCAGTAGTGTACTCGCCGATGGAATGTGTATCAAAATATAGTGGGATTTTTTTCTTACGTAGATAGACAAATACGTGGGTGGTGATTTGTCTGTTTAAGTTAGTTCTATTTTTCTTAAACAAGCACCTCGTAGTCATGAATACATGCCGGCTGTGTTGCGAATAACTGCGGATTTTGTCCAATGTCGATTGGCTGTATCGTCACACTTCACGGCAGTAGAATTACTCAGTTCACCTTTCTGATGATTGGGGATGGTATTTATGTTTAATACAGTCCAATGACATGCTGTTACATAGGTTAATTGGCCTGCTGATTAAAATTGCCCCCGGTGCCCTCCTATCCTGGTTATAGCCCTGCGTTGCGCCCTGTGTCTCCCGGGATAGGCTCCGGTGCACCGCAACCCTGCACAGGATTAAACGATTTCGGACAATGGATGGATAGATTATGGGATATCTAACGATTGCTTTACGTTGACGATTCTGTTGTATTTTTCTAGCTCTCAGAGTTGAATCTGGGAAACAATGAGCTTCAAGAGGTGCCAGAGATCTTGCGCCAATTGACGTCGCTGCGAAAGCTGCATCTTTTCAACAATCGCATCGAACGCTTTGCAGATAACGTTCTAGGTACGTCTTTCTGTTACAGTATACGGATCAGGCTAAACCTCCAGCGAGGCATGGTTTTATTATTAATTAATACCAGTCTGGGAAATGTCACACGTAGGCTTTCACCACCAGTGTTGTGATTCAGAATAAATTTGTTTGGGTTTAATTGCGTAGCTATCTCAATTTTATCAATAACCCTCCATCACTCTAAAGAAGCAACCGCGTCAAGTTGTCACGTGGGCAAATACGCCAATTGTATTGTGCTTGCTTGTCCAACCAACATCATTAGGGTTTTTTGAAAAACCAGATCAGTTGGTGCATATGCCCATGTGACAACTTGATTTGATTGGCTCTGTGAAATGGTGCACATTATTCCTACACGCGCTCACCAAAAAAATAATTGTGAAGCATACTGGTCGCAAAAGCCCACAGGTTAAATTTATAAGTGTCACAGGAAGTATTTTAGACCGAGAATTGCTTTACAAAGCGGTTCTTTCAAGAGAGCCGTTTCGAGTGCCACCCCTCTCTCATTCGCAACTCAGAACGTATCAGAACGTCTGAGGATGCCTCTAACGTGAGAGGCGAAACGTCGCGAGAGAGAGGAGGAGCGCTCGACACGGCTATCCCGAAATAACAGCTTTGGAAAGCAATACATGAGTATTTTAGACTGGTCTATATTATTTTAATCTCTATATTCTGTGTTTTACTGTCTACAGACCATTTTTCGTTTTAACCTCCCACTACTCCTCTCCAGCTGCATGACCCTGCTCTGCTTAATTAAATATTGTGATTTTTATTCTAGAAATGTTCTCTTGTTAAACCGGTTCTATTGACAGCATCACAAAGCTACACGTAACCATGAGTGATGTCATGTGTTTAGAAGGGTTGCACAACTTGGTGATGCTCAACATCAACAACAATCAGCTGAAGACCCTCCCGAGGAACATCAACAAGTATGCGTCCACAGTGATCACACTTTGCATTTTGATAAAAATGCAGTACTAGTGGTGCGGTAAGTAGCAGTGCCGCCTCACAGCAAGAAGGCTCCGGGTTCGAATCCCGGCTCGGGTGCCTTTCTGTGTAGCGTTTGCTTGTTCTCCAAAAGTCTGCGTGGGTTTTCGCCAGGCATTCTGGTTTCCCCCCACAGTCCAAAGACTTTCTGCTGCATAGGTTAATTGGCCTGCATACTAAATTGCCTCCGGTGCTCTGTGATGGACTGGCGTCCCATCCTGGGTATAGCTGTGCCTTGCGCCCTGTGTCTGCTGGGATAGGCTTCGGCTTACCGCAAACCTGTACAGGATTAAGCGGTTTCTGACAATGAATGGATGGATGCAGTACTGTACTGAAGCCTTTCCTGTGAGTCTACATGTTTTCACACGAACATCCGTAAGCTCAATTGGGATTAAACGTTAAAAACCATCGCCCCCTATTGCGAAAACTTTACAGGACCCTTCTGAGAGAGTATTAAGACTCAGTGAAGCTTCCTTGGGTAAAGAAGCAAAATCATGGGGGTCAAGGTAGAAGCGTTCACGTCGCGATCCCTGTCAAGTAATACTTGGTATTACCTGCGAATTCTACCAAACACTTCGAAACCGAGCTGAAAGACAACGATGTCCAGAAGCTGACCATCGTGCTTCGAATCTTCTTCTTCTTTGCGATTCTTCGAAGCACGATGGCCAGCCTCTGGACATCTTCGAATAATCGCAAAGAAGAATTATGTTTGCGATGCGTTTCCATCAACACACCTCTAGAGGGGTGTGTTGCTTATGGTTGCATGATATCATACGTCGACGGTGACAGCAGGCGCAATGCTCAGGATGTCCAAATCATTTGTTGGAGTGAAGACAAAAATATGGTTCTGGCTGAGGGCCAGATGACCTTAATCCAAGCCTACTTTCATTATGCACGGACATTAAACAGCCACTGCACACAGCTGTTACTAATGCAACCCTGCGTGCATGGAAGGTCTTTGCGATACATCAGGATATGACAGCTGAGAAGAGGAATTACCTTTAGCCTTCACAAGCCACGTGCAAACAACGTAAACGTGGGGGTAGGCATAGCTAAACTGGGATAAGCGGCAACACTCGAGTCAAACCACCCTACAGGTCTCTCTCCATCGGTACCAAGACGGGTGGAGATCAAGGATCCACACGCTTTCTGGCTGCAGACAATTACCACGTGCAGGGTATAGGATTGAGAAAGGGTTGCAATGACATTGGAGAGTGCTGTCTGGGCATATTGTCACTTACATCACAAGTCAAACACGGATATATGGATATTATTGACACATTCTTGCCCAACCATCGCAAACAACATTACGCTATTATTGCCATTAACTTGAGTGTTGGGGGATCTGAATGTGGGAGTTACAGCATCTGCCTGTCGAGTTTGGCAAATACAATTCGACACCTTGGTTGCTTATGAATTGAAATGGGAGTAATGTTCCTGCTGAACCACGAAAAAAGGCTTCGTAAATTGGGCCTGCTGCCTCTAAACTCATTCACCCACAATTTTTTGACGCTTTTCTGTGGTAATAATTCGGAAGCAAACGTGTAAATTCCACAGTACTACGGTGGAGAAGTCTTATTCATAGCGCAACCACCGCTGACTTCCCACAGTGTTGCATTCCTTATATCAACCCCAGAGGGATGATGGATTGAGTGAAACCACAATTTGGATTTAAAATCGTCATTACGATGGACTGGCGTCCCATCCTGGGCGTAGCCCTGCCTTGCGCGATGTGTCTGCGGGATAGGCTCCGGCTCACCGCGACCCTGTACAGGATTACGCGGTTTCTGACAATGGATGGATGGGTGGAATCGTCATCACCACTGCAATGTAGGAGGATCTGCATACAGACTGGCTGAGAAGTCCAAGGTCGTGCTCACTGTATCTGCATTCAACAAGCATCACGTTCATTGCCACGGGAGACCAACTCGATCACTCTCACTTGTGGGCCATTGCTGGGACGTTGTCGTTGGCGAATATCGCCCATGTTCTCTAAACCGTGTTGCATTGGCCGTCGAGTCTGACGAAGCTGCAGAGACTGAGTGCGAACGGGAACCTGCTGGAGGGCGTTCCCGACGAGCTGTGTGGTCTGGTGTCCCTCGCGGAGCTGCACCTGGCCAACAACCGCCTCACGGCGCTCCCAGCTCACTTGGGACACTTACACAATCTGGAGCGTCTGCACCTGCAGCACAACGAGATCCGAGAGCTACCGGAGGTAACGCACGAGTCGGTGCAGATGCATAACCGGCATGGTATTAGTGTCAGAAAACGTAAACGTCACAGAGATTTCGTGTTCAAATGATCACTGAGACGGTGCTCATCTGCTTAGCTTATTGTGGAATTCTGCAGCCCTATAGCAGGGGCAAGTCTATCCATAGGATAACCGCTGTTGACTTCCTCACGAAATGGAACTCATTTTACGAACCCTTCGTAAATCCACTGCGGGATGAACTATTAACTGCAGCACCCGGAGAAAATGTACGTGTGTGAAGGGGCAACACTCTATCCCATTCAAACAGAACAGGTGGTGTCTACATTTGCTGTCCTGTCTTCTCGTGTCGAGCCAAGGTAAGGCACCCTGACACCCACGGGAAGGGAGTTCACATCTGTGCAGTGACCCACCAACCCTGGCCGCTGCCTCCTCCACGCTCGATTACAGGGGTTCATGGCCACCATTGCCTGGTTGATCATGACAAATGTTACTTTTCTAAATCTATTTTTAAGACCATGGTAAGGTACTTTCTAAACCTGTTCCCATGCTATTTTAAAATAATATCTCAAAAACATAATTCAGTTCTGTACTTGACCTTCAAATATAGTAACATAAAATCCCCCAATCGGTTTGTTTTTCATGTTTAGAGTCTTGGACGGCTTCAGAAGCTGGAAGTTGTTGATGTGGCAGCGAATGAACTCTGGGTTTTCCCATCAAGTGTAAGTGTAAAAACATTGACTCACAGCACGGTACACTTCGCAGTTATTTTTATATAAAGTATGGTAATTGGTTAAACATGACTGTAAATGCAATTGAAAGATCAAATCATTGAAAAAGTGTTGTTTTTTATGTCAATATAGGACACGGCATATACACATAATTTACTGATGACCAACACAAAAGAAGGCAAAAATATAGGACTATTTCTGTCAACCTCTTATCCGCAGATACTATTATTTGAAGAGTCAATATGGTCATGTGGTAGTGAGTTACGGGGTCCGAGTTAAAGTCCCTTTCTCTTGGACGGTTTTAAAACAGAACAAGTTGACTTTTACTCGAGCTCTTAATCCTCGCCACCAACAATGTACACTGGCTACCGCAGAAGTTGATGCAATAGCTGGGGGAGGCGCGGGAGTGGGGGCGGAGGTGTGGGCGATGTTTACGTTTGTAGAAATGAGACGTGTTTGACAATCCCGGGAAACACCGAACGGTTGAAAGCAATGAACCTACAAAACGCCTTTTTAAAAGTTCAATTAGGACTGTACTTGATGTAGGTTTTCACGGCTTGATTAATGATGGTTGCTCTTCAGAGATATTCTTTCGGGATAGCCGTGTCGTGCGATCTACCTTGCGACGTTCCGCCTCCCACGTTGGATGATGCTTCCAACGTGGGCAATCCCAAAAGAACAGCTCTGAAGAGCAATCATCTACTAGGACTGCCTTTTCTCAAAATGCATGTTCTCACTGCAAAAGTGATCCTCTTGTATGTTTATCCTTGGTACTTGAGTTTCCTCCAAATTGCTTCAAAAACTCTTTAAAAGTAAATCGCCACACATGCCAATGCAGCAGCTCCTGAAACAGGTGTCTGGAAAAGCTCTCAGTCTCACACGTTATGCAGCCATCCCGTTCAAGCACGCGTGGCCGTACCGAGAAGGTGAATAATGCCTTGTTCTTGCCCCACCCCTCCTCACTGCCATGGTGCAGCCAGTCAATGTTATTCAAAGTCATGAATGCTGTGAAGCTGCCTTTCTGGTAAATCTGTGACGTGACGTGGGTGATTTTACAATGCTACAAAAAACACCGTGCAGCACGGTTGTCTTGATCAGTGGCCCTAAGAGTAATGGAGTGCATGTAACGCATAACACCTACTACACCACGTAGGGGATCTCCTGCTGTGCAAATCCTCTATGCTGGCGGTACCAACAACCACTTGTTGTCATTTAGCAGCTTGCTCACAAGGTTTTCATGGGAAACTTACGAAGCAGAGGTAATGTTCGTGCCCTTTGGCAGCCCAGAGCCAGAGATGGAAATTCCACATTCCTACATATGGGCAGGTCTCTACAGGACAACGAATGTTTAATTCAAATAAGGGGGGTACATGAATCACAGGGAGTGATGGGTTGAGCCAAACGCTCACTGGGTGTTGAACTTTCAAGCGTTTGTGAATCCCGTGTTCTACCAATCTGCACTTCATAAAAAGATATTCATTCATTCATTATCAGAAACCGCTTAATCCTGGACAGGGTCGCGGTGAGCCGGAGCCTATCCCGGCGGACACAGGGTGCAAGGCAGGGATATACCCATGATCGGACGCCAGTCCATCACAGGGCACCGGCGGCAATTTAGTCCGTAGCATGTCGTTGGATTGTTGGAGGAAACCGGAGTGCCCGGCGAAACAGATATCAGCCCCATTATTCAGTCGTGTAACTTCTGCGCGGAACAGTGTAGGTAGGAACAAGGCATCCGAGTGCTAATGGATAACGACTGTAACATGACATCGCTGAATGCGTGACGCAGCTGCACAAGTTGCCCCTGAAGGAGCTCTACTGCGAGGAAAACCCGTTGGTGCGGTTTTCCCCGGTGGAATCGGTCCAAGAGAATGAGGTGATGTCACTGAAGGCGAGTACAACTGCAATACCCGCACCCATGCACAGACCAACTTAACAGTCTAGAGTTGTGTGTATATATTACTGTAAGACATTATAAGAAATATCTTAATCTGTGAGTTATTTTCAAAAGTATTGTACGCATTGACAATGTCACTTAGGTTCTTTGTTTCGTGTATAATTTAATACATTATTCACGAGTGTGTATGAGGAAATATAATACTCTCAAGTTGTACTCCGCGGGCACACTTGCAAAACAGGTTTGCTTCGAGGAAGGTTTTTTTCACGCATCTTCAAGTAAATGATTGACGATCATAATTAGTGTAGTTTTAGTCTATTTCTCTACAGTAGGGGTGGAACGATTGCGGATGACATGAGTTGTATTCTCAGCTGCAGCTGAAACCATAGGCGAGTTTGCGTCTGAACTGGACCTGCCTAGGAAGCTCCCCTCCCCCCACTTCACCCACCCACCTCAACAGCGTGGTGAAGTATGGTCAAACAACCCCCACGACTCACGGATGTAAAGGAGACCCAATTCCACTGACTTCAGAGTTCTCGTTGGAACGTGGGAGACACGGAAGCAACTCCCCAACATGTGGAGGTGCTATGCTGATGACATCCAAATC
>JAZEWU010000022.1:763430-779267 GCA_036362915.1 Geotria australis
GATGGAAATACTGAAGGACACCTGTAGTAATGGAGTGGTGTTCTGAATGCAACCGCGCGAGGAGAGCGGCGGCCTCCTCACCGTGCTGGTGGCCTCGCAGGGCAGCGGGGAGACGATGAGCAGCGTGACGCCGGCCGTGTCCGCACTACGCATGGCTTCCACGACGTCCACGTGCTTGGCCCACTTGCAGTCCTCACCATCGAGAGCCACGATGCAGTCTCCATCCTTCACACCTGCCAGCTGGGGGCCATAGTAGCACGAAGCACTGATGTGAATGTTTGTAAGGAGGAAAATGCGATCCAAAATTGAAAATAAAATACCAGTTAGGAGTAACGTCGCTTTAGTATAATTTATGTTTTGACTGAGCCCATCATGATGGTTGATCTTCAGAGCTGTTCATGGGGGTCAAGGTAGAAGCGTTCACGTCGCGATCCCTGTCTGGTAATACTTGGTATTGCCTGCGAATTCTACCAAACACTTCGAGGCCGAGCTGAAAGATAACGATGTCCAGAGGCTGACCATCGTGCTTCGAAGAATCGCAAAGAAGAAGAAGAGCTGTTCATTCGGGATAGCCGTGTCAAGCGCTCTCCCTCTTTCCCTCACGTTTCGCTTCCCACATTGGAAGCATCCTCAGGAAGCATCATCACAGCCGAGGGTGATTCCAACGTGGGAGGCGTAAAGTCGCATGGTAGAGCGCTCGACATGGCTATCCCAAAAGAAACAGCTCTGAAGAGCAACCATCATGAATCGAGCCGTAAAAACCTACATGAGCCCATCAAGTTTTTGGGGACAATAAACACCTACCACTTTTATAAAGTCCACAGTGGTCCTCTTACGGACAAAGTCAGCCCTGCTAAAATAAAGTGCAACGTCCACCAATGGCTCGGTGTCACGAATGACGATGGCGGCTACCTCGGAGACGCTGTGGGCCTCCACGGTGGCCACCCTGACGGGCGAGTCTCCGCGCAGCACGAGGCCATAGCCGTCGGCGCACGGCACCAGCCGCACGGCTCGCGGCGACGTCCAGCTGTGCTTGGCCGAGAACACGGACAGCGGGCCCTGGCACAAACAAGGACATCGTCAACACGGCGCTCGCGTTTACCCAACACGAGTGTCGCTGTAACCGCCTCCAAAATGTAAGGTAGAAGTGCAAGTTAATTGAAACTAATGTCAATCGTATTGTGCGAGACTTCTAGCGTGTATCAAAAGCAAACGCGATATGACCCGAGTGGCAGCGCATTACTCGCTGCTGGATGCAGAGGTATGTAGTTAAATCTGGCACCCTGGTTGATGCTGCGGGTGTATTAATCACAAATACACACTGTCCGCATTACAGTGGACGTTACACATACCATAACGTAATGAAAAAGCATAGGCCCTGTGGGCAAGCTCTAATAGGTCAAACTTGCCAAACTTGAAAAATGACTCGGAAATTACATAAACGGTATAAGTAGACAATTTCGACACTGACAGACTAATGTCCACTTGTAGCCCGGTGCGTCACCTTGTGCTGCACAAGAACAGCTGTAATTATGGAGTCCACAAAAGGCTGAATGAACCCAGTAGAGCTGAGCATTGCTATGATTGAGATGAGAAGTGGTATACGTTGCAAATGCTCATCCTTAATACAAAGTTAATAATATCCATTCCTTTGGTAATCCCCTGCTGGATTAGCAAGTTATGGGGCTTCTTCAGTCATACTTCACCATGCTGGCCAGTGTGGATTGATGAATACGGGGGAAAAGACCACGACTGATTCAGATGCCAATGACCACTGATGTTAGCCGTCACTGGGAATTAAAATCAGGTCACCTGGTTCGCAGTACTGTGTGCTAACCACTGTGTCACTAAGCCACCCGCTGCAGCCAAGCACTAAAATAAAACTTCAGACTAAAATGTATACGTAATTTATGATATAATCACTTCATTACAGTGTCAGGTCATAACCATACGTATAATATTTCAGTGCAATGTTATGTCCTGATAGCTCGTGTGTACAAATGCAAAAATGAATAGACCGATATGATAATCATTTATACATTTACTACAATGCTTCATTTCCATTGGCAGAAAACCTTACCAGCTCATGGAAAAAGTCCATCACTTTGACCTTGGAAAAATCTGGAGGCTTCATTTCTGCCTTATGCAGGGACTTAGCTGTAAAAAAACAAAATAAACGTCACATCAACTTATTTTATCTTCCTATTTCTTCTGTGAAATATCCTGCCGTACAAGTGTTAAGAATGTACATTGTTTACAACTAGGCATGTACAACTTTTCACAATCATATCACGTTGACATTGCAGCAAGCAGGTCTTTACCCCAAAGAAAGGCACAAACAATAGGGGGCGATGTTGCCATGTCTAAACCCAGTAAGTACCGTTGAGGTAATTTGTTGGCATTGGTATGTTCGCCAATACCAGTTACATTGTATGTTTGGTTTTTTTTTATCTATGGGAGGAAACCGGAGAATCAGGAGGAAACCCATGCAGCACAGAGGGAGAAGATACAAACTCCATAAAGAAAGGGGCCCGAGTGAGGCATCAGGTGCTTCTTGCTGTGAGGCACAAGTGTTCCCACTGCGCCACCCTACCTCCCAATAAAAGTGAACTTTGTGTGGAGGACGTAGGGGTGGCTGTGGGAACTGCATGCCAAACTTGGCGACCAGAAACACGCACCGGTGATGTCGGAGACGTCCGTTAGCTCAAAGAAGTCATCTTCCTCATCGACGAGCGAATATTTGCTGAGCGAGCGCTCGTGGCCAAAAGCGAGCACCTCCTGCAGGATGTCGAGCCGGCGCAGTGGCTTGCAGAAGTTGTGAACGCGCAGCGCCTCCTCGTGCTGCATGATCGCCCTGCGCAGGTGAGCCTTACCTGTGGTAATAATAATAATAATAATTTCAATTTATATAGCGCCTTTCACCCAGCAGCCCAGCGGCGGATTTAACATCATCCCAACACAGGGGCTGTGTCGTCATGGGTGAGGATGTACGTGTGCCGTGTGCCGCGTGCCGCATACCTATGTTCGTTGCAAGATGCACAGGTATATTTTAGTTTCCGAATTCATTGCTCGAAGCTTCGAAGCAGTTTCATCAAAGTCTCAAGCCACCGGTGAGGAGCTTCATCAATCAACGTTACATTTGCAAACATGAATAATATCTTTGTAAACGTGAACAAAAATTCTGGTGTTGGAGGTTTAATGAACAAATGTTGCCATAAAATTACTACGTGGTCTAACCAAAAAACAAATATGGATGTTTGTATTAGCAATGAAAAATACATTTTAAATTGGCCTGTAATTATAAACACCATGGTTACAAGTTGCCGTTGTCACGCTATTTATTGGAGCCGATTTTCAGAAGAGACATTTTTGCAGAATACCGAGTTTCCTGCGCTCCTCGTGGTCCCTGAGAAGTGTGAGTGGAGAACTCCACTCCGGCTGCTGCACGTGCAGCTGGGAGAGCAGCTTTTCCTGGAGGTCAGCATCGTCCGTGGGTCCCACTGCAATCACAAAGACAAAGATCCCCCATATAGCCATTTACAGATTTTCATGGAAAATGGCATGGTAGACGAGGGGGTGGATAGCCAGCACCATGCTTGGCCACATTTGTCTTCAAATTATGACGTTTATGCACTGCACCGAGTACTCATTTAAGGCTGAGCTGACCCAGGCACAGGAGCAGTTCAGTTGGATAAAAGCGAATCAGGGATTCACAATTAACCTCTGTTACAGTCCCTGTGAAATGAAAATATAAGACATCGACCTATTCTGAAACTTTAAATAGTTAAACGCCTAGCCTCACTGGCTTGGAGTGGGCAGGGATTCAATACGATGACGGGTATGATCAGAGGTGTTATAAACAAACCAATGGATGGGACGGATGACAACCATCACGCTTATCACCAGTATCTTAGTGCAAGAGAAGAGCGTTCGATGACGTGTGGTCGTGTAACGCACGCGAGTGCTCCAGCAGCGCCAGCGCCACGTAGTGATGCGACAGCGCGAGGAAGTGCAGGCTCTTGACGCGCACCATGGTGCGCCACGACACGGGCACGTAGTCCGTGATCGCCGCCTGGTCCATAGCCTCGTGAGTCACGTTGTAGACGTCCGACACCTGGGCAGCCCACAGTGGTAACGTGTGCACCTTAGAGTAGGGGTTCTCTACCTTCTGCACCGCAAGGGCCACTTAGCCAACTTGGGTCTGGTCTCCACGGACCACTAGGTGGCGCTCGCGGCCCACTGATGGGTTGCATTAGAGAACCATAAGGCATGTTGTTCCTGATTTCGAGATTAAACGGAAACATGTGAAAATAGGGCCTGCAACAAAAAATCTTAGTGTGGTTTATAAACTCACTATCTGTAGAAGCTCTAATCAGTTTGAGTCAAATGTACGTTGATGTTATATTCAGTCATGAAATGTCTTGAGCAAGGAGAGATGCACCCTTGGAATTACACGGGGAAACAGAGAGAGGAATGCATTGAGCAGATAACAAATTCAAATTATAAACACCACATTGACTGTTAAGAAAAGAGGGCTTCGGCAGGACACATCACGGCTAGAAAGGATGATGGGCGATGTACAGTTGTTGATAGATCACAGCTGCTGGTGTCGACGATGCACAAAACCCGACAGATTTAGTAGACAGAGGAGTGGAGAGGAAGAGGATTGATGTGGCAATATGGTGGAAATGGGGGGGAAGACGATGGAGAATGTGCGTGCTGCCTTCTAACCCGGGCCGCCTCCTGCGCGATGTTGAACAGTGCGGGGACGTCGTTGCGCAACCCCTGCAGCATGAGCCGCTCGTACACGCACTCCTGCACTTGGGCAGCCATGAGGCGCACGAGCATCGTTAGCGAGGCCGGGCTCATGTCCAGCGTGGGCGCGTGCGTGAAGTTTTCCTTCAGGTAGTTGAACGCACCTGTGCAGTCGGATGTAAAGACACGTGTAAGTAGACATATTTAACACAACTCACAAAACATTTATGTAATTCGTGTCGTATGTTTCCTAGTAAAAAGTTCTTAATTTTAACTTTAACACGTTCGTCTCCTTTGAAAGCTACATATTTCAAATGATGTGACCTAATAGTTGGTGCCAGTTCATCGCCTGGCCGCCTTCCTGCTTGTCTGTAGTTCCTCGCACCTCTGAGTCATTCTCTCTCTTCAAGAGTGAGCGAATAGTGCGCGGCGCATTACGAGTTGATATCATTAACAACAATCATGTTTTGCTTTACGACGAACCAACAATATTGGAAACTCTGAGACCAGCACACAGAACTCTAGAAGAAGTCAACTAAAGAGTTGCTTATGAGACAAAGGAGCACGGCTGGTAAAGCACAAACCGGCCGCCTTCTGGAAGGCATCGATGGCGTTGTGGAGGCCATCGTGAGCGGTGCGGTCCTGCCGCGCCCCGATCTGCGTGTAGAGCGCTCCGACATTGAACAGCACGCTGCCTCGCTCAAACGCCAGCGTCCGCTGGCACGCGGGCATCCCTGTCAGGGAGTCATACCTGCACGCGGTGCGCAACGGGTACACGGCGGGAAGACCATCAATTCTTTACGGTGTTTCCCTCGTTACAGAATGTAATTCACATCAAGCACATCACGGTTTACATGAACAGCGTGGGCCGTGGGAACGCCGTGATCATAAACGGCACATTGACAACAAAGTCATTGAAGACGTGGAGATCGGTAACCCACCATGTGAAGAAGACCCCGCTGTGCCTGTGAGGTGGGCAGAGCCTGTTCTCCACAAAGTACAACTGGTTGTAATACTCCATCAGCAGCTCGACGCCAACCTCGTTCCTCCGCGGAGTCCTCATCGCCTGCGCGCGGGTTACAGCAGAGCCAAGCATCTACAGCACGACACCTCAAACATTACGCAGCAACATGTTGCCTGTATTGTCACTTTGTCAATCAGTATCTTGCCACTGTAAACTACTTTAGCTGAAAAAGTAACTTATGATGTCAGAGGCCTCTGATAGAAGCATGAAGTAATCTGCTAGTTAAATATCTATCATGCAAAGTTAGCAGTGGTGAAGTAATAACACTTGTGTCCCACACCAAGAAGCACTGCAGTTTGATTTCTGACTTGGCTGCCTTTTCGTATTATTGATGAATGCGTTGACTTTAATGTTATAATATAACTATTACCTGGCGGAGCTCTAGAAGGTCTTTGATTTCTTCCTCGTATTTTTCTCCACTTTCACCATAATGCTCTTCAATAAACGCCTGAAAAGTACACAATCATGAATACAGTACCATTTAAGAAAATAGCATAATTCATTAATTCATTACATATAAAATAAACAAACACATCTCAAACTAGAAAGATCATACATTTGACATGTTGTTGGGACGTATATTTGAATAACCTTTAACATGTATTGATTGACAGCCTTAATGTTAGCTGATAAACTATACATGCAGCACTCTTAAAGCCTAAAACTCTACGTGTGATTTTCAGACTAAGAATCGCCATGGTTCATAAATACGCACATTGCTTTAATTTGTTTTACTGTATATTGATACAGCACACAGTATTTGTTGTGTATAAGGAGTGGTGTTTTAACAGCTGTGCTAAAGATCCATGTGTTAGATTTACATTTCTCCCAGTGTCCTATTTCAGGCTGACTCACCTGGGGCGATGTTTCGCT
This sequence comes from Geotria australis, assembly GCA_036362915.1. Taxonomy (NCBI): domain Eukaryota; kingdom Metazoa; phylum Chordata; class Hyperoartia; order Petromyzontiformes; family Geotriidae; genus Geotria; species Geotria australis. The sequence goes on from JAZEWU010000022.1 coordinate 770,083, forward strand.
TGCTGCACATCACAGGTATCTAGGCAATAGGTAACAGGTATCTAGGCAATAGGTAACAATAATAATGTACACTTATAAAGCGTCTTAGATTTCTAGTTGTGCAGCTTTGCCGCGTTTAATGCGACATCATACCTTGAAAGGTGTTAAGAAGTCAACTTCTTTAGTCTCCTTTAGGCCGAGTGGGATCAATGGAACACTGATGCCTTCACTGTCAAGAAAAAAAATCCATCCTCAAATTTACGTGTTATTATTTTTACATTTGTTGAGGGAAACCTCAGTGAGTTTCAGGAATGTTTTAGGGGCGTCTTGATAAATGTTTAAAATCGGGGGCGTTGTTGCTATGCGTAATGCCAGCCAAATAATTTGCAGGTAATTTTTCAACATTGGGATGCTTGGCCAATACCAGTTATAATGTATGTTTATTTTTAGCCATGTTAGAAAACTGAGCAGCCTGGAGAAAACTCATACAGAATGGAGGGAGAACATAAAACTCCACACAGAAAGCTATAGGAGTAAAGAATGAAACCCTTTTTGCTGGGCGACACAAGTGTTACCACTGCACCACCCTGCCCCCCTATATAACATCCTCAAACGCTGCTTTAATAATGATGGAATTTCACCAGTCAAACTTATTTGACACACCACTCTCTTGCTATGAACAGATTTACATAATATTGTTATCACAGCAAAACAGCACGACACAGACCCACAGCAAACTACTCACAATGCATTACAACAGCCACAACTCATCCAGCTGCTGTGGAGAGAATAACAATCACCAGCTGAAGACATTAAATCTACATTGGACGGATACCCCTGAATATAATTATGCTGATACTTCACAAGACTATACTCAGTGTTTATGCTGATACTTCAAAATGTACTCAGTGTTTGGATAACACTGAGTACATTGTACTCAGAGTACATTGTACTCAATGTTATCCAAAATGGAAATAAGAAACAGGTTCCCTTCATAACATACTTTAGACTTCTAAGTGTATCAGATCTGTCTTCCTCTCATGTGTGAACCTAAGCATGTCCATGACCCTTCTCATTACCCACTTTCCCCCCTAAAGATTCACATATATGTTTAGTATAGGATTCGTATATGCTGTATATCTGATGATGATGATGATGATGAAGAACTGCATTGTAGTTCCCAATACAAAAAAACCCAAATTTATATTTAGGGCCCTTTGCAAAGGTTGGTGGACCGTTCCGATTTGTGAAAAAAACCTAATTTGCCGTTTTGTGAGGTGTCCAGGAGATTACATTTAGCCGAGAGAGTTAGTGAACTTGTCTAACTACACGTGTGTGGGTGTGCTGTGGGCCGCGAGGGGCATGGTGCCACCGCTCGCGTACCTGTCGTTCTGGTAGATCTCCATGGAGCTGTTGAGCTCCGCCAGCTCCTCTTTGAGCAGCTGGAGGTTGGAGTTGACGAAGCTGAGCTCCAGCGCCACGGTCTCCTTCACCTTGTTGTTGTTGGTCGCTCTGTCGTTATACGTGTATCACGGGGCCAAGTGAGCTCTCGCGGCAAATTAAGTTACGGTGCGCTTACATGTGCTAGCGCTAGCCGATGCTGTTGGTTTCACATTTAACAAAAGTCTGGAATATTTTATCACCAACGTCGTATTGAATCACATTGTATTACACAAGTAACAATCCCTTACACTATCGCAGCCGTTTATCCTGGTCGTTAAAACGGGTACACAGCGCAAAACAATTCCAACTGCAAAAATGTGGAACCTTTGCAAAAAGGTGTCCATTTAGTGTTTTTAAGATCTTAACACTTTTCTCATTGCCGGAAAGGGTTAAACCTCGTATATACTACAGGGTCCATATAATTTGTACCAGACCACAAAAACCCAGTAAGCTGTGTTTTTTCTTTAAAACATGTGACACGTCATAAGCAGTTTGAATCAGAGAGGCACTTCAGAAGAAGTGAATCTGAATAGAGGGATTCCTCACAATATAAGCCCTGTGAGAGCTTCTGTTGTTATGCAGAACCATGGGTGAGTCATGAAGTGTGGGTGTTTGGTCCTGAAGGCAGGTCAAAGCTTTCGCTGATGTGGCATTTTGTAGCACTCCCTATTGATCGTACACACGTGGGAGTGTGATTAACGATGACACCACTTTTGCAACGGTAAGTAATAATGGGCAATTACTTCACTATGCTCTCATGAAACATTTATGGGTCTCTCTGATGCTGGACAAGACCATTCAATCGACTCATTTCATTTCCACCAAGCACCAGCCTTGTGACCACTCGTAACTCAAACACAAGCTGAGTGACTACCAAAACAATAATAATACTATAATACCAAAATGAGTTATGTGACCAAATAGGACCACCATCACCAGTACCATGACCACCAACACCAGTGCTGCCTTCTGATGCAGATTAGTAAAATGGTCTTATCAAGTTTTATTGATTGCATATGATTAATATCAACACTGATAAAAGTGGTGAAATGCAATTTACAACTTTACAAGAAATGATCAATGATATGGCTTTCTTTGACGAAGTGGCCTGGTTCTTGCCAACACAAGTGAAAACATTATTTCAGTTTGTAGCGATTGATTGGAAAGTAAGTGTTATCACGTTGGGAAGCCAGGAGTCTACTATCTGCTTGTGATTCCGATGTGTATGATGACGATTGATGCCACAGCAAATGAAATAATCATATCGTGAGAAGAAAATAATAAGATAACGACATTCTTTTTTAAAATGTGACCTGCTTTTCTCTTTCCAACAATGAAAACATGTACGCAGATTGTTTTTGAGTCTTTGTCTATGCAGAACATTTCTGTATTCATTTACTTAAACAGCTTTTCTCAGTACAGTTATTTGCCGAGCAAATAGTGCGGACGTGGAGCGCTGCTCACAATTGGCTAGGGTGCACGGAGCATATTGTCTCGCTCACAAAGCCGACGCTGCCTGTCATTCAATGGGTGTTCACAAAAGTGGCTGTGGGAGAAATCTTTATAAAAATTAAACAAAGAGTTAGTGAAGGCTCCGGCTTGGTCACAGGCACTGCGTCACCCACCACCGCACCACCTCCACCGTGCATTGGCCGCGGAACGTTGAAATGGGCAGGGCCTCCCCACCGTGCCCCACTCGCCAAGTGGATGAGCAGCAACGACCCCACTGCACTAACTTCGTTGTGTAAGAGCAAAACAGTGTGCTCTTCCAATTAATAATTTTGCACGTAGGGAAAACCAGTTGAAACGTGTGAATAGATGGAGGTGGCCAGCCAAAAACCCATACAGACACGCCATCAACCTACTATGTGTTTCACTCAAAACCTTCACGCCCCGCTTGTTGGGAGACTCTCGCGGATGATAAGTCCACAAAAGCGAAGCAGTACAGGTGCGGACCACCTTGTGTGGCAGAGGGCTCAGGACCACACGTGGACGCACGACACTGCAGTTACAGAAATGCTCATTGGTCATCTCGTCTCTCCCACGGACAAACACAGAAGGAGATAGAGACGTCCACGCAACCTTGGGCAACAATGCTTGTTAATGATGGCTGCTCTTCAGAGCTGTTCTTTCGGGATAGCCGTGTCGAGCACTCTCCCTCCCTGGTGACGTTTCGTAGGAGGCAAAATGTCGCGAGGGAGAGAGCTCGACACGGCTATCTCGAAATAACAGCTCTGAAGAGCAACCATTATGAATCGAGCCGTGAAAACCTACATCAGTACAATGCTTGTTTATTGCTTTACTTAACATTTGAGGAACCCAGTATCGGGTTCGGTCCAGCGGTGCCTGTTTCGGACACCGCTGGACAGAAACAGACACCACTGGAGAGAAACAGACACCAATGGACAGCTGCACTTAGTAAAGGTGCAGCTCCACTTTTTCTGGCTCATGCCATTGCTTACCACTGTAAGGGCCTTCACTAAAGGGTGATCTATACAGCCCCTCTAGAAGAGGCTATAGAGAACTCCTCTATTGGGTATATGACCTACTCTTCCATAATGGTCAGAAGTCTTGGAAGAGGTGGGAGAGTGCACACTTTACCCCACAACACAATCTGTCAACCAACCGCACTATAAGTATAAACGCGTCAACTTAGGTCGTTGTGTTTATAGCGCAGTGCACCGAGGACATCTCCTGTTATCTGCTACGTTCCACTGTAAGTGGTGGGGTACCGGACATGCAGAGAGAATAGTTGTTTTTACAGCATGGAGGAGGGGAACACCTCATGCTGGGGGGTTTATGAAACGAATCCAAAAATTAAAAAAACGTTGTCATGGTCTGCAGCTGTGTTTACCGTGAAATTAGCCTCAACTGTCTGTATAAGAATTCAACATTTATTTGCATCACGCCGTAAAAATACATACAAAATCGGTATATAAATGGCTATACTGTACCATGTTCATATAGAGATTACGTGGCATCTGTGTTACTGACAGTGAAGTCCTCATTTCTATATGTGCAAATGGAACATATAGTGTATCTAGGTTAAAACTGTTAAAATTTGAGAATTGACCTGTAATCAAGTGAAATTGCTTGGGGAGCATGAGGATTTGTCGATCTAATCTCATCTCTTGAGATCTACAAGTGAGACAAGGCAAATGCTACAGCCTTCCTGTAGTCTGCAAAACACTGGATCAGAGTAATCCTAGTTAATGCCATCTCAAAGCACATGCAGTGCACATTAGCCAGTCCAACACACATTCATCTCCTATGAAACATCGTTCCGGGCAAAGAGACGCTTGTGCTGTTTCCAACATCACAGCCATAACCACATACTGCTTAGCATACAACACATTGTGATGAGCAGCTACTTTATGCCTAGTCTTCCACTTTCCTAGTAGCATCCTGGAAATGATTGGTAACCTTTCGTTCATAAAATACTTAAGGATCTTGACCCTCGGGTGAAAGGCGCTATATAAATGCTATTATTATTAATATTAATACAGCTGTCAAACATATCCTGCGCAAATTGTGAATCGGACTACTAGATTGCGCACTTGTTACCAGTTTCACGATCTTTCTGTGTATTCGAAGCAGCCTTAATCATTTAATTTCTGTTGCTTGGGTTTTTTATTAGTTGTTTTTTTTTTCTGTCGTTGTTGACATGCCGTTCTCTCCGCGGCCGTTATGCGGCGCTTTGTGACCCTCGGGTGAAAGGCGCTCCATAAAATGCTATTATTATGATGTGTCTGTACGCATTCATGTGCAAGCTGTCCTGTGCGCAAGTGCACCGTGGCACCACGTGGATGCATTTGCCGAGTGACGTGTGCCGCCGTGTCCTCAAACACCGCTGTGGAGAACAACGACGACAACGACGCACTCGCACCACATCCCGCTTGACACCGACAGAGGTGCAAGAAATGCCGCTACAGTTCTCATCGTAGCTGTTCTTTCGGGATAGCCCTGTCGAGTGTTCCTTCTCTCTCGAGTGTTCCTTCACTCGACACGGCTATCCCAAAAGAACAGGCATGGAAAGCAATTCTCATACATCGAGCCGTGAAAACCGACCTTGAAACTGCTCCGGTTAACAAAATAAACCAGTGGTACCGTTTTCTTCGGTCTGATAAATTATATATTTTCTTAGCAATCTAACTGTCAACAGACTGCTGTTAACAAAATTCATAAAAAACACATAAACGAGCCATTACTATAGTAATCACACACACAAGGTCAATGTGAATAGAGAGTGATTGGCAGATATGAGCAGCACGAACCGGATTCAGCTCCCCGTAGAATGGCTCGAGCTTTGCTTGATTACATCAATTGCTAAGATCAGGATAAAAACCCAGAATATCGTGCAAGCTCTACCAGTGCATGCACAAACACAGCAACCCGACTGATGCAGCAGCAGCAGCAGTCGAGAAACGTGGCAATTGTCTGGAGGGTTAACTCTTAACGTGGAGTCATCATGCTACTTCAGTCCAAGGTTGTGCCCTGCACTGTGACTAGGATTGCCACCTTGCATGCAGAAAAACGCTTGGACAAATCGTGGGGTCAACAGAATGAGAGAGCGAGGACTGTACGCGTGACTGGAAAAAACCCAGACTTTGAATGTTCCTTGAAAACTTACAGATTTTCCAGAACAGCTGCCTCAAAAAGGAGTGTGAGCCTCGGAAATACAAGACAGGTGGCAACCCTAACTGTGACACAGAGCACCAACGCTTGTTCTGGGCGTCCATTAAAACAGAACTGGCACAGAACAAATGCTTGATGAGCCAGGGTCTGTTTTGGTGTCTCGTTACGTAATATGACATCGGCTTTAGTGTCCGCACCCACCGTAAGAGGTTCTCAGCGCCAGCTCGCAGCCTCATCTCCTTGTTGATCTGCTGGTTGAGCTTGGCTCGCCGAGTTTGTAGCTTGCTCCGCTGCGTCTGAGCAAAGGGATCGCATCCCTACGCCCAACACACAAAGTACGTCACAGGGCAAATAGGAATAAAAAACAACTCAGAATTTATTTTAAACACTGCCACTTCACTCCAGGGCTGGTGCTATGGTGCGCTGGCTTGGCCTATGCCCCGCCAAAATCCCTTTGGGCAACCCACGTTCATTCTCTTTAGGAGTATAACACAGTTGTCCGTATTAAGGTTCCCTAACACACTGTTATCTCAGCACAAGGCTGTGTGCTGCTTAATTCCACCTATCTCTGTACACTGTACAACGTAAAAGGTAAGTGCTATTGACTCTCGGCTATTGTGTGCACCGCGGGGAGTTGGGGCACATCCTGGCATGGGACACAGTATCCATCGTGCCATGCACGCCGTGCCAATGAGTTCAGTAACTCCCTCAAGTTTTCCACGTAGTGGATCAGAAACATTTTTAAGTATTTACTTCACCTCCTCCATGGAGATGCGGGGGAGTGGGATGATGTAGTGGACCTCCCACGTGTGCTTTAATCACTTTCATGGTTTCACCAACAACAAGAAAAGTGATGTCTAATTTGGTTTAAGTGTGAAAAAACATGTTGTATAACATAAGAACCATGCTATTGGGGGCTTCCTCCCGTTTGATTTGTTGTGGATTGGATACGTCAAAGTGAGCGAGCTACTGTTCTTACGTGGTCAATCCCGGCAAATACTTCCCGTGTTATTTTTTGTTATTATACTTAACGCAGGTAAACTGTGGTCTCCATTACTCCTCTAAACCAGCCAATTGGCCTTGCTCCCTGATCCACCAGCCCCTGTGGCCTATGCCCTGGCCTGTCTGCTATGGTTTAGCTAAAATGATGCCAACATATATATTATTGGCCATCGATCATGGTCCTACTGGCTATTCCACTCTTTGTTTTTGTCCAAATCGTGCTCAACCCACTTGCTGTGGTCAGCACTAAACTGCCTCTTTGAATGGACACAGTACATGTTAAACTCGTTCAAGTACTGTGCTACCGTTCTGCATTATCATCAGCAGCATTTTGCTAATCACACGATACAATTTCATGTCGCAATATAGGTAAAAATATATCATTTTTTTAGCAGTCGTGAGTGACTAAGTCATGGGCGTGACTAACATGTACAGCAAAACCGATCCTTCAATTTCCCTGCCGGTCAGCAGACACACCCTGGAGAAGGCTCTGGAAATACGCACCTGTGTGCACATTTCAATGCGGATATTGGTTGCGCGTGTACAATTAGGTTTAAACGAAAAGTCTTTTGAACTGACAATGGTCGGAACTGCCCAGGTCAATATCCCAGGACAATTAGATAATTATCCTAAATACATATTAAATATATGTGTAATTGTTTACTATGTGATAGTGATGACTTGTCTTGTGTAGGCATGATCCCATTGGTCACAGCTGTGGTGCAATGGTTCTTAACGTATACAAGTGTTTGCTGTAGCTGGACGAGAACAGTAACGTGCTATTGTAATAGTTGTACCACGATGTGTTAGAGGCACGTTTAACCGCACAGTAGTTTGCAGTAGTGTGTTTAATCAGTAGTTTACTGCTTTGTTGGCTCAATAAACACAATACCACTCCCAGATAACATTGTGATGGGTCAAAGTTGACAAACGCTGGCCGCCCTTCATCTCATCACTGGTTCCCAGTCATTAGCTAAGCACTGTCTACACAGCCGAGTGCACAGTCCCATCCTTATCCTCCTATTGGTTCTCCAGTTAATATGTTAACAAATCCTTCAGTTCCATCAATATGAGTGAGATGACCAAAACGTAATTCAATAAATCATTAGCATTAAAGACGATGTGAAATTATTATAATTCAGCCATCCGTAAAAAGGCGAGCAACCACAACCAATCACTCCTTTACATGTTCCGTCAAAAACACACGCATGTGCGTTGGGTGTGCACTGTACAAGGAGAAAGCACATACGGGGAGAAACGCAGATAGACGCAGAGGGCCTGAGGCAGCAGAGAGAGTTACGGCCCCTGGAGACGCGGGCCCCCACTGCTCTTGTTACACGGCGCATGGAGACGGCGCTATGACCGTGAACTGCGCCACACCGGGTCCTGAGAGACGGAGCCTCCGGGCGTCTAACTGCCGCTGCGTGCTGAGGGTCCGATCTGGTGAAGCACGGCCCAATATCTCGCCATGACCGCGGCCCAGAGCGAGGCGAGGAGAGGGAGGCGGTGGCGCCATCTGGCCCCGTCTCCCTGTCACGCGGCCCTGCGGCAGCGCGTTAGCCGCTTGCCGCAGAGGGAGAGAGTCCAAGTGACTGGTTATTTACTGCGGCTGTCTTAACCACGGGGACACCCGCCGTCTGCTTCACAGCGGCCGGTAAAGGATGAACGCGTGTCATAATTGATGGCCAACATCGGCGTCGATGTCCAAAACTGAGCCAAATTGAAAACTCACCGAAATCACTCAACTGTGATCGTACGTAGCCATCGTCCCCTAGCCCCCCCTCCCCGCCGATTGCGCGAACACACGGCAGGACCCTCGTGAAGGAAGAGTCACGGGAGTCGAGCGAGGAGGCAGCGGTGAGTGAACACGCGGGGACGCGCTCCTCCATGTCGCGTCGACGCGCCACACGGGGACAGATGGGCGGTTGCCTGGCAACAGGTGCAGCGCGCCGACCCCGCGTCTCGTCGCCAAACTCTAACATCCCCACCGCCACCGTCATGAGCCCGAGACGCGGGCTCGCCCTGTGGGCACACACGCACACGGAGACGGGGAGAAGGCGCACCTTTCGGAAGCTGCCCTCGCTCCCAGCAGCTTCTTCGTCCGACATCGCGGCTCCCGAGAGAGG
>JAZEWU010000022.1:799001-813350 GCA_036362915.1 Geotria australis
ATCGCGACGTGAACGCTTCTACCTTGACCCCCATTGTATTACCATGATAATATAAAAGAAAATAGGATCTCAAATCCTCAACTAACCTCTGTAGCTGCCTGATTAGGTGACTGAGAAGTTGCTGGAGAGGTGTTTGATCATTTTCTGTAAAAAACAAACAAACACAGAATACATAAAAATGAACTTTTTCATGGCATGACCACATTAACAACTATCACAAGTGTTACGGTTGGGTGGGTTGGTGGATCACAGAAGCTCAGAACACAGGACAGTTTCGTTGGTGGCAATTCAAGGGAAAGGGTTTGTAAATGTTTAAGACTTATGCAAAAGTAGCACCTGTCTCTTTTGGCCTGCCGAGGAGGGGCGTCTGCTCAGCCATGGGCTCGATGGACGGCCTCTTGGGCGGCGTGCCCTGCTCGCCGTCCCGCTCGTTCTCAACGCGCTCACGTTCACGTTTCTTGCGTTTCTCCTCCTGGCAGCGGAAACACACAGAAGGAATGATGTTTATGTAGTGTAAAGAGAATATTTTAGTCAATCTTGATTGATATATGTTCACCGGATTTGCTATTAGGCTTAAGATTTCGGTAAAATCTTATTTCAATATCCCTCACATCTATAAACATATAGGACCAATTGTGTCTAAAGATCCCCAGCATATTTCATAGATAAATAACATTAAAGTGTAATGAAACTACTTACCTTAAAATTAACATACCAAATAAAAAATTATACGTTCTGGTAGTTAATTTTAATAACCGATATACTGTATATTTCCCCTTCGTAGCAACATCGTCATGCAGCCAATGAACCACGATAACATCAGTCATTGCTGACTTGGTCTAAACTGCATAGCCAAGGTAGCACACATCACAGCAACCATCTATGTGTAGGTTCCACGGGGGATCTTTGTCTACCTACGTACACAGTACGATGCCACACATCCATTTTCTAAACCGCTTGTCCTGGTGAGGGTCGCGGTAGCAGCAGTCCAAGGAGAGTGGACCAGACAGCCCTTTCCTCACACAGTATGTGATGCCACACATAGTATGTGAAAATGTAACAGAGGTCGCTGAACGAGAGCCGTAGCGCGGATTGCCATGCCCCACCTTCCGTTTGCGTCTCTCCTCCTCGGTCTCGTTGCGATCGCGCTCTTTGTCCGACTTCTTCTTCTTCTTTTTCTTCTTGTCGCGGTGGCGTGCCTCTGGGTCGGACGACTCTGCAAAGTAGGTGGCAGGCTCGGACACCTCGGTCACGGCGCTGCCCATCTTCAGTACCAGCTTGAGCGCCGGCTTGTCAGGCTTCACCTCGACCGGTTTCACCTCGACAGGTTTCACATCCAGCGGTTTCACCTCCACGGGCTTGACCTTCACATCCAGCGGCTTCACGTCAACGCTCTCCGTCCCTGCGTCACATCATCATCATAATCAGAAGCCGCTTAAACCCGTAGAGGGTCGCGGGGGGCCGGAGCCCATCCCAGCAGACACAGGGCGCGAGGCAGGGCCATGCCTGGGATGGGACGCCAGTCCATCTCAGGGCCCCCGTGTAACATTTTCAGAATAATACTTGTGAACAACAAGGACGCGGCGGCACGGTAGATGTGTATTATTACAGCAGAAAAATACCTAGTGAGCGTGCAAGCTCTTTACGGGATTCCTGCAACATAACAAGGGATGTTGGCACACAGCTGTGTTTGTATCTCCACTGCCGTTACCGACACTTGCGGCCTTCTTGTCATTAGTTATTCGACTAAAGTCAATAACTCATCAAGCACAGGGCTGCGTCTAATTACAAACGCTGCCCATCGTCTGCACAAGCACATCCCGCATTATCAAAGGACCCGTACACCACCATCCATCATCTATCCGCCGTTGGATGGGAATCGGCTCAGACCCCTCACTATCCCGTAACGCGGCGATCGACCGGGTGTGCGTAAGCTCGCTGCGTGTGAACCGGTCTCGTCGCTCCATGCCCGCGGGGGAGCGGTCTCTTCGGGTCGTGTTTTGTACTTGGTATTGCCTGCGAACTCTACCAAACACTTCGAGGCCGAGCTGAAAGACAACGATGTCCAGAGGCTGAGCATCGTCCTTCGAAGAATCGCAAAGAAGAAGCATGCGAAGCAGAAACCGACGGTGTTTATATAACCCTGCCGCTGCTCAGCCGAGGATTCCGCTCACACCGAATGCTTTGTGCTGCGCGGGAGGCTTTCGCCGAATTGCGGCCTAGCGCAGGGCGCACCCGCACCCACCTTCGCTCGCATGCTTGTCCGTCTTGTGCTTCTTGTGGTGCTTCTTGCCCATGGTGAAGAAGGTTTGGAACCTTCAGGCGAAGGCTTCAATTGCTAAAAGCCGGGGGTTTATAAAGAACGGCGAGGTGAGGAGGCAGCGCACGGAGATGAGCTCGCCACGACGGAGCGCGCCAGCCACCGACACCCGCACTCCGGCGTCGCGGTCACCGCGTGACGCGGCGCGGGGTGAGAGGGCACGCCGCTCCTGGCAGCGCCTTTACTTCCTCCGGAACCTAAAACGAGCAAGAGTCCCGGAACCCATCATATACACATTTTACCGGGGCACCATTGCAGAGCGTTCTGACCAGGCGCGTCGCAGCTGCGGGTGTTACGGGTGTTGCGACACCCGCACTTTCACAGAAACATGATTCCATCCCCCCACTGTTTCCTGAGGTAGTCTCATATCTATGGGTAGTCTGATGAAACGGTGCTCATGTCCCACCCCTAGAACCCCCACACTTTTAAAATCGCTGCTCCACCCCTGGTTCTGACCAACTGCATCACTGTGTGGTTTGGGAGCAGCACTGCCTCCAACCGCAAGACCCTGCAGCGGCAAAGTGAACGCGGCTGGGAGGACCATTGGGTGCCTCACTTCCCTCCCTCCTGGACATTTACAACATCCGCCTTAATGAGCCCGGCGAAAACCCACGCGGACACGGGGAGAACATGCAAACTCCACACAGAAAGGCCCCCCGAGCCGAGATTCGAACCCGGGTCCTTCTTGCTGTGAGGCGGCAGCGCAACTCACTCCGCCACCGTGCCGCCCGAATTGAAAAAGGACTTGTAAATATGCAGTATTGGATCCTGTCCTGGGCGGCGCTGTGGCGTAGAAGGGTAGCCCTGCCGCCTGGGTTCCATTCCCGGCTCGGGTGCCTTTTCGCGTGAAGTTTTCACCGTGTCTGCATGTGTTTTCGCCGGGTCCTCTGATATCCCTCACAGTCCAAAGACATGCTGCTTAGACTAATTGGCCTGCTGACTAAATTGCCCCCAGTGCCCTGAAATGGACTGGGGTCGTCCCAACCGTGGTATAGCCCTGCCTTGTATGCTGTGTCTGCCGGGATAGATTCCGGTTCACCGCGACCCTGTACAGGATGAAGCGTGCGCTGATAATTATCCTGACCTTGTACATTGTGCAGTGGGCGATATTAACAGCAGGGGGCAGTAACGAAATTCGTACGCCACTTTTTTGGGTCGGGGCATCCGTGGTATTACGTGTTCTTATAAAAAATACGTGGCCCACCGAGCATATAATGTTATATTTTGGGGGGATATGACTTGCCCCGTGGTGTAATCGAGTTTATGGTGTAACGATCCACGTTATATTGGGTTCGTACAATATTTTCTAGTTGTGAGGCAAGTATTCTGATTCACTGTATAATTATTGTCATTGCTATGATCTATTTCCAGCACGATTAAAGATATATGCTAATTATAAGGAGTGCAAGATTCGAACAAAGTTAAAATAGGGCCATTAAAATATCACATTTCTGTGGATGTCAGTGTGCAGGAGAATTTAAGGCTTGTCCTGTCACATCACATAAAGCAGGAATCAGAGTGCCGGTGTCATGACAACATAAGCTAGTATACACACCGTTAAGTACTGTGCTGTGCCAGCTTAACAGATCAACTACACAATACAAATCTGGTCGCTCTCTTAAGTTGCAGTTGTGTTTTCAAATCAAGCTCAAATCTTCAAAACGAAATTAAGTCTACTGTAACCAATGACATGTTCAGTATATGTTCCATTGTATTCAATCAGGGCAATTATGGCGTAATCTAATTTGAACTCAGAGATAAGCAAGGTTGAGGCCTGGTCAGTGTGAGGCTGGGAGGTCACCTGGGAACCACAGTCGCTGTAGATAGGCATATGAATTTACACGGTGCAAAAGGTCTCTATTCCCAGCCGCTGGACTATATTTGTCCACATTTTTCAAGACAGCGTTTTATACGTGTTGACCCGCCATGGCCCCCACACGCCCTCCACCCCTCCCGTGAGATCTATAATGAATTATCTACGACGAGATATTCTGGCGCAAATGTAACCCTCCACTTTTTGTAATGAGCAAGAGAATTGTAAATACTCCTTTTCAATGGGTTAAGTACAATACAGCATTACAACAGCTACGGTGTTGTGTTTTTAATGACAAAATTGCATTTGACAATATTTCTGAAGCTCTGTTTTGACTGAGAAAGTGTTCATTATGTGCATCTGATGGCATTGTAATCATTTCCATGATGGTTCAGATTTCCCATGCTTAATTTGCACTTCGTGTGTGTTATGACTTGTCAATTGGAATTTATTTGATTAGGACGTTCTTTCTCAAATGAGAACACAATGTGCAAAGTCTGAACTTGCCGGCAAAATACTAGTAAGGTATGACTGAATATCGAGACTGATGTTCAAGAAAGTTCTGCTTCGGATTTTTAGCAATTTTAAATGTATTCCTGTATTTTGTTGTGCAAAAGGAACTATAGAAACAGAAAGCTCATACAAACTAACAAATGAGGGGAGAACACTCAAAATCTGTACAGATACGTTGGGCAGGAAACTGCAGAACGGTGCAGCCCAATAGCCCAATACCAGTGCAAATATATGAACCGGCCCTGGACCTCCCTTAGGTCGACTCAGCCTTTAAAGAGTACCTGATAAGGGCGTGTAAACATCAGCACTGGGCAGACAACGGTCGTCGGGCGTGGTGCTGGTTACCCACTCCCTCGTGTGTTGTACCGGCCATAACAGTTACTAGCTATCATTACTTGCCCCAACAGTCCGCTAAAGGCTATACGAGGATCTTTGTCGTCTTTGTGAGAGTAATTAAAGCACTGTGATATGGTTCGATTTCTTTGCACACTTTGTCAATGGCAATCCATGAACACAGTTTTTTTGTCCCCACGCGTTCCTGCCTGATAAATGGTGCGTTCATTTGCATCCATGCTGGATTAAACTTGATGCCGGGATAAACTTGACTGTGAAACTTAATGCCATCCGATGTGTTAACTTAAACCTCAGACAACACCGTTGAGTCCTCAATTGTTATGAGATCAGGAAACAATAAACCTCTGCACAAGGGTTGTCAAAATGAATGTTTTCAATCAATTTCAGTTTAACCAGGTCACAACCCATTGAGATTCTAGATCACAATGCAGTACACTACTGTATGCCTGTAAGGTTGACAGGGAGTTAGAGCGGTGGTGCAGTGGCTAACACACTGTACTATGAACCTGGCAACCCTGAGTTCTATTCCCAGCATTGGCTAAACTCAGTCATAGGCGAGTGATATCTGAACTGGTCCAGAAAAGTACAACAAATAACCTCATATTATCTCTGATATTGCAAATATCAAGAACTTTTACTAACCTAGTGTGGTTATTCATCAACCAGGTATGCTTATCAAAGTGAATTAGAACGGAAACCAGTCAATTGAGTGCAATGATTACACTATAACGCTCGTTGCTTGTTTTCTAGGAGCACGTTAGTAAACAAAAGGGTTTGGCGGATTGCATTGAAACTACATATACTGATTTAGGTGAAAATATATATTCAACATATAATCGGTTGGGCGGCACGGTGGCGTGGTGAATAGTGCTGCCGCCTCACAGCAAGAAGGGCCCGGGTTTGAACCCGCCTCGGGTGCCTTTCTGTGGAGTTTGCCTGTTCTCCCCGTGCCCGCGTGAGTTTTCGCCGGGCACTCCGGTTTCTTCCCACAGTCCAAAGACATACTGCTGTAGCCATACAAAACCAGCAACAACGTTATACCATAAAAGCACGCACTGACTTGCAATTGCATGTAGTAATGGCACAATGATGGATTGTGGGTTTTGGGGCAAGTTTCTTTGGCTGGGGCAGGCAGCCTTTCACCCATTTCGAGTAGGATCTGGTTCCCATTCCCTTGCATTTGTTTTGGAATTGCGCTTCATGGCCACAGACTCGCATTGTTTTCAGTTGCACCATCACTAAAACATGTTTGATGGTTGCTCTTCAGCGCTGTTATTTATGGATAGCCGTTGTGAGCGCTCTCCCGCTCTCCCTCGCGACGTTTTGCCTCCCATGTTGGAATAAGCAAATACGTATTATCAAACATGTTTGAAAAGGGTTCATAAATCCTCTGCCACTAATTTACGTTGGGGAGGCCTTCATTTAGCAGTGGATTAGTCATGTGCTGATCATGATGATGATGCATTAAAATGTGCAGGCGCTGGCATCATCAGTATAGCTTTGACCGGCAAATCAGATTTGCTGAACCGCTTGAGAGGGCCATCCTAAAGATGAAAGAGATTAATTTTAGGGATGCTGACATAGTTTTTATAAAAGCAGGGAGCATTAAAAAAAACCTAGTAAGCGAAGTTACTTTAAGTTAAGTTAGCAAGTAATTTATAACGGAATTTGAAAACTAAGCAATATAGTTGCATGCGGTACTTTGACTGTAATTAGCATTGCAAAAATGTTCTGACATTCTGAACGCTGATGTGTTAATGCAGAAAATCAGGAGACTGCAGGAGATGTAAAATTCAAATTATCCCGTAAAGCCGTGAGAGATGTATTCTCTTCTAAATGTGGTAAATTTCTAGTGCACCGTCAAAATGTATTGAATAAACCATAACCACTGTATTCATGTCATAGGGTTAGAGGTTATCCTGTAATTGTCCCATAATGGCTCTTTGACATCAGCCTGTAGACGAGACATGTTGTATGCACGAATAATTTTGCATAAATGTTTCAAATATTTTTTTCGGTGAAAGCCTCACTGATTCTTTAGGATTTATCATTTATTCACTATAGTTTTTAACCATTAATTTTTTTGGTAAGTAGAGATTATTAGCAAAGTTATGTTTTTGTTGTTATAAATAGCTGAGTTTTTTCTTTACTGTTGCGTGTCGATGTATATGTTATTGTGCTTCAATGTTAATTGTTTTATTTAGATTGGCGTTTCCCGCTCATGTCTGTCTATCTTCCTGTCCCTATGTCTCCCCCTGTTTCCCTCCGTGTTTGGCTTTAAGGAAGTGACGGCCACCTTAGGGGACGCTGGCAGATTTTACCCATTTTAAGATTGCCAGTTGCACGAACTTTCAGTGTGTTCGAAGCAGCCTTAATCATTTAATTTTTGTTGCTTTGTTTTTTTATTAGTTGTTTTTTTCTGTCGTTGTTGACATGCCGTTCTCTCCACGGCCCTTGTGCAGCGCTTTGTGACCCGCGGGTGAAAGGCGTTCTATAAAATGATATTATTATTTTAGGAACTGAAATAAACTGCATATTGTGTTGCAGATGATCGGATTAAATGTATACATACCATTGCAAATAATTCATAAACTGTTAAATTTAGGTTAGGTCTGAGCTTTAGTTAGATGCTGGATGTAATATCCAGTGAAACATAATACAAGATTTCCAAAAACGTTGCATGTTATTCAATATTCAGGTTTAATATGATTGGCTGTGTTCGGTGGTGGAAGATTCTAGGGGGAAAAATATATTTTGCCTTTAAAATCTAACCCAAAACAAACATTATGAAACACAATATTGATCGTGAAAATATATGTATAGAATGAACATTATTAATAATGGGATAGGTTAGGCTGAGCGCTGGTGAGTAAATTGTAGATGGTAATTTTCCATCGTAGATTATTTGGTCGTGTTTTCTCCAAATGTGTTCCAATTGTGGTTTCAGAATCATGCCATGGGATAAAGTATCCATTTCATAACCTCACACAACAATGCAACTCGTGTCAGAGAATGACTGCTGAAAAACATTTTCATAGGACTTAGAAACAATCCATCAAGTGGCCTTTTATCCTTTAAGTGATTGGAAGCGTGGTGCATATAATGAGAGTGGCTGTGCACCCTGGCATGGTATGTGTGCCTCAAATCACCCAGTCACTTCCATCTGAAATTACTTTGAATGCGCAATATTAACTCAGCGATGGTATGTGTGCAATGTTCAGAAAAACATACTGTGTTAATTAAGTGTGCTGACAAAACCAATAATAACAACAGGATTAGATAACAGAACTGTCGCAAAAATATGAGTAGCAGTACGAAAACAAATGTGCTTACTATAAAGTATTTGACTGTGAGTTAATGTTTTTGAAGGTCCTTATTCGAGTAAACGTTGGCAAATTTAACACGAAGGCTTTCATGACCAATGTTATCCATAGTATTTTTATGAGTTTAGGTTACGTGACCTCAACTCAGTCACTTTTTACACCACTGTATTTTTTGTTGAAGTTGTATGAGCGTATTCTCATGTAAATATCAAGTGCTGGGCCCTGTAGAACGGCAACCCAATGATACCAAATACTGGTGTGGCTTTGAGCACCACTCTGCTGGGTTGTTGGTAAAAGGCAATCCTGGCCTGGCTCCCCAGCCTCCCCAAACAGTCCTCAGCACTAAGCCTGCATTTACGTCTGGATGCATTCTTAAACTCTCAGAAGGAACTACACGCTGGTGGATGTCTAGTATCTAAGGTTTTATCTCCATAAGCACTATTTATCTCCGGAGGAAAATCGAGCTAAGCCGATTTAATACAGGCTAAGCAGGTCACTTTACTTGCCAGCTACATACAGCAGAACTCCAATAATCTGCGTTGATATGGCAGGACCATATCGCATAACCTATAATCAGTAGTGCAGCGTGGAGGTCAGCACGGACATCTCCCAGAAACTTAGTGCAGGCTCAGTGCGCCATGGATTATGGGAGAAAGAGCTGAGTGACTCCGTCAAGTCACAGATTACACGGGAAGCGCGGCACGCGACTAGCTGCTCCGTTAATCCACGATAATTTTGCGGATTATAAGCGACGATTGTTTCTGAGACCCATATGAAGCAAATCTGCCTTCTCCGTCTGCCAACTAAGTGGCATGAGGAAATACAGTAATCAAAGGTCGAAGGGGTTTCCAGTAATGACAAACAATGAGGAATTTACAAAGTATTGTTCAACAATCAAAGCGATTCAATATAGTTGTGCCAGGCACTGACACGTTTGCAGCAGCAATAATGAGGTTGTACTCGTCGGACTTGGGTCACAGAATCTTGCCAGCAATGGTGACGTTCTCCATAGTTATAGCTCTTTTTATGAGTTAGGTCACATACAAAGTAAGTGTCGCAAACCCGCCTCCACCCGACACAGCCAATCAGTAAAGGGTTGTCACGTGAGCAAGACGTGCCAATTCGTTACTACTTCAGCACACCGGTATGCTGGAGAGCGAGCCCACAACATTTACAATGAATGGTGAGGTTGTAGTTGTGGAACACCGCTTGTGAGATCAACACAGGTGCCCAGGTTGCTGGTTCACAGGAATCAGTCTCAGGGTCAAGGCAGAAGGGACGAGGTCACAGGTTCACAGGACACAATCTTAGGATCAAGGCAGAGTTGATGACGTTGAAGAGTTGAAGGAATTGGTCTCAACTTCACTAAAATGTAACTATGAAATAGTTCTACATGAAGATAAAAAATGCATGTTCTCTATAAACACCCAGGGGTATTAGCCATAGCACAGTGGTTTAGTCTATGGTGCTGTGGACCTGAAGACCTGAGTTTGATTCCTAACCATTGGCTGACATCAGTTGCGAGTCACCAGTTGCGCTCAAGTAAAAATGATCGCTGAAAGAGTCGTTGGCAGCTCCACTTCCTCGAGCTGCAAACTCCATGACTGACATGGTTTCAGTGGGCTTTTATCCTGCAGTGACCCCTCGTGATTTTAACGAGTGGTTCGATAACGTTGGTAAATAGTAATGGAATAGACCAGTCGTCTCCAACCTTTTTCGACACAAATTCACTTTTAGAATCTAAATGCAACACAGCATCTACGCTGACAGTTCTACTTTTATAAAACCCCCAAACGTGTATGCGATGCACAACCCTCACGTTTCCTTAGTGTGACCCCTGTGCTTGTACACTATCTCCAGCAGTTTCCATTTGCGACCCACGGCCGCCACAGTGTTAAAAATAACCACTGTACAGAATCTCGGCTTTTCCACTTTCTCTCTGTATGTTTTTTGTTAAATGTTCAAGACTCTGAGATCGACCTGTCAAGCGGGATCGACTGGTCGGAGACCACTGCAATAGAGGGTAACCCTGACGGGAACCTCTCGTGGGTAAAAGGCTTTCACAAAGGGCCATTATCTGTGACCCTGGCAGATGAACTCGTGTATGAAACGTTTACCTAATTCAGGAAACGTTTCATTGCACCCATTTCTTCATGACGCATCTCAGTGCCTCCCACTGCACTCTTATCGAGTGCTTTTTGAGTGTGCTTGGCTCTTACGTGAACCGGAAAAGAGTGCTTGTTAGTTTTGAGCATTAAAATGAATGAGAATCCAATACTGTTTGCAATGCATATCCTTCTAATCCCTGCCCATGAGAGCCATTGGTAATGTTTTGTTATAAGGTTCACAAGTCATGAGATTCTAGTTGTTTATTTTCCACTTGCATATTATACATGTTTGCATAGAGTTGTATATAAGTTACTGCCCTTATTGACATCTTTGAATTATAAGAAGCTGTTAAAGAGTTGTAAAGCATCGTACTTACTATAGTATGAACAGACTCGCATGCTACTTTCACAGTGCAGTGACCCCTCACATTCCATATCGGTAAAAAAAACACAAGCCTGGCATTAAGCGGATATGATTTAGAACGTCATCTTGTTTGCAAAACATTTTGACTTGAGCGTGTAGATAAAACCGTATTCCCATGTCACTACTCACCACCACTGTGGGGATTTAGTAGAGAATGTAAGATCTATTATGCAGTTGGTTTATTGGCGGCATCTTGAGTTTCGCAGTTGGGCGGCATGGTGGTATCACTGGTAGCGCTGCTGCCTCACAGCAAGAAGGACCCGGTTTCCATTCAGAGCTCGGGTGCCTTTCTGCGTGGAATTTTCACGTTTTTATATAGGTTTTCACGGCTCGATGTATGATAATTGCTCATAAAAGCAGCTTTTACGTTTGCATGTTCTCCCCTTGTCCGGGTGGGTTTTTGCTGGATACTACGGTCTCTGCCGGGTACACCGGTTTCCTCCCACAGTCCAAAGACATCCTGCCCACGTTAATTAGCCTGCTAACTAAATATCCCCCTGTGTCTTGCGGACCAACATTGGCACAGCCCTGCCCTTTGCCCTGTGTCTACACCCCCCGCGACCCTGTACAGGATTTAGCAGGAACTGATAATGTTGAGTTCTGCCGCCCTCAGATGCTGTGAACCACTTCTGACAGCACTATTAACTTACATTAACCTTTCTCTTTCAATTAAACAAATAAAAAGATGCGCAGTACAGTACATTCAAACATATTAAGGGAAATGTTGAGCAATAATGTTGTGAGAGCTCAAAACACGTGACCCGTTGTTATTTACTCACAGAGAGCACTTTCATGCAGAAACAAACCCATTACAGCTGAGATGATAGAAATTACATACAATTCCAATTCACTGGGAGAAGTGAGGTCAAAGAAGACACAATTAATGGACGAACGTGGCAGGCTCGCATCCGCGGCCAGCCTCTGTGTTCACCGTATCTATCAATGGCCTGAATGTCTGCAGGGAGGTTAAAGCACCCTGGAGGTTGTGCCGGAAGGTCCCAGCTTCGCAGCGCCACACTTGCCGCTTTAATCGTGCCCAAGAGGTGGTGGCTCCCGCCAAATTATTTATCAAAGGCGCAGCGGCAGTCCGCCGAGCGCATATTGTGCAGGAATCCAATTAGAGCCTTAAAGCTCCTCGCGCGTTCAACTTTGCCAGTATGGATATAGCCTTGAGGATTCGGCGACCTCATTAAGAGTAAACAAGAGATGAAACCCTCGGATGTTGCTATGAGCTATATAAAGTAAAAGCGGATTTTATATTTTAACTTTGATCTCGCTTTACTTATATATATATATTTTTTGTCTTGTGTTTTTGTTTGTTTAACGGCACATTATAACCCGTGACCATGGCAATTAACGTTTGCACTCACATCTGAAACATATGCTTGCAAATTAAAAGGAACCTCAAAAGTAGTTTGTCATGTGTTAAGTCATCCCAAGCTTTGTGTTATCGTTAATAACTGTTTTGGACATGGACTCATTGTTTTTGGTATGAACTTAATTTTGGTTTAACATGAAGGCCGTCGTTAGCAATGCTCTCCAACATACCGGTGTCCTGAAGTAGTAAAGAATTGACACGTTTTGTTCACGTGACAAACCTTACTAAAATAGGCTGCGTCGAGTGGAAGCGGGTTTACGACACTTATTTTTGACGTGACCTAACTCGTAAAAAAATATATCCCGTACTATGGATTGATTTTGGGTGTTGGCGTCTGTTGCACATTAAGCAACTCGTAAACCCCGTCAATCCAGTTGCGTTCGATTGCTGTCTGCTGGTGTTGGCTGTGGCTCACCGCAACCCTCTACAGCAGTGGTCCTCAACCACCGGTCCACGGACTGGTACCGGTCCGTGGGTCATTCGGTACCGGGCCGCACAGAAAGAATGAATACAAACATATTTTATTGATTATCAGTCTGAAAGATGTTTTATTTTGAAAAATTACCGGATAATTCAGCGTAATGGTGACTTGTATCTTTTATGCACTTTATATTTGTTTTTATGCCGGTCGTATTATTTTATTTCGTCATATTTATCCCCCCCACACCTTGAAGGCCGGTCCGTGAAAATATTGTCTTACATGAAACCGGTCCGTTGCGCAAAAAAGGTTGGGGACCGCTGCTCTACAGGATCAAGCGGTTTCTGACAATGGATGGATGGACGTTGATATCAACTGGCTGGGAACCAGCCCCTTGGAAGAGACGACGTGTGTGTAGCTGCCCGAGAGCCCGGAGAGACGCCACGAGATGGACACCAGAGTGGCTGAATTAGTGGCTGTGGCCGGATTCTGTAATCCCTGTAATATGGGTGGGTTCGAGCTGGGGCTTTTATAACCTCTGTAGCCTGGCTGACATTACTGTTTCGTAACTTGCATTCTCTTACAGAAGTGTTGCAGCCGTTGGATCCATTTTTGTGCCTGTTTCAGATTCAGTTGGTCACTGCATACGTGGAACGTGACCTGTTATTCTTGGAGACCTCACGGCCTGCCACTGTGCCCAGGAAGATGTATTTTTGTGTATGGCGTAAAAAGCGATAGACACATTTTGCTCGTATTTTGCGTTGTTTTAATGTTTTCCCTTGGCAAACAGGTAGTTTTGTTTCCAGTCCTGACCAAGGATCAGCCAATATACTGGGAGCATTGTTAAATGAAGAGAGAGAGAGGTGAGGCGGAATGAGAGGAGTCACGTAGAACTGGCGATCAATATAAGGGGGCTCTTATTTGTTTAAATGCAAATGGGATTACAGAGCAGATTGCTCTGATAATGGGGAGAAGCAAAAAGCCATCTGTGGGAGGCACCTCCCCAAGTGTCTGGCACCTCAAACCTGGATCAACACCACCAACCGGGTCGAGACTATGTATGTGACACTTTTCTGAGACCTCGGCTGACAATTGTAGGTATTTTTATGGACAGACGGGCATGCATAACATGTAATTTATACAGCTGGAACCAACACACAGCTGGTTATGAAAGGGAAAACATAAAATAGCTGTTTATAAAAAAAAAACACTGCTAGACTTTGTTGTTATTAAATTTGAATTGCTAATGAGGAAAAGGAAAATTAACGGCACGTCTTAAAAGCTGTGACTTAATAGCAGGGTGGCGTGCTTTGCCAACTGTTCTATATTTAGCACAGTGTACCATTTAATTGATGCTTGTCACTTTGGAATATTTCTCGAATATGCTGCAATAGTAGCAGCTGTAACAGCCTATTCTTCTCAGTTTAGCTTAATTTGAAAACCAGAGAACAGGACTGGTCATTGTCATCATTGTCAGAAACCGCCTAATCCTCTACAGGGTTGCGGTGAAGCGGATCCTATCCCAGCAGACACAGGACGGAAGGCAGAGCTATACTCTGGATCGGACGCCAGTCCATCACAGGGCACCGGGGGCAATTTAGTCCGCAGGCCAATTAACCTTGCCTGGCTAAACACGGGTGTATCGTGCTCGCCAAATAACATTAACAATACACCCACGAGTTATATATATGTTTACTT
>JAZEWU010000022.1:829252-848783 GCA_036362915.1 Geotria australis
CCCTGTCATTCACAAGAATTCACATTCTTGTCATTCACAAGAATGACAGCTTTATCCGGGAGCGATGTTCCAAGTAACATGCTCATTTTTTGTTTCCCCCATCCCTAATATTTTTACATTGCAGCAAGAAGTCATTTAAGGCAAAGTCTATCAAGTGAAGGCTCAGACTCATCCTCAACCCAAGTTACCTCGGGTGTCATAATATGGTCAGGATTCAAATCAGAGTTCGCAGCATCACAGCACCGTGTGCGAAGCACCGCACCGGTACCCTGTGATGGATTGTACGTGCGCACACACGCGTTTGCGAGCGTTCAGGTGATCGGGGTTACTGAACATTTTTTGTCGCTCTCGATCTGGATAGCCCCCTCTGGCTGGCGATGTTTCATGGAGGTTTTAGAAGGCGATGATTAATGCACGGTTTACTCTGTGTCCTAAGGGAGGCATCGCTTGAGGAAGTCAGGAGAGCTATTCGTGGCTTGGGGTCAGAGAGCATTTAGGGTGAATAGAATTCTCAATTTCTTCAACCACTTCATTCCACCATGGCGACTGTACAGCAGTCATCTACAAAGTAATAGTACGAGAGCTGAACGCTATGGTACAATTAATCGCGAATGGGAGTAAAAATGCTTCAGGAACTAATGATATGTGTGCTATGTCTGAATCTTGAGCCAGCCCAGTTGAGGTTATGAATTCATCTCGGCCCATGAGGAAAATGTTTTTGTACATGGAGCAAATAGTTTAAGACAATTAATCGATGACTATAACCCTTGTATTAAATTAATTTGGGCTTACATGTTGATCCATTCACCTCTGAGGTTTGTATACCATATAGGTAAATACTGACTGAGCATTGATGCCTCATGATGCATCCAAAGTGGGAGGTAAAACGTCGCACAGGAGAGACGAGGAATGCTCGACACTTCTATCCCGAAAGAGCAGCTCTTGAAACCAATTATCATACGTCGAGCCGTGAAAACCTACATCAATACATTAGAGCACTCAATTTACAATCGAAGAGTTTAAAACTTAGTCAGGGGTCAACTCATGTCATCATGTTTGTGGAGCTGATAGAATACATACCACTGTGGGAAGTTAAGCATGATTTTTCTATATAGAGATACTTCCTCACTGCAGGAATGTGGAATTTCCAACACTTGCTTAGGACCTGCACTCAATGGTCATTTGAGTATGTCGCCACAGTTTGTGACACTGACAATTAGCAAGGTTCCTAAGGATTCAATAAAAGGATGGGCTACGGATGTGTGGCAGACCTACAAGCTAATATGCCTACTGTTTTTTTCTACATAGCATTTAATTTAAGCAATACATGCTTTAAACATTTATTTATGAAAATGTATTGACTGTGAAACATTTGTGTTGATGTAGATTCTATGGCTGGAAGATGTCTGGTGTTAAAATGTTTCTGCGCAGAATTTATGAAACATCGAGGCAACTAAGAAATATGCAACCTGATTTGAACCTTATGTCCTGTACCTTGGAATGTCGAGTGAGTATTTGAATCAGGGTTTTTTCACAACAAGTTCTTGAGCATGGCCTTTTACATAAATGCCTTATACTGCCTCGACTGAAATGCATGATTTGTTTGTTTTAGGGTCAGCCAAGGCCAATGTAATACAACCAACAATGCAAGATAAATGCTCTATAGACTCATCAGAACTGTGTACATTAAGGTAAACATTGTCCATAAGGTAAACATATTTGAAAAATGTTTAGTCAATGCAACTTTGGGTCGGTCTAGGGCAATCGCACATGTACTGCAAGGCTTCAGATTGCGCGAGAGTTTAAAGTCACCCAACCCTCCCAAATATCCGGAACCCCCCAATAATCAAATAACACGCCAACAATACGTGACAATAACACTAATCGCAGGTGACACACCACTGCTCGTACAGGAGGAGTAAAGTTTCACACCGGTTTACCACAGCGAGCATGATTTTTTCTCACCGTTCACAGAGTTTACTATTACAGCAGCAAGGGTTTTCTGGCCATGCTGACTCGTCATATGCTTTCCCTAAAATAGCAGATGCTCCACATTTGTTTATCTACCCGAACGTGACCTACTGTTGTTGCTTGCCGTGGTGGTCAGCATACAGGTCGCCAGTCGCATTGCTCATCACGGCAGTTGAAACAATGGGCCAATGTCTCGAATCCACCCCCACAGCCCTCCTCTCCCCATCGCCTCTGTCATCCCAGCAATACAAATAGCTACCCGTAACTATCCATCGTATTGGATGATGACTGCTCCATCTTCTTTGAGCAGTGTGTCGCGGAGCTTCCATTGACGACGGGGCAGCTCGATCCGCTAAGGGCCTGATCCTTCCGCAACTCAAACACTCGCGGTTCCCCATCGGGGGCTTCTCACATGATGGTGGCTGGTGTTGCCCGAGGCACCCTTCTCTCAATGACTGATGGGGGTTCTCCCTCCTCCACGATCTCGCCTCCTTTACGCATTGCCTGTCCCTGCAATGGATAGTTTTGGGCAAGCCGTTCCCAGTTCACCGTGGAAATGCCGAACTTGTTAATGTTGACATGTAGCCTGTGTCAGAGCTTCTGTCCCCTTCTCTCGCTCCATCGCTCCTGAATCTGCCCATTCACGCTATCCTCGGGTGACCTTCCATCCTTCATGTTGACTCCGCGGCCAGCCCAACAAAGCCGGGCCTACATACCGCACGATCGAGCACTGCCATGTTGAACACCCTGTCGTGCCAGGGAATCGTCTTCAGAAACCTAAGAGGGCATTGGTGAACCCTGTCAAGCTGTATTAGGTGCCAGAGTAGGCCAGGATATTGTCCAGACCAGTGGTCTCCAATCAGTAGATCGCGATTGACAGGTCGATGCCAGAGTCTTAAACAGTCGATCTTAACATTAAATGCCAAGGCAAGAGCTGCCAGAAAACAGCACTATAGACCACGTCCATCCATCCAATGTCAGAAACCGCTCAATCCTGTACAGGGTCACGGTGAGCCGGAGCCTATCCCAGCATACACTGGGCGCAAGGCAGGGCTATACCCATGATGGGACGCCAGTCCATCACGGACTATAGACCACGTCACACCACAAACTGTAACATGTGCTCACGTTAAGCTGCGGAGACGTCACGACTCCGTATGCTCACTTGCAAAGGTACGCACACACCTGCAGGTGCACGAACCTCGGGTCTTCGTCGGAGACGGCACTTGAGATCTGCTGCTCCGGGTGATCTTGTTTGCTAAACTCAGCCGACCGCAAACGCACGGCGACCGGCCTTTGCGGATCGCAGCACCGTCGAGTGGAACACTCTAGCGGACGAGCTCAACAACAACAACCCCGACCTTGAGTTCAACCGCTTCGAGCGTGGCCTGCAAACCCACGCAAGCCCGGCGCGCGATGAGAACGCACCGCGCGTCACAGATGCTTTTAGCATGATTTAGCGTTTCTCAAAGGACTATTTACATTATCACTGTGTTCACGTACCGCTCGAACAGTTTGCTGTAATGTTTCTCCCCTGGCAACCCACACATTAGAGGCACGCTTCCAGAATGGTCCCCGCTAGCTCACGTGGGAATGTAGCGAGGTCACACGTGGACCCGCTAGTGCCATGGGTTTGCCTCGCAACCAATATCCAAATGGCCCATATGGAAACAAGACTTTCAGTAAAGCCCCTTTGCTAAAATGAAATAATGGATGATATGTTTTCAGAGGAGAAAAACATATATCATCATTATCTCAATAACATCATTAGTGATTTAGCATTGGATTGGGTCATGATCTGAAATTGCACGGCGCCTAATAACGTTTGATTTGCAGGTTCCAGAGAATGGCCTGACATTGCTTCAATCGGAAATTATTACTGTATACAGTAATAAATGATGATGGTAATTATAATACAAATTAGGGGAGCTAAACATCCTTTGTTTATATGACACGTGTTAGTGTTTAAGTGGCGTTTAAGTGGGGTGAGTGACATCACGACTGTTACAAGGTCGGCCCAGTTGCCCGCCAACATTTTACAAGTGCCCCGAGGGCCATGGGCCAAGCTCACTCACGGCATACTTGACATCACGGGCCCTGTTACAGATTCGTGAGGACAGACAGAACGTTGGTGCAAGACCGGCTCCGTCCAATTCTAGCCCGAATTGGGAGTGTCACGGGAAGGAGAAATAAACCTGCCTTCTTAACCTCTGAGAGCTGCAATGACCTTCATGTGTCACAATTGCACTCTTCAGGGACTTTTGGAGGCACTACAATAATAATACAATTTATAAGGCGCGCAAACCTTACGCCTGGTCATGGACGAGACACGGAGGCGCGAGGAAAACGCAGAGCTAGCTGGGGAAGGGTCAGCCGGCGCCAACCCGCCAGACACTGCTTCTTATATAGTATGATGTTATTGGCCAATTAATTAATGAGTGTTTTTTGGTGTTGTGGGAGGCAACCGGAGATCCCGGAGAAAACCCACACAGAACAGGAAGAGAGCACACAAACTCCACAGAGAAAGGCGCCCGAAGCGGAAATCGAACTGCCTCGGGCAGGACTGTATTTTTGCGATGTGCAGCCGTTCCCGCTGCAGTACTTGTGGCACAAACGTGTCCCACTCCGTTGGGGAACGTAATAGCACCAAGGACGGGATCCACACCTTGCCTCTGTGTCTCTCGTGAGACGTTGTCACCGTACGCTGAGCCTGTGGTCCCGTGTGGGAGACGTCACTAGGTCAAGGCTCCTGCCTCAGAGATCACTATTTCCTCTCGACCAGCACCACCGGTGATCAGTGTTACAGCAGACGGCATCGGCCACTGCGTATTAGGCATGCGGCAATACAAAGTGGTTAGATGAATTGTCACGATTTGCGGTTGTGATTCGTGCTCAGAATTTCATTAAAAACAATGTTCTTTCGTTTTCACCATGTCGTTAATATTGTCGATGTATTTTTGTCTGTGTTGTTTGGGCAAGTGTGTGCTCTTCATTCGTCTCAATGTAACATTCACTGTATCAAAGCCACTGTGATGCCTTGTCTTACATATCCAAGTTTGCATCGGTGATTTTATCTACTTACGAAAATGAGCGATTTCAAAAAAATACAGTACCAGAAAATCTGGCCAAATCTTGCTGTGGGCAGAAACAGTTAATGAAAGAAAGCGCTCGGCTGATGCTAATCCCTGCGTCAGGTGCACTCGTGTTACATTATCAGCTTAAGGATCATTTGTCACTGTTTACATTCCATTCGTGGATTGCCTCACGTGTTCTACAGCACTGGCTGCAGACGATGTGTCCCTGTATCACTGGATGGCAGCTACTGCCAATACCCAATCAAAATAAATTCATTCGGTGCCACTTTGCTGTCTTATTAGTGATCCATCTTTAGTACAATTTCTAGAACGACGCGTAGATGCGCAAGTTCCATCTTTTATGCAACATTTGGTTACGTGTCCCAAGCACAGATTGCATGCACCCTCAAAACCTTTCATCCTGAAGAAGCTGATTGCATCTATCAGCGAAACGTCGTACCTGCATTGTAAACGTTGTGTTAGCTGACGTAGTAAAGAAATGGCACGTTTCGTTCACGTGACAAACCTTACTAATTGGCTGCGTCGGGTGGAGTCGGGTTTACGACACTTCTTTTTGCGTGACCTAACCCTTAAAATGAGCTATACTATGGAATACATCGATCACGAAAGCCATCGTGTTGAGTTTTTATTTACGAAATTGCTCCGGTGCCGCGGTTTTTTGTCAGCCATAAGTGGCAACCCTAGCGAGTGACCCAGAACACGCGTGTGCACGTGGCACAACTGCGTCAGTATGGCTCCTCGCTATGGCTGAGAGCCGCGTGCCACCCACGGGGGACAGACACCCCGGTCTACAAGAGACCCGGAACATATCCAGGAAGGAATGCTGGCCCTGTCCACGACTCTCGACACTCACGTACATTCACAATAGCCCTCTGGTTTCAAGTGAAGCCTGGCGCGCATTGCAGCGCTTTGATCTACACTCAAGGTTAAAGTGTCCAACATGAAAACACATTTGTTCAGTTTACAGGCCCTGCTTAAACACAGGCTATAAAGGCACAATTATTTGCTCGAGGACACCGGACTGTGTCGGTGCGTTGTACACATCGTGGTGCAGCGACGGAACAGCGGGTCCGCGAGTTATACCCGCACAAGTGTTGGATCCAGTGCTCCAACCTGCGTTCATCCTACAGTGATGAAAGCAGGTTGGAGATTGACGACAAAGGGCGGAAATTGGTGTTATTATTTAATTTCTAAAACAAGTCATTTCAGCCATTCCAGAACATGAGCATAGGGATATTATTACTGATGCAGCATACCTATTACAAAGCATTGTGTAGGTGTTTTTCCGATTTGACATAGCGCCATCTGGATACCTTTTGTTAACAGCATATGCCAATTCGCTTTACAATCAATTTACATATATATCTCCCAGATTTTTCTTTATTCCAAAAACAGGACGCTTACCATCTGTGTGATGTGCACAGAGTGACAGCTCATGCCTATTAACTTCATTCATGTGCTCGGTTTGCAATCAGAATGGACAAATTAACGCGGTGACTTCAATTCCCCAATGGGACCTTCTGAGACTGAATATAAAAAATTGACAAGGAAAGTACATTTTACATATACGGGTACTTGGAGTGGAATGACCAGTATTGGTCTCAGCGTCCACCCTAGCAAACACGCAGAGGTTTTGGGTTTCGTCTTGTACCACAGCACGGACCGCTATGTATCACTGACACAAGGGCCTGCAGCTCAACACATGACGCGTGTATTAACTCGGTGGTTCTCAACATTTTGCACCTCAAGGCCCTCTTGGCTCACTTGGGTCTCGTCACTACGGTGCCCAATGATGGGTGGCGACCCACCGGTTGAGAATGGCGATCGATGTAAACTCACTTGCATAAGGACGGAGGAACAGTTTGCAAGCGTGCGATAGAATAGTTGGCTTGGAAAAACGGGGCTAATTAACAGCAATGACACGATTTCTAACACACGCGAATGCCATGCCTGATCATGGACGAGGAACCCACAGAGAGGGGGGGGTTAGTCAGGCTGTCAGCCGGCGCCAACCCACCAGACACTGCTTTGCTATATATTATTATGTTATTGGCCAATTCATTAATGAGTGTTTTTAGTTTTACGAGGAAACCGGAGAATCCAGGGGGAGAACACATAAACTCCACACAGAAAGGCGACTGGGCAGCACCTTCTTTCTGTGAGGCGCAGATGTTAAGACTGCGGTGAGCCTGACACTGCCGAAGACACTTGTGCCTACAGTTGTGCATCTGCGTTTAAGTACGTATGCAGCTTGGTTTAAAATAAACACAGCTCAAGAGGGTTTATTTGAAATAGAGTATTCTATATATTAGTGCGTTTGCTAACAATATAAATGTTTTAACAGTCTTCTTCTTTGCGATTCTTCGAAGCACGATGGTCAGCTTCTGGACATCGTTGTCTTTCAGCTCGGCCTCGAAGTGTTGGTAGAATTCGCAGGCAAATACCAAGTATTACCTGACAGGGATCGCGACGTGAACGCTTCTACCTTGACCCCCATTTTAACAGTTATGAATATCAAAGAGGTTGGACAACACTAAAGAAATCTCAAGCAGCCATAAGTCACGTATGGTAATGAGGAAAGAGGTGCATTTGGTGTTTGAAGCAAATGCCTCACGATGACCTTAAAGTCCTTACACCGATGCCAAGGGATTGGCTGGCTGCTGTCAGCTGCAGGCATTGAGGTGGGAAGTGTGGCTGTAAATAACATCCAGACAATCCTCAATGGGGAGATTCAGGGACAAACAACCCTCAACCACGCACACCATGACACTGTTGCCAATATATCCTTAACAAACAATCTATCCTTATCATTTGGTTTGACAACTACAACTAAAAAAGTGCCGATTGTATTCACGGGCGGCACGGTGGCGCAGTAAGTAGCCCTGCCGCCTTAAAGCAAGAAGATCCCGGGTTTGAATCCCGGCTTGGGTGCCTGTGTGGAGTTGGCATGTTCTCCCCGTGTCCACGTGGGTTTTTGCCGGGCACTCCTGTTTCCGCCCACAGTCCAAAGACATGCTTCTGCATAGGTTAATTGGTCTGTGGATTAAATTGCCCCCGGTGCCCTGTGGACTGGCGTCCCATCCTAGGTGTAGCCCTGCCTTGCGCCCTTTGTCTGCCGGGATAGGCTCCTGCTCATCGCGACCCTGTATAGGACTAAGCGGTTTCTGACAATGGATGGATTGATTGGACTCACCGTTCAGTCCACGGTAGCGGTACGAGCACGCGTTACTCGTGCTTTCTTACACACAACTAACGCCAAATACTTATTTCAGGTTGCACAATGCAGACAGTACAGTGCCACACTCCGTTTTCAATTATTTCCGCACGATGTTCACGTTTTAAAAGGTCTTTTCGCCGTTCACCCTTTACATTCGCACCAGAATTATTATACGTTTACGACGACCTTGCAGTAAAAAATATAATTACACCGTTATTATATTGCGGTACGCAGGAACAGTCTCTCGGCTACAGGTGGTGGCAGACACTCTGCGCGTCACCACAGCAGTTCAGGACAGGCGGCTCTCTGGAGCCTGTCCAAAGCCAGGTCAAAGATCAAAACACTCGGCTTATAATCCTCCCTGGGGTTGGTAAAATGAGTACCATCGCGATATTGTAAGGGCCCACAACATATGACACGGTGGTTTGTAGTTGTTCTTCCTTAGGGGGAGGCGAGGTGTCAGGGAGGGGGGGTAACAACACCTGTGGAGACCCACAGGTGAGGAGGCGGCTGCATATAGCTTCCAGTGTTTAACATTTACGTAGTTTCCAGCATGTGTTCTTAACCTTTACTGCAGCTTGCACCCATTTGGTTCTCAAAATATGTTCCCGCACCCCTTATAAATAAATAAATACATACGAAAGACATTACATGTATAATAGACTAAGTACAAACATCTGGCATGTCTCGCACCCCCAGCAAGGGCATTTCGCACCCCCTGGAAGCACACGGCACCATGAATCTGGTGACCTGATTCTACTTCCTGACCATTAGTGATTTATGAACAGATTCCTCCCCCTCCCTTCTCAAACCGGCAATAACCAGCATGCTTTTTTTAAAAAAATATATACAGTACTATTTAAGTTGGTTAATTTGCATCTTTGTTGTATCGCAGGAAACCCGCTTCCAGAGCTTCCAAGCTCACTGGGTATTTTCTGCTGTAATAAAAAACATCTATCTATCTAGTTAAGTGTGCTCAAAGACACACATTTCCCGTATAGCCTAAACAGACTGTTAAGCGCGTTAAATAAAGTCAAATAGCATGTGAACACGTGTCATAGCAGGATAATATGTTGACATGAAAACTAAATGTATATTGTGATGTAACACAGCACATGTAAGCTACATATTTAGCAATGGAATTAACAAAAATTCATATTCAAGAGAGAATAAAGGAGCCGTTGTATGTCGACAATGTGGACTGGAAGTGGAAGGCTGCGTGAAACGAAAGGATCGACAGAGGAGAATTATCAACCACCTGCCTCGCAGGTTAATGGGAAACTGGGAGACAAGGCCTTGCCTTAAGAGCACAGTGAGTAGGCGGGTCCGCGAGGTTATATGAGATCTGATTAAGATTAGAAATAACGCCATGAAGGATTTTCAAGGTGGTGCCAGATGTTGTAATTGATGCGCAGTTAAACGAAGAGCCAGAGGAGAGATTCGAAGACGAATGTAACCGGGACCGTCTTAGATCGGGTCATTATTTTTAATGCGGCGCATTTCAAACGTGTAACACGATTCAGGTTTTAGCTGCTACGTCCATTCTGAATATCACATGGGACACACACTTGCCCTTCGGCTAAAACTCTTATCCATCCACTTCTGAAGATGTCAATTCTGCAAATGCTCTGTCCGTACTGCTCAGTTCCCACCACCCACGATGCGGTAATGACGGTGCCCCTCAGGGACCATCCCTCTTCTCCGTTTGACAACGAGCCTCGACCGAATCCGATGCCCTTGTGGAACAGTTCATGAAATGTGTCATACAGCATATAGAGTGTGAACCACGGTTATGAAAGATGGATAAAATTAGCTGCAGAGGGGATCGTGAGAGATGGCGAGCGAAGCGGAGGAGACGCGAAGTGGAGAGATGGAGAGATGACATCAGTTGGGAGGCCACTACCGGGCAAGGGCAACTAAGGAAAGGAAGCAACGGCAGCTGATGGAAGACGTCTTGGCCAAGCAGTGGGAAGCTACGGACTGGCGACAACAATCACGGATCGTATACTGCACGTGAATCCGCACTGCTCATGTGTGGCTTTGTACTAATCCACACGTTCTTATTCGTCACCGGTATGTGCAAGAAAACATGCAAACTCGCTTGCAGTTTGCAAGACTGATGGACACGTTGTGGGTTTGAACCGATGTGGGTGGTCACGGCTCCATTCATGATGGTTGCTCTTGAGAGCTGTTATTTCGGGATAGCCGTGTCGAGCGCTCTCCAGGCTCCGAAGCCCGGCTGATCTGGCAAGTACGTGAAATTACGAATAGAGAATCTGCGGATAAAGAGAAGTAGGTCATCATACCACTTGACATGTAAGCAACACGAAATTACCACATATCTGCAAATGCAATGTCAATGTCCCACGCGACTCACAATTATTCCGATATTGCTTGACCTTCAACGTCTGGTCAATCGCTCACCCCACTCCCACACAATCGTCCCTGTTAGATCGTTCCCCCACAAGGCAGTGTCTCTTCCCTTAGCACACATTTGTTTTACTGCACACTCTCAGTACAATGTCTCCTGTTCCGTCTCCACTTCAACACGTCACCGCAATATCACATGCCTTCCATCATCGTCACCCTGCACCAGATCCCACAGAGTGAAGTCATTAGCCTTCATGTCAGGAGGTGGCCGAAAGGCTCCGGAGGGCCTGCATGGCCCTGTCAGAGCACTGAGTCAATAGCACTTAAGTCCTGAGTTCAAATCTCAACAGCCACCTGCTATTAGGCTGAAGGGAAGTTGATCGTGTCAGCATTTGTCAACAATGAGCGCACGGAAAAAAAGTCAACTTTCTCATATGTGTACATATGCAGGTGGCGTTCAAGCTGGAAGGAACCGTTCAGCTATATAGCTCTTATTAACAGGTGTCGCAGGATTCCTGTAATGAGCTCGCATGCTCACTGGGTATTTTTCTGCTGTAATAATAGACATCTATCATCTAATGTAAAATATACACAGTTTTACCTTTTCTGGCAATGAGAGAAGGGCTAAGATCTTTAAACACCAAATTAAAACCTTTTCGCAAAAGTTGCAACATCTCAGGGCACCGTGAGCAATTTAGTCAGGACAATTAACCTAGGCAGCATGTGTTTAGACTGTGGGAGGAAACCGGATTTGCCCAGCGAAAACAAAACCCCACGCGGACACGGGGTAAACACGCCAAACTCCACACAGAAAGGTACCAGATCCGAAAATCGTTAGATCAAACGTCACCGCGGTGGTCAGTGCGGGTTGGTGACAGCGGGAAGTGCGGAGCTCGGGAATCCTCGGCACAATCGGAATGCAATCGGGATTGAAACAAAGACACCAACCACAAATTAACCGAGCAGCATTTCCAACCTGTGCTGCGCGTGGCGTGTCGCAGCCTACCGCACGGGAGGTTTACGCGGTGCGGCAGTGAGCCGTCATGATATTAGATGTGTTTCCACCGTCGGCTGCTGGCTGATCTAGCCAAGTATTAGAAACAATTAGAAGAGCGTTACAGCGGCAGTGGTGCTGTTAAGTTCACGCACCAGTCAAACATTCATTTTATTACTGGCAGAACAGAGCTGTCGGCGACGCGGGTCGTGTAATTGTGTGCATAAACGGCGTATTACTGTAATCAGAAACAGCGCTGTGTGTTGTTCCTGATGGCACGACATGCAGGCCTGATCAGCATGTCAATAAGACATTGTCAGCCATTCTCACTCCACTGCTAATTTAAAATAAATAAAACCTCTGTTCATGTATTGATGTAGGTTTTCGCGGCTAGATTCATGATGGCTGCTCTTCAGAGCTGTTCTTTCGGGATAGCCGTGTCGAGCGATCTCCATCTCTCCCTCGCGACGTTTCGCCTCCTACTTTGGAGGCATCATCAATCAAATGCATTTATTTGTTGATTATATTCTAGGCTAGTGACAAATCGTAGCTTAGAGCAGGGGTTCTCAACCTTTTGCACCACATGGCCCACTTGGATCTGGTCTCCACGGAGCGCTCGGTGGCACTCCCAGACTACTGATCGGTCGCGATCCACCGGTTGAGAACGGCGAGCTTGGACAACTTTTCTTCATTCATGAAGATCAATGTGTCATCATGAGCGACGTGGTTGATGACACTATCTCACGATAGCAGATGCCTCAACTCCTGCAAACCGTGACATGACTCCCACGGTCCGCTCCACAATATCGCAAAAGATAACAGCATATCATTTATATATACCGTTTGGAAATAATTATCGATTCTCACTGAACAACTTGAACACGCCCGGCATTAAACGCTCGCTCTAGAGCAGTCTTCTTCTCCTTTGTGATTCTTCGAAGCGCGATGGTTAATTTGTGGACATCGTTGTCTTTCAGCTCCTCGGCCTCGAAGTGTCTAGTGCATTAATGATTCATGAAGGAAGTTGTAGTGAGACAAATAATTATATAAAAATGCTAACAGTTTCCTGTGTGGTTTTGTCTTCTCCGCGATGCATTATTGTTCATTTCATGACAACAACCTTGTTCGCGCTTATAAATTATGTAACGTAACGTGAAGTGAACTATGCATTATCAGACATCCCCTGCTTCACTTTTGCACTTAAGATACAACTCTGAGCCTATAGAAGTGCACATGCCCGAGTCCTTAGCACTTGAAATGAGATTCATTAAGACCTGGCACATCGGCCGCACTGGATGCGGGCATTCCTGTGTGGAAATTTACACGCACTACGGTGTCAGACAAAAACACGATTTATCAAATTATATTATAGTACACAACTAATGGATATGTTATGAAGGTTGCTCTTCAGAGATGTTCTTTTGGGATAGCCGTGTCGAGCGCTTTCCCTCTCTCCCTCGCTGCTATCCCGAAAGAACAGCTCTGAAGAGCAACCATCGTGAATCGAGCCGTGAAGACCTATATCAGCACACATCTTTATAGAGTATTTATCGAATATACACAGATGATGGGAGTCATCGAGGTATGGTAATTATCACAAGGGTGACGATGCAAAATACCGACTGGAATCACAGCCATATCAGTCCACTCCATATTGTTTGGCAGGTTACGCAATTTCTCCAAATAGTGATTTGTTCAAAGCAGGAGGGCGAGGTCGCTGTGGAAGAATGACATAAATGAGTAATTAAACCGTTGCATTGTAAAACAGCAAAACTCAACCTGTCCGTTGTCAGTGATGTACAATCACAGAACAACTGTGCGACCGGGAATTTTTCGGGCAATGCCTCCATTTCAAAGCCAGACGAGCTAGTTATGAGAAGGATACAGAAAACAGGAAGAACAGGCGCAAACATTTCTTTGCAGAGACAAATTGTACAGAACAAAGCTTCTTCCTGCTTCAAACAAGACCTGCAGTGGAGCGCTTATCTGAAATCTGGCCTTGTCTCTCCCAGCACATCCTTTACGAGCTTTTCACAAAGTGGAATTCTGCAGATCCCAGAGCGGGGCTGCTGCTGGGCTCTCACAATCTTACCTAGATTTTAACTCGCAAACATTCGACAGCGTTTTATGTATCCAAAACATTTGCAATTAACGATGATAATATTGAAACTTTACTGATGTAGGTTTGTCACGGCTCGATGCATAATATGTTTTTTTCCAAAGCTATTCTTTCTAGCTAGCTGTGTGCGAGCGTTCGCCCTCTCGC
The DNA here is from genome assembly GCA_036362915.1 of Geotria australis. Taxonomy (NCBI): domain Eukaryota; kingdom Metazoa; phylum Chordata; class Hyperoartia; order Petromyzontiformes; family Geotriidae; genus Geotria; species Geotria australis. The sequence goes on from JAZEWU010000022.1 coordinate 843,166, forward strand.
CTTCGCGACGTTTCGCCTTCCACGTTGGAGGCATCCTCACTCTCAGTCCGCTTGAGGATCACTCCAAAGAACAGCTTCGAAAGTAACTATCAATATTGAAAATGACGTGCAATTTTTTGCAGTAGCCTCAAAAACCAAGATGCATTGAAGTTTACTTTACAAAAGAAATAAAATATTTACTATGTTTTTCACCACATTTCACACTTACTTTTCGACTCTATGAAACACAGCGGGCGAGGGCGGGAGGGAAAGTGGCAGTGGGAGATAAAATAAGGGCAAACAGGTCCGTTGGCTGCACGGAACCCCTATAGATGATAAACAGAGGCAAACATCAAACGGAACTGCTTCCCTTAAGCACCTCCTTGCGTGTGCAGCTGTTGACAACATGAATGTCAAGGTAAACAAAGGTGTCCAAACAGCCTGCAAAACTGTTACGTGGGAGAGTGACCACTGAATTAAATCAGTGGATTTGCGAGTTTCAGATGTATTGAAACATACAAATCCACAATGAATGCTAGCAGAATGAGGTTATTCATCCAGCAGTGGATAGATGATGGCAGCTGGCAATGTTGATGATAGATTACGCTGGCTCGTGTATACAGTGTATCCATCCATACATTGTTAGAAACCGCTTAATCCTGTTGAGGGTCGCGGTGAGCCGGAGCCTATCCTGGAAGACACAGGGCGCAAGGCAGGAGTATACCCATGATGGGACGCAGGGCACCGGGGGAAATTTAGTCCACAGGCCAATTAACCTATGCAAAAGCATGTCTTTGGACAGTGGGAGGAAACCGGAGTGCCCGGTAAAAACGCACGCGGACAAGGGGAGAACATGCAAACTCCACACAGAAAGGCACCCGAGCAGGGAGTCGAACCCGGGCCTTCTTGCTGTGAGGCGGCAGCGCTACTCACCACGCCACCGTGCCGCCCTATATACAGTGTACATCTATTAAATTGTGTTTCTGTCCAGCCTGAGTCTGTTTTCTACATTCTTACACTGAAATATCGAGGAATGGAGGCCGTCAGCTTTTTTGTGACGTGCACCCCATGAAGTCTACAGATACAGAGCTGCGAATACAAACCACTGCGGCGGGTACAGACCGAGCGTCTCTTGTCCACGTCTATATTTAATCATAAAAACATTGCGCTAGGTACACGCGCTGTGCAGTGTTTTCCAGCCATTTCTCCAAGCGTGTTTTGTTAAGCAAACTTTTTTTGACGTGGCTTTTGTTTTGCTCATTTATCTTGTTCCAACTTGATTTGGACAACTGAACTTGAAACTTTACAAACGGAATGTTTTTCACCAGTGCATATTATTCACGGTGAACTACGGAACAGAAAATATGTCTGTGGACGAGGCTGATGATAAAATGGCAGCGCAACGATGCCACATGCCTGTGAGAATGTCCACTAGGAGGAAGGGAGCAGGTGGGATTAGCTCATGTGCAGACGTTACGTGGTCATGGGACCACACGACCAACTATAGGACACTATTTTTACTTTAAGCAATCTAGTTACAGGTAGAATGACGTGATTCGGGGCCCCTTAGAGATGAGCTTCATCCCACGCCCATTTGACTGCGGAGCGAGCACAGACTGACATTTTTTATATTTCAGATTTGACATTTGCTATGGCTGCGATTTCAAATCCAGATTGCCGTTTGACAGCCCATTATCCCTTCGGAGTTCGTCAAAACGAGCACATCTTCACGGGGAATCAACGGTGGTTGCCCTACAGAAATAATGACCCCTGCCATAGGAGTATTGAATTTACATCTCTCAGTTGCTGCTTATCGAGCAGAGTCTGTCCACAATATGTGTTATGGCCAGGGAGACAGTTTGCGTTGAGTGTGGCACGGTGGCGCGGTGAGAAGCGCTGCCGCCCTACAGCACGATTTTTCCCGAGTTCGAATCCCGGCTCGGGGGCATTTCTGTCAAGTCAAGTCAATTGTGGAGTTGCAGCCTATTGTTGATGTGTTGTAGAAAGTGCAGGATTTGATGCACCCAGTGGTGGGGGCACTGACCACCAAGCTCTTGTGCCATCCAGACGGATCATATTTACATATCGAGTACCAACTGTGCAAACCACTGTTTTTTTTCCGGCCGTCAACAATAATTTCTGAAAGCAAAGAAACAAGAAGTTGCGCAATGACACTTGCCCGGTTTGTTTATTTTGTATTATTAACCACAAGAACAAACACGGACTATTTTTTCTGCGCGTTATTAATATTTACCCACCGAGTGGTGCCCGGATGTTACCCATGTGTGGTGGCGGAAAAGGGGTTTAAAGCCCATTAATGTGCCGCTGGGTGAAAATGAAAATGTTAAAATAGTGTGAGTGCTTCCTTAGTGGGGCGGCACAGTGGCGCGGTGAGTAGCGCTGCCGCCTCACAGCTAGAAGCACCCGGGTTCGAATCCCGGCTTGGGTGCCTTTCTGTGTGGATTTTGCATGTTCTCCCCGTATCCGCGTGGGTTTTCGCTATCCCGAAAGAACAGCTTTGAAGAGCAACCATCATGTACACATTGTTCACAAAGATCACTGATAGATAGATGTTTATTATCATGGCAGAAAATACCCAGTGAGCTTTCAAGCTCTGGAAGCGGGATTCCTGCGACACAACAAACGTGCGATGCAACAAACTCGGGAGAGAATACGGTAACTCTTGCGTGGCAGACTCACCCCGTGAGGCGCAGGGATCAGGAGGCAACTGCGGGTCACTGACCACAAACTGTGCGGACGTGGAGTCAGATTCGTAAGAAGATGAATGCATTTCAGATTCCGTTGTGTTTCGCTTTTTTAGACATGAAAAGGCATTCGCCTCGGTGGAAATGTACGGAGTCTTTCACGTTCTCACACAACAAGGTATGTATAAAGATATTTTAAAACAATACATTTAGCACAAGGTACAGCGGCACTGATTTCACGAGAAGAAAATATGAAAGTACACAATGAAAGCAAAGTGACAAGGCAACACACATTAAAAGCATCACAGCGACATTACAAAATATGTTTTCTGAAAATAATATGGTAAAAACAAGAACATACAAAAAAAATAACGATTTTCATCGTACTGATGTAGGTTTTCATGGCTCGTAGCATGATGGTTGCTCTTCAGAGCTGTTATTTCGGGAGAGCCTGAAGCATCAACGCCTGATGATGCTTCCAACGTGGGAGGTGAAACATCACGAGGGAGAGAGGGGGAGCGCTCGACACGGCCATCCCGAAAGAACAGCTCTGAAGGGCAACCATCAAAGATATGAATCATCTCAAATGCAATTGGGAATGGACTTCAAGTAGACGTAAAAATTACTTAATAGAGGAGTCTGCAAAGATGGGCTCAGTTTAATTTTGAGCAAAGGCACGTACAACAAGTTGACTAAACAACCGGAAATATTTGTTGGAGGGGCACAAGTGGAATATCCTGACGAATATGCGAACCGAGGAGAATTATTGAAATCGGGCCGAAAAACAGCGGTAGATGAGCTCAAGCTGGTCTCCTTTTAGGAGGCTGAACTTGGTAATGAAAACCAGACCAATTTTGTTTGAGAAGAAAGGGTTTAATAAGTGCATACTGCCGTCTTTGACGTGAAATAACAAGACAGATAGCTGGAAGCTGTCGCTCCAGCAACAAGGCGGAGGAGCGACGTTTACAACGAGCGCAGCGCCAGGCAGCTACAACACAGCGAGGTGGCACAGTGGGGCGCACAGGTGGTGCCTTCTGCCAGTCATTTCAGTAAGTCACCCCGTAGCACCTGGGTCTGAACCCGGACCTCCTGCCAGCAAGCCTTCCACACTTCACGTAGCCTCAAAGTGCACCTAGCCTGGCACATGTACCGTGGTGACGTCATCACCACTTAGTGGCGAACGGCCGTTGCTTTTGTCATTGTGTCAATATCCAAGTTGTTTCCACATATGAATTTTGCTTGCGTACATGAAGAGACTTAACGCAGCTATGTCGGCCAGGAAAATAACATTTCAAGGTCTCCATAGTATGCCAAATGGCACCGGGCTTTTATTTATTTAGTGAACGCTGTTACACGTGACCGCTCAGTTAGAACAACAGAAACACACACACAACGAAATGTCCTGAGTGGCTGTCGGTCCACACAGCCAGGGCACCCACCGCATCCCCCTCCTGCCCGCCCGCACGCCACGTTCATTATTTTATTACAGCAGAAAAATACCCAGTGAGCTGCAAGCTCAAGCTCACTGAGCTGAAAGCTCACTGGGTATGCCATCGTCTGTGCAGATGCGGTTTAGTGATGTGGCCCATAAGCGTTGTGGGAGTTTGAAGCCAGGGATGGTGTGCGTCAGGTCTTTCACCAGGTGTCTGTGAATTCTTGTGAACGCCATTTGGCTTTCCAAGCATCATCAGGGGTGAAGTTACAATGATGAAGATTAGTCCATGATGCCTCCATTGTTGATGCAATGAATAACATTGACATTCTGTGAAGCTATTGCCAACATTCTGTGTATAGACTCGCTCCAATCCACCAACCCACCATGGAACCGTGGAATTTATATTTCTGGCTCAGGGCTCAGTTCTGGGTCGAGCAATAAGGCAGGTGTTAACCCAGGTATATTCCTAAAGTGAAGCTGATAGCAGGGTTAGAGATTCGGGCTTCTTCACCTCATCGCAGACGTCACTGGGCAGTGAGAATGGACGCGCCGATTGAAGTCAATCCTGACGAGGGGCTCAGATCACGTACAGTACTACTGCATTGCATTAGCAGTGTGGGATTTTGTTGGAATACATCACCGCTCTGCGGGAGGGCAGAGGTCAACTTTATTGTTAAAACACAATGTTCGTAGCAGGGCAGTGTCTGTTTTACTGCACGGGTCAGAGGTATTGCAGCACAATTTGAATTTATATAGCCCCTAAGTTCCACCACATCTCAAAACACTGAATTGAACTTGAACGCCGCAAGGAGATTTACGCTTCTGACGTGTCACGGCAAGACAGAGCGTGTAACTCCGATGTTCAGAATTGAACATGGGGAGGAAGTGTTGTACATATAATCAGTCGGGGGAGGTGTAGGTGGGAGCGCTGTGTGCAGGATGGAGGCGGGTAGCTTACCTGGATCGGAATTCAATCGGCAGCCAGAGATCCAGATGACAGGGAAGACCTCAATCCAGATGTGGGATTGAACTTGGCACGGTGTGATAGCATCTCTGGCCTCGAGAATGTGGTTCCCTTGATAGTAGTCATGACTGTACTTTGAGTGGGCACAATTCTGTATTATCAACCTGCTTGTTCATGTAGGGTGGGTGAAAGTCCATTTACTGAAGCAAAACGTATGTACAGGACTATTCTCTGCAGCTCAAAAGACCTTGCGGAGTTCAATGAAAATGCAAGGGGCTGTGTAAGAAAATGGGAAACTGTAATTTAACATCGCGCTTCGAGGAATCGCAAAGAAGAAGACTGAAAGGACAGTCGCCCACCACTGCCTCGTCAACCCAGCACTGGTTTGGATCCATCCGCTCCGTGTACAATGTACGACTGTGTTCGAGCGCAGGGCCTTTTGACCTTTTGCACCTCAAGGGGCACTTGGGCCACCTGTGGTCTGGTCTCCACGGGCCACTAGGTGGCGCTCGCGGCCCACGGATGGGAGGTTATA
>JAZEWU010000022.1:853148-878466 GCA_036362915.1 Geotria australis
TAATTTCTTTATTTTTAATTGTTGACATGCTCTTCGCGGCCCTTGTGCAGCGCTTTGTGACCCTCGGGTGAAAGGCGCTATATAAAACTCTATTATTATTATTATATGTCACTTTATATTCACGAGTGCAAGAGTTGTGCTGACAATCGAATGATTGTTCTCGATTATTAACTCCAGCATTAGTTTTTACAGCAACTGTTTATTTTAAACATCGACAGCCTCCGATGTTGCTCGATTCCATAAGTGGTTGATCTTATGGACATATGGGCTAATCCCAGTTTTTACTATTCCAAGAAAAAACACAATTGTAAAGCAAACTATTACGTACAATACCGGTGTGTTTTCGCCGGGCATTCCGGTTTCCTCCCACAGACATGTTGCTGCATAGGTTAATTAGCCTGCGGACTAAATCGCCCCCGGTGCCCTGTGATGGATTGGCGTCCCATGATGGGTATAACCCTGCCTTGCACCCTGTGTCTACCGGGATAGACTCCGGCTCACCGCGACCCTATACAGGATTAAGTGGATAGATGGATAAAGTGTAAAATGAATAAGTTGTTAGTTGTTGGGGTTAGCCCCGTATGTCCATCGGACCGTCCAGTGACGGCTGTGGCGTGATTGCCCGTGGCTGCTATATCTGCGCCGGGATTGTGGACGCGATTTTCTGAAACTAGATTTAAGAGTGATTACAATTGTGGGGCTACCCGCCCGTGCGCTTGGCGACGGCGTGAAACACGAAGTGGCAGTGACAGCCGCACGGCTAACCTTCAGTCTATAAACACTTCCCCGACAGCTTCAGGCTCACCTAGAATGTCGCACGTTCGTTGAGTCGACGGGAAAAATAATGCACGTAGCTGGCTGCCAAACACGACAGAAGTTATCTTGAGCAAGCGCGTTCGCACGCGTGTAAACATAATATCCGAGCCGCCTGTCCGAGCACACATCGAGAACGAGAAAGAATATCAAAATCGGTCTGCAGTCGTGCAACAGTCGGTCTTGGTGTGGCTTCTCATAAGAAAATGAAATTGTAACAGCAGTAATTCTTATTAATATTGACGTACAGCTACGAGCAGCACCTATGGCCTTCGCCCTCCCATCCCATCAGTTATTGCCCAGTGGCCTGGGGCTGTCGCGACGCGCGAATTGCTTGGCACGCTCATCGTGATCAATACGCGATAGGCGATGTGGCCCAATGACACGTGGCCGGTGTGAGGCGTCTCAGGTGGAGCGCTGGGGGGGTGTGGGGGACGGGGTGTGCGGGACGGGGTGTGGAGGTGTAGTGAGGGAGGTGCGAGATGTGGAGGGCAGGTGTGTGTGTGTGTGGGGGGGAGGGCTGAACAATCCCGCTCACGGCCAACACCAGTGACGATTTTCTGAAACCGGTCCTGGGCCTCCCCTAGGTCGACTCAGCCTCAAATGAGTACCTAGTGCGGTGTGTAAACATCGCCACTAGGGAGACAAAGGCGGCCGGGCGTGGTGCTGGTCACCCACCCCCTCGTGTGCCGTGTCGACCTTCATAGGTGCTCGCTAACAGCACTTGTCCCTACAGTCTGTTAAGGCTATATAGGGGATCTTTGGGCTGAACAATATAACCTGCAGGCGTCGTTATCCAATCATTGACAATGGCCGGGAATCGTCATCATTGACGAATGGAAGTTTAGAACAATAATTAGGAGGATGTGCATCGTGTAAAGGTTAGAAGTGAATAATACATGGTGCGGCATAAGCATGATAATAATAATTTCAATTTATATAGCGCCTTTCACCCGAGGGTCACAAAGCGCTGCACAAGGGCCGCGAAGAGGACGGCATGCCAACGACGAAAGAAAAAAACAATAAAAACCAAAGCTCAGTCGTTCCTTAATCCGCGATCGATGCTCGCGCGCATTACTGTGATCATTGCGCCGCCGCATTAGTGCGCCAAGGGCCCGCGCTGCACGACGAATGGAGACGGGGACTGATGGGGCTCGTGATCAGGGCCGACGTCATTTAGCAAGCGCACTCCGCCTCACAGCAAGAAGGACCGAGGTTCGAATCCCGGCTCAGGTGCCATTCTGTGTGGAGTTTGCATGTTCTCCCTGTGTCCGCGTGGGTTTTCGCCGGGCACTCCGGTTTTCTCCTACAGTCCAAAGACATGCTGCTGCATACGTTAATTGGCCTGCGGACTAAATTGCCCCTGGTACCCTGTGATGGACTGACGTCCCATCATGGTGATAGCCCTGGCTTGCTCCCTGTGTCTGCCGAGATAGGCTCCAGCTCACTGCAACCCTGTACAGGATTAAGCGGTTTCTGACAACAAACTCCACAAAGAAAGGTGCCAGCGGCACGAATCGAACTGGCTCGGGAAGGACTTTCATTCTGTGCGCAGATGTTACGCTGCCTGGAAAATCTCGACGCTTTCCTGGAACAAGTAATGATTCAAAGTGCAGGTTTTTGCCGGTTACACAGGGTACAGTTCTCCCATGCACGATATGTCCCGGATGTTTTGCTTCCAAGGTGGCAACCCGATGTGCCACACGGGCTGCAGCGACACGAGCTTAAGGATTTACAACTTGAGGGAGTGGCTGTGGGACTTATGCAGTGGACAGAGCTAATAGAAACCAATTAGTGTACATTCCCCTGTCATAGGGCTATGCTTGCTAAATCAATATTGCCATTGAGTGATTAGAGAGACTTTTGTTCAATCCTATAGCTGTCAATGCACATGTTCAGTTACATATACAGTAAGAATCGAGCGTGATTGAAGTTGGAACACTTCGTATTGTGTCATTGAGTAACAAGGTAAGCTTAAAGTTTGGCTTTCTATTAGCGTCACAGAATAACCACACAAATGTTCCTAGCCCAGCTGTGTTGAACTCGTGAAATATTCTTCACCTTCATATCGGGGTACACACAGAATAATGGTTGTTTTTTTTCAAAAATAATGCACTGGCACACACTGACCGAGCACAGTATAGAAGGCGCTGGTTACTTTATACAAGAGCGACTGGCTGTGCGACACAGTCACGTGAATGGGATATACACAACTATGAGAATGCTGACATTCCAGCGACGTGATTAGGATTTGGGCTGTAAGGCGTAGAGCTAGTGTGAATTTCTGGTTGGCTAGAGTGGCGTATCATCTGAAAGTAGCCTTTTCCCTCCAGGGTTTTAAGTCTGGCTCTTTTTGAATGTTGGATGTTTTTTTTTCAGAAAGCCTGATTGACGCCTGGTTTCTTGTTATCGTAGAAGATAGGAGACACGTTTTGGGTGATTACTCCCCTTGAGACCCTGCGAATTTAAATAGTTTTTATATTCACCAGAGAAAATGTTTTTATTTTATTGTATTGTTAATGTAGGCCCCTATGTAAAAAGCTTGACATTTCATGAAGGGCTCCCCGCTCACCCCGAGTTCACGGACCACACTTTGGAGTGAGAAATATATCTGGGCTAAAGATAGTCACGTGTGGTACTCGGCAATACACCTTGGGTATCAATGTTACTACATTTATAAGTATTGTAATGTACAGGCATACCTGTTTAAACGGACAAGAAAAACATAAATTAACTAATACATATTCCACAATAGCAAGTATAGTACTTACACTGCAAGGCTCCTCTAAACCATACGGTCTCTATAAACATGGTTAGGGTATTATTTTTACTATTAAACTGCATTATTAGTAGTACAGTATTATTATTATAGTATTATAGTATTAATTTCATTAATAGTGTACAGTTGTAATGAACCATGTCATAATGACATCTCTTAACGGATGCATCGCTTAGTGGACAAGCATCAGGGATGCATCATATCCTGTACTGTATACTCGTGCAATCACCATGGCCAGAACATATATATTTAAAGAAAAATATATCTCCAGAAGTTTGGCACGTATTAAATATTTGTCTTTAAAGACTGCCTCAGTGGTTAGGCAACAACAACAGATTTCTGTGATGTCGCTACAGGCAAGAGTGACTGACACTGAAACCGATTACGTGCATTTTCCCTCATTTCCTTTTGTCTCATATGAGCATTTCCCATCTGAGCAGACCTACTTTAGTGTAATCTGTTGAATAGTAAAATGAGATCCGCTATTCTCCACCAGTGGGTCGTGACCCATCGGTGGGCCACGAGCGCCATCTAGTGGTCCGTGGAGACCAGACCCAAGTGGGCCAAGTGGACCGTGAGGCGCACACGGTTGAGAACCCTCGCATCAGACTGTTCTTTTGTTGGCGACCTCAACGTCATTATCAGTCAGAGTTCCACCTCCAAAAGCACATGTTATGTTGCTCTTCAGAGCTGTTCTTTCGGGATAGCCTTGTCGAGCGATCTCCAGCTCTTGACACGGCTATCCCGAAAGAACAGCTCTGAAGAGCAACCCTCATAAATCAAGCCGTGAAACCCACATCGAAACACGTATGTTGTTGAACAGTCTCTTCAAGTAATTGCTTCTTGTCTGGGTTGAAAGTGGTGTTGTGCTTTTTGGAAGAGTCAACAGTGGCTGTCTTGTGGAGAGTCTCATCTCCACTATATGGGGAAGTGGAATTTGGAACACTGTCCCGGCTGTCTGAGATCACCACCACAAGCTGAGCATGAACATTTAACGTACCATCTTGTAGCACCAGCCTGCATAACAAGCTAGTCAGCGTTGAAGCCTGGTTGGCACATTAAGATTGCCAGTTTCACGACCTTTCGGTATATTCGAAGCAGCCTTATTCATTTATTTTTTTGTTGCTTTGGTTTTTATTGGTTGTTTTTTCTTTCGTTGTTGACATGCCGTTCTCTTCGCGGCCCTTGTGCAGCGCTTTGTGACCCTCGGGTGAAAGGCGCTATATAAAATGCTATTATTATTATTACTACATGCCTTGTATAGTATATGGTTGGCGCACTACATTTCTTGATCATGTAATCACTGCACACATTGAATTTTACAAAGTAGAGGGCATTCTTTTATGTGGCAACAATGATGCTAGTTGGGACACACTATTAGCATGGGCCAGTGGTCCCCAAAGTGTGCGGCGCGGCTAACTCACAGGGGCGCCGCGCGGGATATTCCAATTTTTCCATATATGCGGTATATTTTGTGACTTTGGGCGCTGTGGAAAAAATCCTGATACACTAAGGACGCCGTGAACCGGCAAAACCCCACGCAGACACGCGGAGAACATGCAAACGGCAAACAGAAATGCACCCCAAGCCGGGATTCGAACCCTGGCAACTTCTTGCTGTAAGGCGCAAATAAAATACTGGACGATTATTTTGGAGACAATTAAACGTCTCAATGTTGTACATGAGTAAGTTAGAATTTGTGATCAGCCCCAGACACTCTACCCAAAACATCTAATAATAATTTGTTGCTGCTTACCGTTCTCTGTGCAGCGCTTTGTGACCCTCGGGTGAAAGGCGCTCTATAAATGCTATTATTATTATTATTGACATGAACCAAGCAACTCCAACCTTAACGCAGTTCATACACTCATCACGCTGTACGCCGTAGGAGATGGTTTGTCAAGAATCGTAACCATCATAGTACATGTGATAATTCGAATGTTTGTTTGTGCCCGAGCGAGCCTTGAGCCCAATGTTTATTTGCGGTATGCAATTCGCTAAATCAGTGCCCTTTGATCCCTCAGCCACCCACGTGATGTTGCTGGGTGCTCGTCTGTTTTACATTCATTTTACAAATAAAATGAATACTTCAAGTCGCCATAAAATCAATCCACCCAGTCATCCATTCCTGCTTCATGGTGATGGTAAGTGATCGGATTAAACTGTGCAGTAATGATTTTCAATATCACTAAAAAGGTGACATCAATGCCTTGGGTGCGTTTAATTGTTATTAGGTGTTATTTGATGTGTTGGGGTTAATTATGTGTAATTAAATGAGTTAGGTGCTAATGAAGTGCGTGCGTGTCATTTTTAATACTGTATAAGAATTGTTCTCCATAGCTGTTATTTCGGGATAGCCGTGTCAAATCGCGCGTTCCGACCGCCTGAGTACGCCTCCAACGTGGGAGGCGAAACGTCGCGGTGGAGAGAGTTGGAACACGCGACACGGATATCCCGAAAGACCAGGCAAAGCAATTCTCATACATCGATCTGTGATAACTTACATCAGTGCATAAATACTGTACAGTTTATTTAGTAACTATTAGCAGACCTGCGACAACATGCTTTATCGTCAAAAGGATAGAATCTCGCAGCCCAGGTGGGTTTGGCACCGTGGTGCGTGGTTTGGGCCCTTTTGAAGCGCGCTCGTTCATGTGGTCGCCTTGCCGTGGGTTCGTCTGGCGCCAAACATTGTGTTGGAAGGGACACCTTGTACTGATGTAGGTTGTCACGGCTCGATTCATGAAGGTTGCTCTTCATAGCTGCTCTTTCGCGATAGCCGTGTTGAGCGATCTCGCCCTCTCCCTCCTGACGTTTCGCCTCGAACGTTGGAAGCATCAACGTTGGAAGCATCAACGTTGGAAGCATCAACGTTGGACGCATCAACGTTGGACGCATCAACGTTGGACGCATCAACGTTGGAAGCATCAGCGTTGGAAGCATCAACGTGGAAGGCGCGAGGGAGATCGCTCAGTGACACGGCTATCCCAAAGGAGCAGCTCTGAAGAGCAACCGCAAAGGGACATCTTTAATTTTAAACAAACATTGACTCTAGGTAGTACATGTGTCCAGCGTATCGGCAGCCAGTCCACATTGGTGGTGAGCTGCAGACGGTAGCACGGGATACGTGCATTGGGTTTGAAGGCCGTGTGGACTAATCACCTGTAACGTTCGCGCAGTTTATTACAGCAGTGCTGTGAGCTAGGAGCTGCTCTTTTGGGATAGCCGTGGCAAGCGTGTTGCTCGCTCTCCTTCGCGACGTTTCACCTGCTGCGTTGGAGGCATCTTTAGGCAGAAGACTTTTCCAGAAAATAGATATTGTAGGATTTTTCTTAACACACAGTGAAGTATATATTTACATTTTCCTTGCGTACAGCAACTAAGGTACAACATTGCATACTCTAACTTGTACCTTTATTCCAGCAAGATGAGAGCTCTTAGGAGATTGTTTTTATTATTATTAAATTGGGACCTGAGAAATGCAGAGAGAAAAAAAATGCAGGAGCACATGTGTAAGGAATGCGAGGGAGGGATGTTGAAAAAACACTTGCAAATACGCGCGATACATTTATAGAACGTTACAAATATGCTAAACCATTTAGAAAATAAACGAATCACCGTAATATTATGTATAATGTATCAAGTCAAATGTATTGATCACATTCAAATAAGGAACATGGCAGTGAGATTATGTGTTCCCGTTATCTCTCAACACTGTGCAAAACAATGTTGGCTGCGTGGCTGCCTTGCCCCACCTCTCTGCGGTTTTCTCGAGCCTCCCTACGTATCTGTGTTCCGATCATGACCAAGCATGGAATCTGCGCGCATTATAAATCGTATCATTATTTTTAATTCATTAACTATTATTTCACAATGTTTATAAAGCAGACTAACAATCCGGAATGAGAACTGTTTGCGTTCATTTATAAGTAAAGTGGAATATAAATGTGGAACACAACTATTACGAAAGCAATTAAAACGAACTGTAGAGATTTATTTCAAATGTACCACCATAGTTGTCTGCCTTCCATCATCTAAATCGATTGCTTTTGTGTTTGCTGGTTCATCCCTTCTCTATTTACCAAGTGGGCCTTCTATAGCTGTGCAGGACCAAAATAATTTAAAATACCGTACAGGTGACATATTCCTCAGATGAGGTTTTTTTGTGCAATCAACAGTGACTGAGGCAAGGCCATCAAACTCTACACGAGACCTGCTTTGACCTTAGGTGGGCACACAAAACTTGAATGCAGGTTTTCGGCGGTGCCGGCTCATTACACTGACAAAGGTTTTAGCCTCCGGGTTACCCAGCCACATCGGACGAGACCAATTTTACACCATGGCCCAAAGCACAGTGCAATGATGTTTTTAAAATTGGGGTTTTCGGTCGGAAGACATTTTTACCTTTAAACCTAACAGCTGTCTCTCGGCCAGTGGAATTATTTGTAAGACTAACGTCGCCCAAGTCCCGTTTGTCTGTCTGCTCAAACGGGGCTCGGAGCTTGCCTCAAAAATGTCACATTTATGCTTTGGGAACCAGCCAGTGCACAGGACAACCACTAACATCTGATGAAGTGGGTACTTTAGCAACCTTCTGGAATGATTAGTTGAGTCGGCTTGCCATCTGAGATTTGAAGTTAAAACCTCAATTCGATTTTAGATATCTGCCAAAAATGTGTGAGGTTTGGGTTGAAGGTTTTGGGGGCTATCGCCTCAAAGGTGAAACTGGAGAAACTCCGAAAGGGACAAACGCACACTTCCTCTATCGGTGATCCGTGTTCACAGACCAAACAGCCTCCACGGAACACGAGACAGAGTCAGGGCACAGCTGTTTTTTCGACAGATTTTATAAATCTACGCTTTTTATCTCCAGCAGATGCTAATACGGTATTGTACTGATGTAGAAAATCAATGGGTTGATTCATGATGGTTGCTCTTCAAAGCTGTTCTTTCGAGATAGAGTGCGCAATGACACGGCTCCCGCTCTCCATCGCGACGTTTCGCCTCACATGTCGGAAACGTCATCAGGCGTCATGATGATGCTTCCAAAGTGGTAGGCACAACGTCGTGAGGGAGAGAGGGCGAGTGCCCGACACGGCTATCCCGAAAGAACAGCTTTGAACAACAACCATCAATATGGTATTCAGAAATTATTTTCCATTGCGCTGGCGACATTGTTGCCAGCGCTTTTGGGGATTTGAGGTTATTGGAATGGCTGTGAGACGGCGCTGAGGACAGCATATGTGGCAGTAATTCCCCTCTTAATTCAGGCAGGTTCAAATAGAATTTGGAAATCAGCCATAGTGGTGTGCAGTGGCTTATAAATAACTTTGTATCTCAAATATATCTGAGCGAGTGTGTGTGTCTGTGACGAACGATGGTGCAATGAATAGTCCACTGAAATATGATGTCGGTGATCTGGGTTTAATCCCCAGCCCCGCACAAAATCAGTGGCAAGTGTTATCTGAAGCTATTCTCTCCCTCCCCCAGGTAACATCCAAATTACACGAGGCCTCTAACGCGGTGATTGTAGATCAGCACTGAGGAGGCTGCCAGCCAGGTGTGGTTCTCACCAAATTGCCGTTTGCCTTACCGACCTTAAGGTAGAAGCGTTCATGTCGTGATCCCTGTCAAGTTATACTTGGTATTACCTGCAAATTCTACCAAACACTTCGAAGCCGAGGAGCTGAAAGACAACGATGTCCAGAAGCTCAACAGATGCCAGAAGGCCCTCAGTCTGGAGCACGAAGAGAGGCCAATGCCCGCCTTTAAGGCCAGCACTGACTATTATATCTCTAAATGTTGAAGGGTTGTCTGCAACTAAACTTGTTGCAATGGGAAACTGTCATATAACCATCACGCTTCGAAGACTCGAATCGAATTCGAATAGATGCCTACTCGCTCGCACCTATCAATGCCGGCTGGTACAATGGCCACTGCCTCCACTGTTCTGTGACACATTCGTCGCTAGACAGAGAGACAGATCCTCCGTATAGCCTTAACAGACTGTAGGGTCAAGTGCTGTTGGCGAGCACCTATAAAGGCCGGCACGGTACATGAGGGGGTGGGTGGCCAGCACCACGCCCGACCGCCTTTGTCTCCCTAGTGGCGATGTTTACAAACCACACTGGGTACTTATTTGAGGCCGAGTCGACCTAGGGAAGGCCCAGGACCGGTTCAGAAAATCGTCACTGATGTTTGCTGAGAGCGGGAATCGAACTCGGGTCGCCAGCTTTGTAGCCCGACGCCTCAACCGCTGAGCCACCGCTCCCCATAGACACACGCGTGCACACATATACAACATGTTGCCTTCGCTGACAAATTTAAAAACAAACCCAAAAATAGCAATAGCTGGGTGTATCGTGTTGCTGCACCTCTGTGCTGCCTGCAGCGGAGTGGGGCTGTGTCCAGGAGAGACCGAGACAGATGGGATCATGGGACCACTCGGCTTGCCCGTGCACTGACTTGTCACTTGGCCATTAGTATGTTGACATATTCTCATAGTAATGCAATCAAAGCAAACTTCAATAATTGGTGCCACTTGCAAGTGTGGGTGTTTTGTTGTTGTTGTTGTTGTGGCTGTTTTCTTCTCCGTCCAGAGAAGTTGGCCAATCGCCAGATGGGACTCGAAACGCCGTGAGTAAACAACGAAACCTCGTGTCTTAGGGTAGCATTATGCTGTTACATTATCTACTCATAACTTCTCCAGGCTATAACGGCAATCTAATAACATCGATTCCTGTATAGTTGAACGAATGCTCTTTTGGAGGTGCAGTTGATTTATTTCGCAGCTTTAAGTGCAGTTGCATAACAGCATTATGGCATGTTTCTGAGCTGATAGTCAGCATATGCTCTCACTTTGGGTGTAACGTTTTATAACAGAAAGATGGGCTTCGTGGGATAGCGTGGTACTGTTTCTGCCTAATGGTCCATTGTAAGAGAGTGACAGGGTGTCTCGTTTCCTGGCATGGTGCTGGCCGAGAGGCAGATGGCTTTATAAACCTTTGGGAACATGAGGCCACATTTTTTAAAGCTCAGTGGCTTTAAACTTGGCTCCATGAGACAGGGCTTCAAGCCACTGTTCTCAATAATGTTGAGTTGGCATTTTTGTTGTTGCGATATCACCAAGTGAAGGGTGAGTCTCGGTGAGTGGTTTTCCGATGTCCTGTCTGACCGTTGAATCAATCACGGGTGGTATTGAGTACGGTATTAAGATTTGCAAAACCCATCATCCCACAAGGGTCGGTAAAGAATGACACTTTGTGAGGTCTCTGACTGGGTGGCACCGTGCTTTAGACTGCTTGATTCACAATTGAAAGGTTGCAAATTAAAATTATGGTCAAAGTATCATCACTCTGCAATCAATAAAACTAGAACTACGTTTTTGGTCATCAATAGTTGTGATCCAATGGAGAAACTGGCCTGTGCCATGGGGAATGTGGAATGTATTCAATTGACTCTGAGCTGCCAATAAAGCGGCTTTCCCCCCCATGTTATTATCTGGACGTTTTTACGCTGTGTGAAGTCAGTTACTGCCGCCCCGTGTAGAGACTGCACTCTGACATCGGACTCTATATATAATATCTGCACCTGGCTCAGTGAGGAGCCACACCAATCCTTGGGCAGTGAGACAAGTTTACTTTTTTTCGAAACAACATTTTTGTTTTACTCCAAAAAAGATGAAAAGACGTTTTTGTCACTCGTGCTTGATGAGCGTCTCTCCCCCACGCGGAGCTGGTCGTCGTGGGAGTTCTTTGACCGTCCGTCACTGCGCCGGGCAACTTGAAAGCACTCTTTACAGTTGTATGGCGAGGGTGATCCATTTATAGATGGCCCACTCGTTTCCTCTCTCATTTCACAACAGGTTAATGGGACGTTGTGAAAGCTATGGCTCCGTATTGTATAGATTATCATATAGAGTGTGTAATACATGTGTTGATATTGGTAGAGGATTTTAAATAAATGGTGTTGCCGTCTCACAGTAAGAAGCTTCCGGGATCGAATCCCAGCTCGGGTGCCTTTTTGTGTGGCGTTTGCGTGTTCTCCCCGTGTCCGCGTGGGTTTTCGCCGGGCACTCCGGTTTCCTCCCACAGTCCAAAGGCATGCTGCTGCATAGGTTAATTGGCCTGCTGACTAAATTTCCTCCGGTGCCCTGTGATGGACTGGCCTCCCATCCGTGGTATAGCCTTGCCTTGCACCCTGTGTCTACCGGGATAGGCTCCGGCTCACCCTGTACAGGATTAAGCGGTTGCTGACAATGGATGGATGGATGGGTGTGTTCCCTATGCATGGACAGGAGCTTTTCGCTATTATTTCAGTTGGGCATCCTTTAAATGTTTAAGCTATTTAAAATGTCTCCAAACTGGTTGGCGAGGAAGGTTATGCAATGGCATACGGCCCAGCACAGGTGGATTAATGCTTTTTGAAAAAATGTGGAGCATGTGTGGATTGGCTCGGTGGATGCCCCAGTGTTGGATGTAGATCAGAGCAACTGTCGGAATTTAGTGAACGTCCAGTAAATTTGTATCATTGTGCACGCAGCTGGCCAACTCTTAATTCGGAGAGGTCTCAGAAGGGTGGAAGAATGAAGCTTTGTGTGCATTTTTGTTTTGCCATCCATCAAGACAACAAACGGTTATACAAGGTTTTGATCATGGATTTTGCACGTTTAGTTTCACTGTATATTCTTCCCCGTCTCGCTCTAACTCCCCTGTTCGTACACTTAAATCGAGCAGACTTATTTAGTAAAACCCAAAATCAACGTCTAAACTGTGAGAGGGTTGCGCCTTTCCCTTTGCTGCCCCCATAGACTAGGACTCTCTGTGTGCACGGTCACGGGGAGACGCTTCAAGACTGGTGAGTAGGGAGCATGGCGGCGACCTCCACATGAACAAGCATTTTTGGAAACTTGAAAAATATATATGTACGAGCAATTCATGTTCGTTATAATGAAAGCGTTACAATGTTCTTCTTCTTTGCGATTCTTCGAAGCACGATGGTCAGCCTTTGGACATCGTTGTCTTTCAGCTCGGCCTCATTGTTGAAACTGAAGTTTAACGTTGCCTTTTCATCCTCAAATAGGAATTAACGATGCTGTCGTTTGATAATACTAGAACAATAATAATTCTTTGGCAATGTCTCACCGAGTCCCAGACTGCATTGGGACATTGTGCAGTGTTTTTCTTGAGAATTAACTTCTGTCCAAATGTGCCATTCGAATGAAAACATATCTATCAACCAATAAACAAAGTTGATACGGTAATACTGCATTCACATTCTTAAATCAGGGAATTTCTAAAATGTATTTCTGTTACATAATGTGTGAACATCTAGAGGGATGGCAACTGCCACGCGTCCCGCTGTGCCACTTCTCCGGGCAATTTAGCCACGGTCGATGCTGGTGTAAAAGCCACGCTGGGCGTAAACACCGATGGAGCAATTACTTTGTCATTTACAATGTCAGTGTTGATTCTAGATTGGAGGCGATTGTGGTGCCCGGATGATTGAAAAGATTCCAAATATTTGACAACTGAGCAAAATAGTTTGTAATAAGTACTAATCAATGAAGATTTGAAAGGAGAAAAACTTGTAACAAGTAATGTAGCCTCGCACTATGTACTTAATGTCTGTGTTAGAGTAATTCCTCTCTGCAGCTATTACATTAGGATGCATTACTTGTTAACGTGTGGCTGTGAAGCCTAGTTACTGCTCAGCATACACAACCACCGACGTTTCAATTGTTCCCATTCCGTGGTTTAAGGTTTAACAAGGTGTGCTGTCCATTGTAAAACGTTAGATCCTGCAATTGCATTTTAGTTAGATAATTCATTATAATGTTATTAACCTAAAACAAAATAACAACATTCGCTTATTTGGGAGCAGGCCGTTTGCCGTCGGATGTAACGACCTTCAGAGTCGTTGGAGGCTTTCGAGTCCTGGCTGAAGACTCACCTGTTTGGAAAGCCTCCTAGTTTACCGTGTTCTCTCTTTAGCTTCTCTCGTCGTGACTGCTTGCGTATTCCTCCGCCCCTGCACATGCGCGGCGCTCTGAGATCTATTTTGAAGGGCACCTTTTTATAAATCCAAACTGTTATTACATAATAACTCAATGGAGACTGGTTTCCCATTATGTGAATATGGAATTTCAACCACACGCTCAAGGCCACCAATGGAGAGGCATTCCCATCCCGTGTCTTGGCCTTCTTGCAAACCACTCAAGTACAGCATCGAATAGAAAATAAATGTAAATGGCATCCATCCGTGTGTTCTGCGACTGCTGGGTGAAGGCCACCCACGCCCTGTCGGTTCTGGGGGTTGTTTGGCCATACTTCACCGCACTGATGCGTACACGCTGGTCAACTGTGGTTTAGAGATCCCACTCGTGCGCTCACGTGAGCAAAGTTCAATTACCACCGCGTCATACACCGCCCCCAGTAAAATATAATACAAAAAATAATACAAAACAAAAACATGCAACGTGTGCTGACCTAGTTACTAGCTTTAAAACACTGAAAGTGTACCCTTTTAAAATGTATCACATTTTTCCACACGTGCATAATAATGCTTTACATAATTTTTAAATAAGGTTCTAAACTAAGGGTTTTTTTGTACTATTTAAACATTGATAACGATTGCTTTTTAATCTTTACAGTCAATTTGTTCTTGAAAGCCTTTCTTCGCAAGCATTAACTATCTTTAATATTTTATAACCTTAAGACTGTACAGGGTACTTAATCCTGTACTTAATCCTAACCCTAACCCTGTACAGGGTCGCGGTGATCCGGAGCCTATCCTGGCAGACAGGGCGCAAGGCAGGGATATACCTAGATTGGGACGCCAGTCAATCACAGTGCACCGGGGGCAATTTAGTCCGCAGGCCAATTAACCAATGCAGCAGCATGCATTTGGACTGTGGGAGGAAACCGGAGTACCCGGCAAAGGAATATGTGCGCGTTATAAATATCATGTATTATTATTGAACTTGCAGCGAGGAACACGTTGACGTGGGAGCCACGCGTGGGATGGAGACGGGAGCAGGGCACAGCACGGACACTGTCCCCACTCTGGCTCTCTGCCTGGTGAGCTGTGGTTTACTGCTGCTCCGACCCTTCGTTTTGTCTTGACTTCACAATCTGGGCCGAGACCCTAAACGATTTCAGCAAATGATTGTAAGCAGTCTCTCGAACGCTAGCACGGGTTGAGGGTTCCATAAGTGGAAATATGACGGTTCACCTTATGGCCCACGTTTAACCGGAGTTAAAGCACATTCTTGCGGCAATGGAAACTAGAGCTTGGTTATTATGATCTAAGCTCATACTGGCCTCATTCCCAAGGGAGCCAGTGGACCACGATTGGGTCCACACAGCACGACCAAAGCCTGTCGTCTCCCAGTAATGTTAACATTTACTATTAAAAACGAGTTGGCTTGGTATGCACATCACTAGTAGTTCTCATTTTCAAGTCTCCAGAATGGATCTCATTTATATATATACACTATTTTAGTCAGGTATGCACATGTGTTTGTTAATAGCACTTGCTCTGTAAAGGGTGTTTGTCTATTGTGTGTGCATATTTTAATAGAGTTGTAATGACCCTTCTAATCATTGGTGAAACCATACATTGGTGTGAGACGTCTGCCACTGTGCATGACACAATGGAAGTCATTATACTTTTTTTATTTATCTAGAAAAGCCTCGCCAAGTCTGGACCAGGTTAGTCATGCACCGGGATGTTTGGCCACTTCCTTTATGAGTCTCTTACACGTAAGAGGACAGTTCTTGGGGGAACAAACGTCTATTCACATAATTTAGGAAATGAATTGCCGCACTGTTCTCGCTTGGTAGCATAACTCGCCAGCTGTGCATCAACATTGCTTTCAAAATGTTGCCTCAGTTTGTATTATGGGTATTTTACGATGAGACGTTTAATAGCTCTGCAACCCATGCCACCACAGTGGGTTAAGAATCGTGGAGCGATACGGCGGGCTTAGAACCTGCTTGGAAGTACGCCAGAGAGAGAAAGAGAGAAAAAATAATAATAATCGAGGAACAAATGAACTTGATAGACATCTTGTGAGCTGTTAAGGAAAGCAAGCGGGCTCGGGCAGAATGCGCCACTAGACAGGATGTTGGCCTTTGGCCGTGACTGGCGTTGGGATGCCAGCCAACGTTTAGAAGGCGCCGTGAGGTATGACCAGTCACGGCATCACCGTTCCTCGAGGCGCCATCGCAAGGCCACGAGGAATGGTGGCAGCGTGGAGAAGCATTTGACGAATCGCTTCGTGTGACGATGTCAGGACAACACCTGGGCCGTCTTTGCATTACAAAGTGGATGTGTGTAAAATCTAAATCAGTGTTTATGGGACTTCACAAAACCGCACTTTGTTTTATAAGGCTGGTTCAAACTTCGCTATATTACATTACTGGGCAAAACAGATGGCACATTGCCAATTTAAATGTTTGTTTTTCACTGGGAAGGATGTAAGGAAGTTGCATTTGACAATATTAATCAGTGAGTAAGCCGCAGGTATGTGCCTATGACTAACGAATAAATACCACCACCAACTATGGCGGAGCTCAGCAATAGGCTTTTCCAGCTCGTTCTGATGCCAGACGACAGCGTTTATCGAGACAAGGAGGTCGCGGATAGAGACGAGGAGGTCGCTTTTAAACTTGAACCAGGAGCGGCAGTCTGGCTCCATGGAATAATGTTGTTGTTGAAGATTGGAGGTCCCGTATTCATATCCCACTACACGCCGCGGGCCCATGCTCATAAGAGACCATTCAGCCCGAGAGCTGAGCCCTACTGTCAAGGAGGAGAGGGAAAGGCAGGCTGCTTGATTACTCCATTAGTTGCATTGTGATACATTCAGCACTTTTGCTCTCCCTGGCCAAAGAGTAGGACTTGTCTGTGACCCTATTATGTGCGGCATCTATGGGGTTCATGGAAACTCCTCTTATATGCGTGCCTATACTTCCTATTCGCAATCTTTTCCAAAAATATATGCGGTACAAATATATTTTGTGAATGTCATTGTGGATAAAATCCGTAATTTCCGCCCCCCCACATCACCGTGGATAAGAAGATTTCTACTGTGCGGTGTGCAGTGGATATGATTGGTTTTCTAGAGTGTAGATTTCAACTTGATACTAACATATAATAGCCTTTTTTGTGATTGGAATCACTAAATAATTGTCATAAACTACGTAAGGTATTTAATACAGAATTGCATCTAATGTGCAGTAGAGCATGGAATGCTGGGTTGATAATCGGCCCAAAGCTCTTCACTGCTGTCGCAGAGTTACGTGAATTTTATTAACGATTTTTTTCACGTTGACTTATTCTTTGTAAAGTTCTGAATTACAAAGTATATTACTGTAATGTATAACGATGGCAGCGAGGCTTTATTTAGTTGCTCATACTTCACGTTCCAGCTGTTTTATTTCACGAAAGTCGAAGTATTTTGTTTAAATCTCTGCACTGTAAAGTTACGTCTTCTACATGCTGACTCGCTAGCAGGACTGTTTCCCAGAATGTCGCTGTATTTTACTACATCGTTATCCGTTGCAAGGAAGGACGTGTTATGATGACAGTTGTGCGGTATTCTTCAACTTTCCTTTATAAACAAACACCATTACAATCCGTCCATCCAACAACCATTGTCAGAAACCGCTTAATCCTGTACAGGGTCGCGGTGAGCCGGAGCCTATCCCCGGTAGATACAGGAAGCAAGGCAGGGCTATACCCAGGATCGGACGCCAGTCAATCACAGGGCACCGGGTGGGGGAGTTTAGTCCGCAGGCCAATTAACCCATGTAGCAGCATGTCTGTGGACTGTGGAAGGAAACCGGAGTGCCCGGCGAAAACCCACGCGGACACGGCGAGAACATTCAAACTCCACACAGAAAGGCATCCGAGCCGGGATTCGAACCTGGGACCTTCTTGCTGTGAGGTGGCGGCACTACTCACTGCGCCACCGTGCCGCCCCCAATGCAATCCCTTCAATGCTATTCCTGTGGTGATGGGGTCCGCACACCAAGTCATGGCTCAACGACCTGTAAACCTGGAGGCCATCGCATCGTCACGGGTGTGGTTGGAAGCATGGTAGCAGCATTGCTTCTGTGGATTTGACTGCGGGTCAAACTTCTGATCCCTTAAGAGGAGCCTGAAGGGTCAGAGTTAGGTGAGCTGAGATTGCAAAAGGTCAGATGCATCACTCGAGCTTGCTCCGGGCTGTTTGGCTGCTGAGAGCCGTTCAGTGCAGGTCTTGGGTTATTGAGAACAGCTGAGGCAACAGACTTCATGCTGCTCTTGCGCTGCAATCCGTATTGAGAAACCCTCTCGATGGAATCATCGTCCCATATATCCCAATTGCATAGCACTCTATTGTACTTTCAATGCAATGCGTTATCGTACTGCACAGGAAGGCAGAGTGTGCTTTACGGAAGGGGCTCCGAGCGGCGGTCCGGTGCTTAGCACGCCGTGCTCGGAGCTTGGCAACGCGAATTACAGTCGCGTACGGTACAGGTCACGGCGAACATCAGTGGCGAGTGGCAATGGAACTGGACCTGAGCCCCCCTTCACCAACCCGCATTGATCACCATGGTGAAGTTTGGGCAAACAACCCGCATGACATGGGGAGGCTTTAACCATGGGAAAGCGGTGCAATTTGAATGTCTATAAAAAAGGCCTGTTAAATTGCAATGCAGTACGGTACTTTTAAAAATTTCATTTCAAAGTGCACTTTTGTGTTTCATATTGGCACCCGGAAACTTGCTCGTGATTGTGTTAGTCGTTTTAAAATAAACACTCTATATGAATTAAACGGCATCAAAGCGTGTTGCATCGTTGGCACCGCACAGCAGTGCACGGCCAACTGTCATAGCGCCCCGGGTGCATATGGCGTCATAGAAAGTGTTCTGTTGCAGCAATCCTGTGCTCAGCAAGCGCTCTTGTTTTCCTCATTTCTGCAAATGCTGAGGTTTTATGGCCTGAGGATGTCCAGAGTAATTTACAAGCATTTATCAATTTTCTCAGCTATTCGTTTTTTTATATCTGGAGCAAAGATATTTTCTGTGCTCTGGCCGTAACTTGTCTTCCTATCAAGGGCATCCACTGTCTGTCCACCACCTCTGTGCTCTGGCCCTCGGGTGAAAGGCGCTATATAAATGCTATTATTATTATTACCTCCAGCAGAACGCAAGCATCTTCCCTTGCACTCAGCAGGACTGTTAGCCGCTGTGCAGACATTGCTGGAGAAAGTGCGCTACGTTTGCATGATATGGCGCGGATATCAGAAGACTTGTCATATATAGTGTTTCTTTACCACTGCAGCGTAGACAGTCACGTGATTTTTGACAATCACAAGGCGTGTTCCATTCTTAGCCGTTTGGGAGTTGATCTAAAATCTTAAAGTAATCCTCAGACACCGTTTTGTGACTTAGTCATTGTCTGGACGGGTATTAAACACTGCTCGCATCCTCGCACAATGCTCTTTTGGGATTGTGTTAAAGTGTTGGTGTTCTCTATGCATATGTCAGCAGAGATTTGTTTTACGTTCCAAAAAGTTAGTTTGTTTTGCCAAATGCAGGAAGCTGGTGTTGCGAGACATGGTATAACAACACCTCTACTTTTTACGACATTACTTTTACGTCAAAACAATAATCTGTTTATTTAACAATATTTTTCCCACAAGCCACGATTTAAATTATTCTTCAAAGCTGGTAAATACCAACAGATTTTAAACTTCGAAATATAATTCACTTTCAAACGGGAACCCTACGCTGTACTTCAATAAGGTATTTAACATTCACCAAATATAAATGCGCATTTCTCTTAGTCATTCTATTCGTGTTCATGTTAGTCAGTGGGTGTGAACTGAACTTATCATGGGCAGGAAGGACATTATATACTTCACGTTTCCTGTTGGAGAACACAGCACTTTACTCAAGCGCTACTATTCATGCTCTATATCGGAACAAGAGCTGCTCTTTCGGGATAGCCACGGCTAGCGTTGCCCCTCTCCCCTTCACGACGTTTCGCATCCCATGTTGGAGGCATGATCAGACTCCGAGAGGGGAAATAAATACTTGCCACGGCTATACCGAAAGAGCAGCTCATAAGAGAAATTATCGTACATCGAGCCGTGAAAACCTATCTCAATATATGGGTACAGTCTCTCATTTTAGGCTGAGTAAACCTAATGCAAGACAACACTAGGTTCATATGCCAATTGGCACATGGTGTCTTTGACCAGGGCTTTAACACAGATCACTGTTACAAATGTAAGGTCTGACTCGACCTAATGGAATGTGAGGACAACATTCATGTAATATTGTATCATATTGAACAAGGATTTGAACCGCGGTCGCAACACTTTCACAGCAATGTGCAGTGCGGGAGCAAGCAAGCTCCTTTATTTACAATAAATATTATAGTACTTATGCACAAACACTAAAGACGCAGCTTCTCCGTTTAGCGTTATACAGAGATGCAGATTGCAGGGGCAATTTCTGTAAGTGCGCGCACACACGCTTGAATTAAATAAAGTCTCACGGTTCAATGGGACTGTCATTGTGTCACACTGGCCAGTCCAACGTGTCTCTTACAAATCACGCCCAATATAAACAACACTCGAGTGCTTCTGCTGCCGCCGCTAGCTGTTTAAGTGAAAGCTGTTTCATGTGTTCCCTGGCTGCCGGCTGCAGCGGAGCTGGCGCTTGGTGCGAGGAAATCATGAACCTCTCGAAAAACAAAACAAAGGAAAAAACACTAAATTAACAACAGCAACTTTTTAAAATGCCTTTCAATCCGAGTGAGTTACTGGCAGGCTCAACAGAAATTATTCGCATTTCGCAGCACTTTTGTGATATTCACATAGAAAACCGATCATGTGTTTACAGTGCTCGAAACAGTTGGTTATTATTAAATGACCTCCCCGTGTCCGCGTGGGTTTTCGCAGGGCACTCCGGTTTCCTCCCGCTGTCCAAAGACATGCTGCTACATAGGTTATTTGGCCTGCTGACTAAATTGCCCCCAGTGCCCTGTGATAGATTGACGTCCAATCCTGGGTGTGGCCCTGCCTTGCCTTCTGTGTCTGCCGGGATAGGCTCTGGCTCACCGCAACCCTGTATAGGGTTAAGCGGTTTCTGACACACTTTGGAGACGATATCGGACAGATCTCTTCAAGTCAAAGTCGACATTTGCAAGCTTTAAATAATAACATAGTTGCTTTCCAAACGGCATACTTCCCACCCGCCGTGAACCTTTTTTTATTTTAATCAACAATCAGACGTGTACATCACGTGACGACTTAACGTGCAAGTTTATCATTTATATTGGTGAAAATGTAAAGAGACAGAGAACGGAAGCGTTTAGTGAGGAAACCTCGAGTTACCCAACTGGCTAAGTGTAAGCATAATTAACTTTCCTTACACCAAATAGCAGATAGGGATAGGCTCCGGCTCACCGCGACCCTGTATAGGATTAAGCGGTTTCTGAAAATGAATGAATGAAATGAATGAATACACCAAATAGACATTCTTCAAGTGGTGATGAAGAAAAATTACCCCGTTGAGCAACTTTCGGTGCCGTACGAGGACCCGTCCAACATTTGCGACATTTTCGAAGGTCTCAAGGTTGCGGCAGTTTGTGCCGCTTTCATTACATGAATATGTCGCAGCATGCACGGATTTTCGGGAGCCGGTTTCGATCCCATTTGCATCTTGGCATTTCGAAAATGAATGTCAAAGAAATTTCGCTTGCCCAACGGCCAGAGAAATAATTACTCCATAAATCAATCATTTCCATGCGTGTCGCGATACTTGCGTTCTGCAGTGGCCAGTGGGAGCACTGCTTGTTCCCTGCTATTTTGGGGAGATTTAAGTCCCCCAGGTGCAAGCTCCATCTAATTGCCCTACTTTCCGTTGCTCTCCTGTTGTGATAATTGATGCCGTGTGCGTCAGACGTCGGGGCTGAAAAACTTGGTGCGAGATTATCAACGTTGACCTGCAAGCGCTATGGACCGCAGCCCGTAAAGGGAAGCAGAGAGGCCTCACCTGGATGGCGGGGAAAAGCTTTTCCCTGATTGAAAAATAGTGTGTCAGCTGGCCGTGTGGCCCAGAGGTCATAGTGCTCAGATAGCGCCTCTAAGGCCCTTGGTTTCAATATGTCCAGCTACCATTGATGAAAGTGGGTTCTCAGGTGCAGTGAGTTGGCGATGGTCTCAAGCTGCTCACTGATGATGATTGGGGTTGCCTTCTTCGAACGTTTGTTGTATCGCATCCGGAAGTTGCAAGCTCACTGGGTAATTATAGACATCTTTCTATCTATCTAGTGATTGCACAAAAACAATCCCACCATATTAAACAATATTTTGGCGTTTAATTTGGATAAGCCCAAGCTATGAAAATTAAGATGTTTGTTTGACAGACACGTGACAAACGGTCTCAACGGAGATCGTGG
The DNA here is from genome assembly GCA_036362915.1 of Geotria australis. Taxonomy (NCBI): domain Eukaryota; kingdom Metazoa; phylum Chordata; class Hyperoartia; order Petromyzontiformes; family Geotriidae; genus Geotria; species Geotria australis. The sequence goes on from JAZEWU010000022.1 coordinate 875,203, forward strand.
GAAACATTGACCGCTACGCTCTAAATAATTACACGTCCTCTTAAAGTAGCTCTGTAATAATCTCTTCCATCTGCTATTCTCTGATTCACGAGGTGCACCTTGCAAATGTTTGAAAGGATTTTTCATACAATGACATGATGACAGAAGTATAATTAGAATATATTTTGGGGGGACAAAGACTGAATAGAGATCGAAGAAATACTTACAATATTTCAAATTGCATTTATGTGTTGTATTTACCGGCTAAGAATTATGTTGTGTAATATACTTGAAATATTTGTTTATAAAAGGTTAAGTCTAATTTGAAAATAGATTTAATATTTAACTGGTCTAAATCCACAAGGCCATGCACATTTGCTATTACGTGCTTTTTACTCGCATATACCAGATGAATATTAAAATAAAAACAACGAGGAGCTCCATAATTGGGATATTTGTTTGATTCCTACATGAAGCGTTTTGTTCGCATGTACCATGGCTTGTAGTACCACAAAAAAGTAATGTTTTAGTCTAGTGTGCTGTACCCATAGAGACCATATAATATCCATAACGTGAATGCACTTGTTATATTTCTTGAACAGCACACTGAGACGAGGCTTCATGTTAAAAATGACATGAGGCTGGTTTTACATTTTTCAAAATCGCATTCCTAAAACGTTTTGATAAATCATCCTTCTGTTTATTTACTGTACCTACTTACATATCCATTACATTGAAATACATGTAAGGAAAATATAAATTGTTTATTTTTAGAGTTTGTAATCATTTAAAACACCTTTACCCATAACTACTGTAACACTTGTGATTGAAGGGCTTTGAGATGGTCAAGATAAGGGAACGCAGCAGTGGGTTTTTGGTGAATCTATATGGATTTTTCAGTCTTATCTATATTTGATTTCTCCAGTTACTTGGCTTTCCTCCCACATATTTCTTTATTAAGGATGAGGCAATGAAAGCAAGGGTTTGTGTGCATAGCTCTGGTAGGCTGTCTGTGCTTTAAAAGAAGCAATCATAATAAGGGCAGTTATTCTCCCCACAAAAGCCTCATTACATTTCAAGATTTTCTCAGAAGAGCTCTGCGTTGGGTTATTTGCCAATTACCAAAACGAGTGCTTAGTAAACATGTGTAAATGGGAGCTCACGGAGAGAACCCACACTTATGCCCAACTCGCAATTTGACACCTGCTGCAATTGGCAAACGGCGGTGGTCCCATATTGAAGCACTCCACCCTACTTAGATTTGGAGCGCTGATGAGATCGGGTGCATGTTGTAATCGGTTTGGTCTTAGACTTACTGCCTGGTTCCGAATGCAGACAAAGGCAAATAACAGTTGCCACACCACCTGTGCAGGTGCCTTGTCAGCCTCAACCGTTACTTGCTAGTACCATTTCCCCCAACAATCTGTATCAAGAGTGCACAACATAAAGCCCACGGGCCAGGTCAGGCCCGGCAATACATTGTATTCGGCCCGTAAATAATAATAATAATAATAAAAAAATAAACTAATTTGTGTTCTTCTTCTTCTTTGCGATTCTTCGAAGAGCGATGGTTAAATTACAGTTTCCCATTTCCTTACACAGCCCCTTGCATTTTCACTGAACTCCGCAAGGTCTTTTGAGCTGCAGAGATTGGGTAGTAGAGCACAGACAAGGCAGTGTTCCCATAGTATGGTCTGCTTCTCCACATTCACAGGTGGTTGGGCCGGTCTTGTAGCCTCATCTGACCAAAGCATATTTTGATCGTCCCGTTCTACTAATTTGTGTTGAAAACAGTTTATTTGATGTGTGGCCTATCTCCCTGGCGACGATTTGATGATTCCGACGTGGGAGGCAAAGCGTCGTGAGCAACAGAGGGAGACTGCTCGACACGGCTATCCCGAAAGGACAGCTCTGAAGAGCAACCAGCATGAATCGAGCCCTGAAAACCTACACCAGTACGCTTGTCCTATGTAAAAATACACTCGTGTTTTGACATAGGCCGATTCCGCGGTAGCCGAGTGTAAATGTTTCGTGTGCTTGCAGGAGGATGGGGGGAGCAGAGGTCGTGACCAGTCTGGTTATTTTTGTCTGGTTATTTTATTTGGAACTGGCCCTTATGAAAAATAAGTTGTGCACCCCTGGGCTATAAGGTTATTGTGTTTTTTTTGTTTAATATGTGAATGTGTTTGTCTTAGATAAGGGACGTTTATTTATTATAATAATGCTACTACTATTAATTAGTTTACTTAGAAGTAGGTCATGATTTGGTGTGTGGATGGTTGCGTGAAGCACTTTACGTGCAAATGTATTTCAGTATCTATAGATAATGCGTCTCAAGTTGGTTGGTGCAGCAGACCAACAGTGGTACCAACACTCACCTCTGAGCCCATAGTGCTCTAACTTTCATACAACGTCCGCCACCATTCCGAACGCATTTTTAGCATCTTAATCATTCTAAAGATACCGACTCTCTCTTAATGTGTGGCTGTAAGATGTCCTGTGATAACGTCCAATCACAGTATTTATATTTTTCAAGTTTTGTTGGCTGGCCAGAGCACAAAAGCACGTGCACGGCAGTCACGTGTATCCTGGGTACACACTGACAATGGTTGCTTTCTTGTACGTCGATCGTGAATGTGGCGTTCTAACTTAGGTTTCCACGGCTCGATGTGTGAGAATTGCTCTCCATAGCTGTTCTTTTGGGATAGCCGTGTCGAGTGTTCCTTCTCCCTCCTTCACGACGTTTCGCCACCCAAGTCGGAGCCATCATCAGTTTAACGTAGTGATTTTCTCACGCGAGGGCATCTATATGGTGACGTTATAGCACGTATAATATATTAAATGTATCTACAGAGCGATTGGAGATTTAAAAAACTGAATGCAATGCTTTTGTAACTACTATACATAACTAGTCAGCTGACTGGACCGGTAGTTATAGAGCTGGGGTGACAATAACAAGGTCACAAGTTCAAATTCCGGTTGGGAGTCTGCTCAGTTAATCGCTCCTCGAGGTTTGGTAAACTGTGCAACACTTTGTGGGAAGCTTGGCATGCTGTGGAGAAACTGGCCCTCACGAGAGGGAATTTGGACATTTCACTGCTGACACAAGGCCACCGAGAGAGATAGCCACCGGCCTTTACTCAATTGGAACAGGTGGACGACGGTGTTTAAACAATGTCGTGGTGACACTGCTCATTGGTCTTCTTCTTTGCGATTCTTCGAAGCGCGATGTTAAATTACAGTTTCCCATTTTCTTACACAGCCCCTTGCATTTTCATTGAACTC
>JAZEWU010000022.1:887127-908109 GCA_036362915.1 Geotria australis
AGACAGACACCACCAAGTGTTTCTGTCCTCCTACAGAAAGGGAGGTGATCTCACAATAGCCTGGGACTCGCTGACCCCCACACTTCACCACCACACTCTCGTCCACCCTTAATAATTTTCGTCCGTGGAGACCAGACCCAGGTGGGCCTTGAGATGCAAACGTTTGAGAACCCCTACACAAGACCACCTGTATTCCACATAGGTCCAGACTGTGCGAGTCTGCGTGGTACTCCTGACAAAGGAATGTAAGTCTCTCTTGCATGATGATTGGTGAACATGCGGACATGGCACACTGTTGCAAATTGCCCGTTGTTTCCGGAGGCTCCCGGAGGCCTGAGGAGGTTGTCATTCACCTCGATCAGTGGATCTTAACCTTTACTGCAGCCTGCATCCCTTTGGTTTTCAAAATATGTTCTCGCACCCCTTGTTAATTAAAACATATATATTACAACACGGGCGGCACGGTGGCGTAGTGGGTAGCGCTTCCGCCTCACAGCAAGAAGGTCCCGGGTTCGAATCTCGGCTCTGGGTGCCTTTCTGTGTGGAGTTTGCATGTTCTCCCCGTGTCCGCGTGGGTTTTCGCCGGGCACTCCGGTTTCCTCCCACCGTCCAAAGACATGCTGCCAGGTTAATTGGCGTACTGACTAAATTTCCCCAGACGCCCTGCGATGGACTGGCGTCCCATCCTTGGTGTTCCCCTGCCTTGCGTCCTGTGTCTGCCGGGATAGGCTCCGGCTCACCGCGACCCTGTATAGGATTAAGCGGTTTCTGAAAATGAATGAATGAATGAATATTACAACACATGTATAATAGAATAAATACAAACATCTGGCACGTCTCCCGCTCCCAGCAAGGGCATGCCGTACTCCCTGGGGGTGCGTGCGCCCCAGGTTAAGAACCACTGCCCTAGATCCACAACACGGGCTTTGTCCAGAGGACGTCACCAACACCTGTTCCCTTGGGCCCTCTGGCACATTTTTTACGTGCATTATTTTCATTGCTGTTTGGTAAATCATTTATGCTGCAGGTATGTGACCAAGCTCATCAACGCTGCACGTGGCCCCGTTTGCTGCGGCAGTGGACACGAGTGCACTTTGACAATCGACCAACGTGCGTCAGCCTTTCCTCTAGTGGCATCGCTTACAGCACGGCGCACATTGTAACCATCTGGCGCTCCGAGGAGGAGGAGGAGGCGGCGGCGGCGGGGGGTTGTTTTGCGACACGAATACAACCGCTGTGTCCCTCCATCTGCCATGGCGATTCACACAACATCTATCTTCTCTACAGTACATCCATCCATGCATCGTCAGAAACCGCTTAATCCTGTACAGGGTCGCGGTGAGCCGGAGCCTATCCCGGCAGACACAGGGCGAAAGGTAGGGGTATACTTTTGATGGGACGCCAGTCCATCACAGGGCACCGGGGGCAATTTAGTCCGCAGGCCAATTAACCTATGCAGCAGCGTGTCTTTGGAGTTTGGGATGAAACTGGAGCGCCGGGCGAAAACCCACGCAGACATCGGGAGAGAACATGCAAACTCCACACAGAAAGGCACCCGAGCCGGGGATTCGAATCCGGGACGTTGTTGCTGTGAGGCGGCGGCGCGACTCAGCGCGCCACCCTGCCGCCCCTTCTCTGCAGTCGTTTCTTACAACCTGAGCTCCGGGTACCTCCCCACGCCCGTGGCGATGAAGCGAGACGGTCGTAAAACTAGAGGCAAATGCGGAATATGCCACGATGCAAAGACAATACGGCCCCCAGTGGCACCGCTGCCTCCTGTGCGCGGGGGAATTGCCCAATTATCAAGGTAACATGCAATCACGGTGTAAAGAGTGCAGGGGAATTACCGTTAACCGTGCAACTGCGTGGTTCCGCTGTTAAAGATGATTAATGATGGCTTATGTCTGCATCGTCCTGGTGTGTTATTCTGGTTTCTTCAAGTAAAGTGTGTCGGTGATCAGACAAGCACTGAGTGGAGCTCATTGTCCTTGATGGCCCTGAGCCAAGTAGGTACAACTACTCGCAAAATAATAATAATAATTCAGTAATTTGACAATGCGGTGCTGTTGTTAAGCGCAGTCAGTTGTTAAGCGCTGTCGGAATACCCCCTTTCAGTGTCTTCGAAGCAGCCTTAATAATTATTTTTTTGTTGCTTTGATTTTTATTGGTTGTTTTTTTCTTTCGTTGTTGACATGCCGTCCTCTTCGTGGCCCTTGTGCAGCGCTTTGTGACCCTCGGGTGAAAGGCGCTATATAAAATTATATTATTATTTTAAAGATTTTTTGGCGTACGTGCTCCTGATGTTCAGGGTTATTTTTCCGAGAATCTAGTTTTACACGTTTTCGATGATGTGTGTATGTGCGTGGAGGGAGTGGTAATGCGCTGGTTAACTTACTGTACTACGAACCTGGCAACCAGAGTTCGATTCCAACTCATGACCAACACCAGTCACGATAATATAAACCAGTCCTGGGCTTTCCCTAGGTCGACTTAACCCTAAACAAGGACCTGATGCAGTCGGTGAGCATCAGCCCTGGGGGTGCTAGCCACCCACCGCCTCGTGTGCCGTGTCAGCCTTCATATGGCCAAGTACTTTCCCCAACAGTCAGTTAAAGGTTACACGGGGGTCTTTGCCTGTGTATACATGTGTACCTGTTTGCGTACAAGTGTGTATGTAACCGTGCACATCAAATTCCCCTCTGTACCACTCCGTGCCACTCCGTGCCACTCTGTGCCTGGGTCCCACCAAGAAATTTGGCAGTGTTATGAGATAAAAATGAATTTTCGATGGTGCAAGGCGTGTCTCCTAAGACATTAGAACTAATTTGCGCTGTTCCCACCACACCTGGGCCATTCAGTGTCCTTGCAAGAGCAACTGCCATGCCAACCCCAGAGCAGTGTCTCTGCCCAACAATCGCTGTCGTGTTATTGCTGATGCCAGTATGTGGGTCACACTTTGCCCAGTAAGGAAGTGGGTGCATTAAACGCATCTGTATTTGAAAATTGGAAAATGTAATTCGGGGTTCTGGCCTCGAAGGAGAGCCAAAGAGAAACATATTTGTATGGAATAATAATAATAAAGGATTGCTTTTTAATGTATTTTTGATTCAATTCTGTAATTTCACATGCCCTTGATACAGCGGAGGGCTTGAGTCGGTTTTGCACGGCATCATGTTTTTAGGTCACAATTGGTTTTAAATATCTGAAATGACTTTGAAAACATTGCACCAGTGTGTGGACTTGTTTAAACATGAGAAGGACATATCTGTTCCATTATAAGTGAATTATTTAGCCCTTGAGCTGCATGTTGTATGAAGGTTATCAAAGGTGAATGTGAGCAGGGTTTGATGCTTTCAGCACACAACAAAGACAAAGGTTCCCCGTATGGCCTTAACAGACTGTAAGGGTCGTTAGCGAGCACCTATGAAGGCCGACAAGGCACACAAGGACAACAAACCTGGTGACCCGAGTTCGTATCCCGCTCACGGCCAACACCAATGACGATTTTCTGAACCATTCCTGGGCCTCCCTGAGGGCGAGTGGGCCTTAAATGAGTACCTAGTGCAGTGTGTACACATTGCCACTGGTGCTGGCCACCCACACCCTCGTGTGCCGTGGCCGGCACACAAACTGCATACAAAGCAGGAAACAATTACAGCGGAACATTGCTTATCTATGACTTCCATTACCCATAGCCTCTCATCGATCTCAGAAAAGGCTCATTATCCATGTTCTGTCTCGATAACAGAAGTTGTGCACCAAAATTAATCTTACGCTTGTTTATCTGCAAGTAGTAAGAGCAAGGAAGCGGTCGCCATAAGCTCTGCATTCATCCGCTGTCCGTGTGTTTTCCCTGATGGGAGGCGCTCACTCAGGAGTTGCTGGCAGGTCCAGCATCCTCTCTTCGAGGTGATCGTCCACACGTCACCGCGTGGTTACGAGGAATCACCTGCGTGGATGAATGCAGAATAACAGGATTCGTGTCAGTCAGTGGCGCGGTGAGTAGCGCTGCCGCCTCACAGCAAAAAGGTCCCGGGTTCGCATCGCCGCTCTATGTGGCGTTTGCATGTTCTCCCCATGTCCGCGTGGGTTGTCGCTGGGCACTCCGGTTTCCTCCCACAGTCCGAAGATATGCTGCTGCACAAGTTAATTGGCTTGTGGACTGTCGGGTATAAGCCCTGCCTTGCGCCCTGTGACTGTCGGGATAGGCTCTGTCGGGATAGTCAGTCAGTTTGCATTTAACCTGAAAGCAACCATTTAGCTGTATAGCTCTTTTCCAAATATAGGCTATTGGAGCAAGTGCCATCAGCAAGTACTGTATACGTTTCACGCTGTTCACGAAGTATTCATGTGACCTGCACAATGCCTCTTCTCTTTTGTCTCTGCTAACTGCTCATGGTCACACAATTTATCAGCCTCTGAGTACAGACCGAGTCGATCTCGTGGGAGTACGGGCCGGACTCCGAGTAGACGGCTGTAATTGTTGTCCCAGGTTGATACGCACACGCCGGACCATGTACTTTGCGAGGTCGAGTTGAAATAGGGGTAGACCCAGGACAGCTTCGGATACCACTTGCCACTGTTTTGCATGGATGGCCAGGAATTGAAATCCACGTTGCCGGGAGTGTATCACAGTTCATTACCCACTCGGCGATCTCTCGAGCTTGTGCATACCGTGCGTGCACGCGAGGGGCCACCTGCCTTGGGCTTGGCCCCCGACTTCCCCAACCTGCTTGAGGTCGCCGTGTTTTCGGAGCGTCCTGAAACGTAGTTGGATTTAATTAGCGCTTGTCTGTACATTGAAATTGCTGTTGTTGTACACACAGTCCCCTGTTTTGCGGCCCCACCCCACACAAACGTGTTTTTATTTTTAATTATCCCAGCGCCGCGCAGGCAGCTATTATGAACCGTCGACGTCGTGGTAGCGGTAATGTGCGTCACATTATTTTGGGACGCGCCACTGAGAGACGGAGCCAGGAGTATTTGATTTGATCCACGACCAAGTTTGTAGGTCACAAGCTGGGGACAGAGCTCCCTTGACATGCCCCACCCCCTCAGTGCTGCCGTTTCTGCACATTTCCATAACCCCATGGGACAATAACTCCACTGGAAATTGATGGGGGCTCCGATATTTTATTTTATTATGGGAGGGGGTGGCGCAGATGCAACAATGTTTTCTATCGGTGGGTCTTAATCACAGCATTCACGGAGGTCATAAAAATAGAATATGTCCCGAGAGACCTGATTATGCCTGTACAGGCGCAGAGACGAACAAAAACAACGTTGTGTGTGTTCGCACACAAGTGTTTGTGTGTAAGTGGAGCGGTGGCGCAGTGGTTGAACCACTGCGCCACGAACTCGGCGACCTGTGTTTGTTTCTCGCTCATGACCAATACCAGTGACGAGTATCGGTGCTCGGCTACTCTAGATCAACTCGGTCTCAAATGCGTGTTGCACCTGGTGCGCTGTGTAAATATTGCCCCTAGGAAGACAAAGTCGCTCGGGCGTAGTGCTGGCGACCCACCCCCTCGTGTGCCGTGTCAGCCTTCGTAGGAGCTCGCTAACGGCACTTGACCCTACAGTCTTTTAAGGCCATACGGGTGATCTTCATCTTTGTATGTGTTCATGTGTGCACAGATACATGGTTTGTGTCCATGACTGCGCTTGCACAGGCGTTCTCAACTTGAACTAAAGTCGAGCTTCTCAACCTTTTGCATCTCAGGGCCCTCTTGTGCCCACTTGAGTCAGGTCTCCACGGAGACCGGACCCAAGTGATGGGTCGTGATCCACCGGTTGAGATGCTCGGAGCCGAATTAGGTTCCACTTAATGCCGCTGACATTCTACCTGACCAGGAATCTAACCCAGGGGATAGAGCTAACAATGCACTACACTTAACCGATGCGCGTAAGACAAACCCAAAGATCCCCCGCACAGCCATAACATACTTCTGGGGTAAGTGCCACTAACAAGCAGCACCTAATGAAGGCCGGCACGGCGCACGAATTAGTGGGTGGCCAGCTCCACTCCCGGCCGCCTTTGTCTCCTTAGCGGGGGATGTGTACACACACCGCACCAGCCGCTCTATAGACCCGCGCGCGCGCGCTAATGCATCGCAACCGATGCGCGCTCATGTGCAGCCAGCTGCTTGCGCGCACGCCGGCCATCCACTCCCCGCTGTGTGACAAACGGCAGCCTCGCTTCTCTTCTGCGTGCCTTGATTTCGCGTGCTGATTTTGCATGTTGATTGCCTGCGCTTCTTTGTACAGTTTTCTCGACCCCCCCCTGCCCCCCTTCCTTGCTTGACCGTTTGTCTCCAGTGTCTCATGATCTTGCTTCCCTTCGCTCCACCCTCCCCTCACCCACCCTCCCATCTCTCTGTATCTAACGTGCACCCCGACACCCTCAACATCCGTCCGTGCCAAATCCACAACCCTGTCTTTTCCCTTTTCTGCCTCCGTGTTTTCCCTGTGCAGGTCAACGCGGGAACCTGGCAGAAGCCTTGGGAAGTAGCGTCGCTTGACCGGAACGTGCGATAAAAAGAACGAAAACGGAGTGCAGACCAGCATCGAGACTGGCCTGCCACCCTCGGTAGTGACACCGAAGGCTGGAGGTCAGGAGGAGGCCTCGTCGCACGTTCACGCACACAAGCGAGCGTTTGGATTCACCGTCGACTTGCTTCATGAGAGACGCAACATGAGACCCAAATGGAGAAACAGGATTCTGCAGAACGGTGGCGTTAAGAGGAGTCAGATGAAAGTCTAGGAGACGATGCGCGCTGACGCTTAGAATGGTCACACGGCGTCCTGCTCGTGTCAAGCTGGCCACGAGGCTTCACTGAACACTGTCGCACCACACAGAGTAAAGGTGCAGAGCAAAGTGCTCCTCGAACATATTTTTAAAGAGTTTGTGCAGCCGAGCGTGGGTTTTGTTTTATAGCACAGAGCGCATTGGTTTCAATCCTATTAAAACGTTAATAAAAGCCAAACGGCAAATCGATTCACTGAAATGGAAATAGCATGTTAGTGTTAAAAACATCGTATTCGTTTTGCAGTCAGTTTAAGTAAAAAGAGAAGCATGTGAAAAAAGTAGAACTCTACTTTAATGGTATCATATTTAAAGCCGGCAGTATGTTTTCCGCTGATAAGAAGTTGAAGGAGGAGAGTGTTTTGGGCGGACTCCTGTCCAGCTTCAAAGTTTGCTGAACGCGATGCGTGTGCCGCTACAAACCTGATTGAAAGTAAATAACCAAGTAAATAAATTAATAAACATCAGCCAGACGAATTGGCTGCTAAATACTTCTCTTTGTCCGCGAGTCGCCCATAAATTGTCGGAGAGCTGCGGCAGACACAGAGGCCGCTTGCGAAAGCGCGCAGCCACCACGCAGCCACCTCGCCGACCGAAAACAAGCAGGAGGGTTGCTGGTGAATCTGGCACCGCGTGGGGGTGCGTGGGGGAATAACCGGCGGTGCGGCGTTCCCAGTGCTTCACGGAGCCCAGGGGCCTTGGGGAGAAACCACAGCCAGAGAGAGGGAGAGAGCGCGTTCAAGGGGTGGAAAAGAAAACTCTGCGTGCGATCGCGTGACGCGAGAGACCCCGAGCTGCACGCGGGGACTATGCTGCGTGGGAGGAGGCGGTATTTCGTTGACGAGGGCTCGAAGATGGCCAGGGAGCGTGCCTGCAACCAGCTGTACGAGTCCTACTACTGCATGAGCCAGCAGTTTCCCCTGCTCGTATTCTTCCTGCTCANNCCCCCCCCACAGTGGGAGTCACCGCCGGTACACTGACAAGAGTGTTTTGTCTCAACTGCTGTAGGTCTGTGTTCGTAATCCGAAATGTGCACACACGAGCGATTGTGAGCCAACGAGTTTTTATTTGTAGTCGTGAATTTGTGTTGAGAATGTAGTTTTGGAAATTCGCAGAAGTACCGCGTGGTTAAAATACTAAGAAGCGTATGAAATCGGTCTTCGAGGCTTGCTCTCAAGAGCTGGGCTTTCACATAAGCCGTGGAAAAAGGCTGTGAAATGTGACGAACAAATGTAATTGTTCTACACGACAAAGGTCTTGGGAGGTGGTGCTCACATCTGCTGCTGATGCTGAGCAATTCCACATTCCTATGGCAGGAGGTGGCCTCTATTGAACAACCATGGATGACTTCCCACAGTGACATTCCTTCCATCAGCACCGGAGGTATTGTGAGCTGATTTGATGCCCCGTTTGGACTTGAACATTGCTGCTTGGCCAGATTTACATTAGCGTTACTTAATTTAATCTCAGCAACATTTCATGCAGTGGTAATTCGATTTTTTTTGTCTCCAAGTACGGCTTTTGTAATATTTACCAAATCCATAAATGCAGCACAAATATATATCTTTACTCTCTACAATGTTACTTAATTGATAATATAATCCCCATTATTTTTCCATGACAGTCGTAAAAAGGGGTCTAGTAAATAATCGAGAGAGCTTTTTAATTAATTCCGTGGGCCTCAACAGATAGATACGCAATGCCAAGCGAAAGGGAACAATATAACAACCAACAGCATTACATTATGTATCCGTAAATCATGCCAATTTAATGTTTGCCTTACGCCATTAGCCAGCTGGACGCTGTGGCGTCTAATAACGCAACACGAACAGCAGGCGTCAAATTAACTGCGAGCAATTTCCTCTCTTTTAACGCAACTTAAAAAAGACACGTTGACGTCTTCCACGTTCGTGGGGAACAGCGCCAATGTGACCTACATTTGAGGACAAATGGCAGATGAGAAAAGCTATCGAGAGCTGCTCTTTCGCGGGATTAACGATGAGCGTCGTGGGGGATACAAGTCGACAAGCAGACGCCAAAAACACCCAGAAAATGTGACTCGTAAAAACGAAATGCAAATCCAGTTGAGCGAACGTTGGAGGACTGTCTTTAACATAACACAGCGGAGCAGCAAGCAAACACACCTAATTTCGAACTGTGATCAAAGGCGGCTACCCATGCAAAGGACCAATTATGGGATTAAGCAGGCAGAAGAAAGGAATTTCATGATCAAAGAACGGGTGACCGCGCCCATACAGGTGGTCAGAGGACCCCATCCCCCTATCTCCTTTGTCGGTCACCTTTATAAACGGTCAGTTTCTACCATAACGCCTGATGATGCTTCCAACGTGGGAAGCGAAACGTCGCGAGGGAGAGCTGGAGATCGCTCGACACAGCTATACCGAAAGAACAGCTCTGAAGAGCAATATATGTTCTCTTCGTCTTCTTCTTGCCCATGACAATATGAGCAGGAGCTAAATGTCAATGTGGAGGTCTGCTAGCCTATGTGGATCTCTATGGGTCTCTCCTGAGCCTCTGTGGATCTCTATGGGTCTCTCCTGAGCCTCTGTGTCTCTATGTATCTATATGTGTCTCAGTGTATCTCTATGGGTCTCTGAGTCTCTATTAGTCTGTGTAACTCGTGCAGTCCCACTAATCCTCCTTTGAAGGAGCGCAGACCGCATGAGTTCATGACGTGGTCCATCGTTTGTATCTGAGTCTCTGCGTGTCTCTGTGAGTCGCTATGTATGTCTATTTACCTCGTGCAGTCCCACTACTCATCCGTTAAAGGGGCCCAGCCGTCCGCGGTGCTTTACGATGTGCTTCCGTCGTTTGGTCGCCTGGCCACAGATACACGCTGGCTCCTCTTTGATTTTCCACTCGTGGTGGAGAACATTCAATCTTGTGGATATCTCTGTGCTATTTGAAGACGATGTATTGGCTACGCATCTACTCAGCCTGCTTATTTTTTCCACACTGATGCCAATAATTACTTCCATCCATCCATCCATCCTTTGTCAGAAACCGCGTAATCATGTACACTGTCGCAGTGAGCCGGAGCCTATCCCGGCAGACAATTATTTCGTGTTGTATGTTCCACAATTTTACTTCAAATTGGGCCGGCAATTTGGCGCAGCGGTAACGTCTGTGACGCACAAAAAGGAATGTCTTGCCCGAGGCACCTTTCTGTGTGGAGTATGTGTGTTCTCCCCCTGTTCTGCGTGGGTTTCCTCCGGGTTCTCATTAATTAATTGGCCGATAACATCATAATATATAGGACGCAGTGTGTGGCAATATGTTGGCGCCGGCAAACCGGCCTGGCTGCCCCCTCTGCCTCTCTGCAGTTTCCTCGCGCCTCTGAGTCGTTCTCTCTTCGAATGATTACCTTCGATATTGACCGAATATGTGCGCGTTATAAATACAATGTATTATTATTGTTATTTTATCTTGAACATAGGGTCCTTAACCTATTAACAAGACAAAAACAAAGATCCCCTGTATTGCCTAGCATACTGCAGTTGCAAGTGCCGTTAGCGAGCACCTATGAAGGCCGACACGGGTCACGAGGGGGTGGGTGTCCAGCACCACGCCCGTTCGCCTCCGTCTCCCTAGTGGCAAGGTGTCCACACCGCACCGCACTATGTACTCATTTGAGGCCGAGTCGACCTATTAACACCTGGCGGTTCAGCAGCATTGCTCCGCGAGCACGGCCCCGACTCCGCCGATGAGACGCGACGTTCTCCGGCCCCCGACGATCGATGACCCTTTACGACGTGCGGCCGATTAAATAATCGCGCCGGCGGCGAACGTTCCGCGACCGGTGCCCGCGCGGGGTGCGTCTCACTCGACGTCGCCTGTGCGCGTTCGCCCAGGAGGTGAAGAACCACCTGGCGTTCATCGCGACGGTGGCCACGGCGCTGGGTGTGTTCCTCACCATCTTCGTGCTGGTGTGCGTCGAGGCGGTGTTCACCCGCCTGCTCCGGGTGTTTGCGCTCGCCATCTGGGCAACGCTCGTCGCCATGGGCTACCTCTTCATGTTCTGCGGGGGAGTCGTCTCGGCCTGGGACCAGGTCGGTGCCGTGCCTGGTCGCCTCGCCGGCCGCCGCTCGCGACACCTTGTCTGTGGTCGTCGTTTCGTAACGTTCATTCATTGTCAGAAACTGATTAATCTTGTACGGGGTCGTGGTGAGCCTGGAGCCTATCCCGGCAGACGCAGGGAGCAACAAGTTAACAACCCCCTTTCCAAATAATGCAACGCAGGACAGGTCAAAAATTACGCAATTATACAACATCACCACACCAGGTATTACCATTATTATTCTTAGTAGCCGCTTAATCATGTACGGGGTCGTGGGGGCTGATGCCTGTCCTGGCAGACACTGGACGCAAGGTTCGTAGTTGAAGTGCTGGTGGGCGCATCGACGCTTGCCCCACCATCATCCCTCGAGGGCCAATTGCATGAATAACACTCATGGAAAGTCAAGAGCAGTTTTCCTCTTGAAAACTTACTCTTTCGGAACACGGATTTGTTTACACCAAGCATCAGGCACTCATTTAAAGCTGAGGCATCCTATCCTGTCTGAGACCCATGACAGGTTCAAGTACCGGATGCCAAGATAACAGAGCAGGAAATGTATTTGTGTATTACTGCTCCTCCCTGTACAACAGCAGCTGTCATCTACTGCCATCGGGTCACGGGCAACACCCGGTACTTCTGCTAGTTCATAAATAAGTGGCAATGATGTAAACCGCATTATGTGTACCAGACTAGGTACAGCTTGCAAGGTTTCCTTGCAGGAGGTCATGAGACAGGCCCTCATGTGAATTACGTGATCAAGGAGGCTGGAAAATCCACCATCTACTCTCCCTAACGCGCTCCGGCACCTGTACGTACATTGCAATCAATATCATCATCATTGTCAGAAGCCGCTTAATCCTGTACAGGGTTGCAGCGAGCCGGAGCCCACCTCGGAAGACACAGGGCGCAAGGCAGGGCCATAACCAGGATGGGACGCCAATCCATTCATTACAGGGCACCAGTGGCGATTTAGTCAGCAGGACAATTAACCTATGCAACAGCATGTTTTGGACTGTGGGTGCAATCAATGTAATATTCATTATTAATATCTAAAGACTTCTCAAGAGATAATGAATTTCACTAAGCAGTCACCCAGATTAACAAGAGTCGTGAAATTGAAACATTACTCATCTGCATAGTGGTGGTTCATTCATTGATATTTTCTCACTGTGAATATTTGGATTGGAACTTGATTTCAGTCGTCTCCCACTATATCTTATATGTGCTCGTGGGATCCCGTTGTAAGATGACAATACGGCCTCCTGGAACAATGATATTGAGATAATTTATAGCGCGTGGAAATTCCACGCCTGGTCAGGTACGAGATGCAGCCACGGTGTTTGTCCCTGCTCCAGGACTCATTCTAGAGTCACTTTTTAACCGCTGCCAGACAAGGCTGCCTTCTAATTAGAAAATTGTCATTTTGTTATTTTATGCATCCAGATTTTGCATAACGTCTCTGTCATGAGATACAGGTGGAACAAATAATGGGAATAATTTTAGATGTTGTTTTTTCTAAATGGATTCAAGGGTGAGTGAGCGGAGAGTCTGTCAACCTGGGTGGTTGCAATCTGAATTGAAACCCCGACGAAGTCCGCTCTACTGGCTCAGAGCTGTGACGGGGCCATAACATGCCGCCAGAATTACCTGGCTGTCCCATACATTATTAAAGGCTGAGATCTGTGATAAGAGGCAACTTTTTTTGACAAATTTGAAGGCAGAATATATGGTGAGACAATGATGAAACGCACGGCGAGCAGGGCGTTTTGATGAGCGTGACAGGTGCTGACGCACTTGGCGCCTTGAGAATAAGCATTGATCTTCAGAGATGCCTCGTGGGAATTGCCCGACTTTGTTCACCAATCCTGTGTGCTTGTGTGTGTGCGTGTGTGCGAGTGATCGAGCGACAAACCCGGTCACCTGAGTTCCATTCCCAGCCATGGCAAACCATTAGTGAGTAGCAATTCATATGTAGGTTCACTCGGCCTGACATAAGTGCCCGGTGCAGTTTGTAAACATCAGCACTGGGGAGACAACAGTAGCTTGGCATGATGCTGGCCATACAAACCATAGGTGGTCGCTAACAGCACTTGGCCTAACGGTCTATGTGGGTGGCACGGTGGCGCGGTGAATATTGCTGCCGCCTCACAGCAAGAAGAGCCCGGGTGGGAATCCTGGCTCGAGATTCGGAGTTTGCATGTTCCCTTCGTGTCCGCGTGGGTTTTCGCAGTTTCTTCCCACACTCCAAAGACATGCTGCTGCATAGGTTAATTGGCCTGCGGACTAAATTCCCCCCGGTGCCCTGTGATGGACTGGCGTCCCATCATGAGTATATCCCTGCCTTGCGCCTTGTGTCTGCCGGGATAGGCTCCAGTTTACCGCGAGGTATATAAATATGAATATTAATTGAATTGTATAAAAATATCCAAATTGGAAAAATATATTAGCTGAAAATAATTGCATATAAAATTCAAAATGAGTTTTTTTTGGTTTAACACTTTTCTATCACGATGTTTAATTTCTAAACGAAATAGAATTCAATAATATTTCGTGTGGAAAATCTTACTTTTGGTTGCTGAGTTAAGCATTTTACAAATCAATTAAATTGTGATCACCACAATTACAATATTCCAAACGATTGTTGATTCTTCCAGAGAAGCGTTCAAGAATATAAATAATATATTGTTCAGGGATTTAATCACAGAAAGGAAATTACTTTGGTATTTCGGCCAACGGGCCTTCTGAATAATTTTCCAAATAATGATTAAAATACATGTGTAATGGAAGGTTTTTTTTTGGATAGATAATTCTGTTTGAACATTTGCTCGATAGGTTTTGAAGGAAAGCATGATGTATTGCTGACAGCACGGGGCACATACATGTGTTATGTCCTCATTGTGACTCATCGGCATGCCATTACCGGCTTTGGGCCACTTTATGAACACCCCAAACACCCATGTGGTTGTAGGACCGAGATCCGACATCAAAGCCAAGGAGACCTCTAAAGTTTCAGCAGGAAAATTGTGTTTTCAAAGCCACTCGGCCAAAGTATGCATTTCCAAACACCACTTAATGAAAACGAGCGGAAAATATTACACACAATTTCTACACATTTAAAAAGTTTCTCCCTAATTTCAGCATATAATGATTTTTTTGTAATCACCACATTTATCATTGAACAGTGACTTTTAACACCAGGTATCGAGCCAGCAGAGTGTGTGGCTTGCTATCCGAAATGTTTGAATTCAAATCCTGGTGTGGCGTTAATATCATCCTTTCATCCCCCCCAAGTTTACTGTGATAAAGAGTCATTACCTGAAACGTTAGTCTTATTATGTGTTTCTCTTGTTTAGGAGGGGGTGTTAATCATGGACATGGTGTGGTGTATTTTTGTTTCTGATTGTGCACTGCAGATCCTTTTATTTTTCATTCATTTATTCATTGTCAGAAACCGCTTATTCCTGTAAAGGGGTTGTGGTGAGCCGGAGCTTATCCTGGCAGATACAAGGCGCAAGGCAGGGCTATGCCCAACATAGGACGCCACTCCATCGTAGGGCACCGGGGCCAATTTAGTGAGCAGGCCAATTAACCTATGCAGCAACATGTATTTGGACTGGGAGATAACCGGGGTGCCCGGCAAAAACCCACACGGCCATGGGGAGAACATGCAAACTCCGCACAGTAAAACGCCCGAGCTGGGATACGAACCCGGGAACTTCTTGCTATGAATCGGCAGCTTACTTCAGTTACAGATTGTGATCCCAAAAAGGTCCAAGAAAAGAATGTCCCTGCTCGCGTGAGTGTAGAGACGCTTGGTATCCCTGAAGAATTGGTGACAATTCCACATTAGTATGCCAGGGGCCAGTCCTTCTTTAAGACATTCACTGCCAACTCGCCGCAAAATGGTCCTCACTTTATTGACCCCAGCAAACTGATGAGCCGATTCGACCACCAACTGAGATTTTAATTGTGAATTGAGCACATTAACCACGCTAGCGCCGCTCAGCCAAAACTAATTTGGGATAAACATTGCCATTGAGCCATTACCGACGATCAACACAGCCTCCAGTAATTCTACCTCACTCCTGTTTGATGTCTAAAAATGGGACCCTAGACGCTAAGTGGATATCTGCGGCCTTTATGACCAGTAACAAGATTGCTCGCGGGCCCTTTAAGTAGCAGGCACGTCCCAGATTGGAATAAAATGGCTTCCCGTCTGAGTCTCCATCCGCCGTCTTCTCTGAGTAAAACACATCACCTGCCACCGTTTACGTGTCACGAGAGGGCGGCTGCGGGGAGGAGGCGAGGCGTGCACGGAGGCAGCGAGCGAGCGAGGGGGGATAATGGGTGTCCTGCAGAGTGGGGATGCTCCGATCGATTGTTTTTTGTCCCTTACCCCACCTTTTCCGCTGTTGCATTTGGCATTCCACACCGAGGCTCTTTGTAGCGCCGCTCTGCCAAGTGTGATTACCGTCCGACCTCACCTCTCTGTCACGCGTGTGCACTCACACATCTGTTTAACTCTGGAGCACCTGACCCGAACTAGCCTGTGTTTCGCACTGCCAGGGCTACATTAGTTTGGGGAGTAATCCGACAAGTACGGTGGCCTTGCGCTAACCTGGAAAATGATCAGAATGCGGGGTAATTCTGACTATTTTTTTGTCATGTTTTTATCAGTGTCTACCAGCATCGTAGTATATTCCTTATGGGACGTCCTGAACATTTGATGGTTGCTCTTCAGAGTTGTTCTTTCGGTATAGCCGTGTTGAACGATTCTCATGGCTGGCTGACTGTAAAACTGTCCTTGAGTTGTTTATCTATGATTTCGTGAACATTTTATATACATCTGATATGAGGCTCATGGTCTGTATGTTTAATGATCAGTTTTGACCAAAGTATAATTGCATCACTAGTCTATACGTGTGGGTTAAAGTTTCAGCCACATTGAAATAGTTATCCAAATGCCCACTTCCAAATAATATACTAGTATTCAACCATGAATGATGTTTAAAGAATGGTGTTAACCTATTGCATTGATACATTTATTCAAAAGCAGCCTTTGTTGTGGATTTCGCAAAATTTTAATATGTCAGATGAAGCGCGCACAAAGCAGCATTTCAGAGTGACATACATTATGAATTACTTTGGGGCCGCTAAGCAGCATGAAGGGTAGCGATCGCATGTGATGTGGCGTCTGGCAGGAGGGGGTGGGTTCATCATGACGCGATGACAGTATCTCACTATCCGGATGGCAGACATCACTAATTAGATATTTTTTTTCCTTCAACGTTATGGTATTTTTTTTGTACAATTTCCTCCGCGTGTTACCATCAGTGGTTCAAGAGTGGGTCCCCTTTGTGACTGTCACATTCCACGGCGCCGCCCGGTGCACCTGTGAGCCGGCATTTTGAACGCGGCAGTCGATGGATCACGCACGGATCGCAGCCTGCGTCAGGCAGCCGTCTCCACGGCAACGAGATGGCCTAAGGAGAGGCGTGTAGCAATTACGTTTCTGACATATTCGTTTAGATTTTGAACTGTTAACTTCTCGTACGCTCGGGTTTTCTCCTGGTACCGCAACTCCATACAGGATTAAGCGGATTCAAACGATGATGATGATGATGACTCCAAATTCTACATGCGTGTGTTAAAAAAGAGCACTCAATCCTGCTGTCAGTCTCATCCGCATCTATTTCCTTAATCCGAATTGCCTAACTTCCTCCGCAAATGGGTATTCCCCTCTAGAACTCCTTCCGCCTTCTCTTGTCAGTCTATCCTTATCCTCTTTGTCGTAGTCTACAACCACACCGGGTAAACGACGAGTCGAGCCGCCTCGGACACGGTCGGCTATTGCTTCCCTCGCGCGTACACCTCTCAAGGCGCGGGTGTTGCGACACCCGCACTTTCACAGAAACATGATTCCACCGCCCCCAACTTTATCCTGCAACACCCCCGGCTGCGACGCGCCTGCCTGACCTCTGCGTTGCGCCCGCGTTGCGAACGCGTACGTTTGCCGGTCGCCGCGTCGGCGATGCCCACCGTTGAGCGCGCTGTCGCCCGTCCCTGTCGCAGGTGTCGTTCTTCCTGTTCGTGGTGTTCGTGACGTACACCATGCTGCCGTTCAGGATGCCGGCGGCCGTGCTCGCCAGCTCGCTCCTGTCCGTGTCGCACCTCGCCGTGCTCAGCGGCTTCCTGTCCACGCGCACCAACCCCTACTCGGCCGTGCACCTGGCGCTGCAGGTACGACAACCACGCGTCGTTTAACACGAAGGCTCTCGCGACCGATGTTATCCGCAGGAATATCTCTCTTGGTGGGTTAGGTCACGCGGACAAATAAGTGTCGTGAATCCGCCTCCACCCAACGTGGGCAATTTAGTAAGGTTAGTCACGTGAACAAAACGTGCCAATTCTTTTCTTCACGTGACATAGATACACTATAGATGTTCATTATTACAGCAGAAAATACCCAGTGAGCGCGCGGGCCCTGGAAGCGGGATTCCTGCGATTCCAGCAAATGCACGAACTGACCAACGCCAACAATATATAAAAGCACAAGGTAATATCGCAAGGCACGTCTGTTGTGAGTTGTCGCGTCACGTTTGCAACGAGGCGCCCCTCGACGATGGCAGAAATAAAGCGTCGTAATGATGAAGGTGTTCACCGCTCGACGTACGAGAATTTCTCTCGAGCTGTTCTTTCGGGATAGCCGTATGGAGCGTTCCTCCTCTCTACCTCATGATGTTCCGCCTCCCGCATCTTTGGCTTCAGCGTTATGTCGATGGTTACCGACTGGCTCACCCATAAGTGATACGTGCACTCTCCCCCGAACCCCTCTGAGTGTGCAACGCTCCCTGATGGGTTTTTATGGCCACGCCTGAACAAGAACAGCACTCTGGATCCGTGCGCTTGGCATACATTCATAACGGAGAGAAATGTAACATGTTTGCTACCTTTGCCCAGAGCAGCTCGGAATAATGAGTTTTTGAGGATGCATTAGGTTATTGGAGTTGCCGTACTTTGCCGATATTTTATTGACATAGTTGGCAAAACTATACGGTGCATAAAAATAAATTGTCAGTAGAGTGAGTCAATCAAAATGGGGTCTCCTCTCTTGCTTAGGGTGAGAGTGATATTGCTACTCCAATCTGCTTGTGTGTGTATTGTGTGTGTGTGATGGATAGCGCTCCTGTGGGCTTAAGAACTGGACGCCACAATCCCCAATACGAGGGTTCTAAACCCTCACCAGAATCTCCTCAGGGGCCACATATTGTCTAAGACTTCTCGACGTCTTCGTGTCTTTACATGAGTGTGTAGTCCAGCCATCCATCCATTGTCAGAAACCGCTCAATCCCGTAGACGTAGAGGCTCGCTGCGAACCGGAGCCCAACCTGGCAGACACAGGGCACAAGGCAGGACCACGCCTACCATGGGGACGCCAGTCCATCACAGGGCACCGGGGGCAATTTAGTCCGCAGGCCAATTAACCTATGCAGCAGCATGTTTTTGGACTGTGGGAGGAAACCGGAGTGCCCGGCGAAAAGCCACGCGGACACGGGGAGAACATGCAAACTCCACACAGAAAGGCGACAAAGTTGGTAGTGGCGGTGTCTAAACATCGGTGCTGTGGTGAGACAAATGTGGCCAGGCACACGGCACGGTGTGGTCCATTCCCAGCTTTAATTGGTGCTCGCAAACAGCACTGTCTCCAAGGAATAGGCAACAACTGAAATTCTGACGTGGAGGTTATTGATTTTATTAACATTTTTGTTAATTAACATAACAATGTGAAGGCTGTTTGGATCACGAATTCAAGTCTGGGATGGATTGTGGCTGCTGGGAGATTGTGCCGTGCTATAGACTTTCTTTTGTCACAAGCTTCGACCAAAGTCAATACAATTAAACGTTTAAGAATTGGTCTCGTTGTGCCCTGTTAGTTTGTTTAAAAGAATATAACAACATTTGAGATAAAATTATAATATTGTTTTTGTATTTATGATGACACATTTTGGAACATGCTTCAAATGATTTACTCACAAAATATGTAATCAGGGTGTGTCCCCAGTACGAAAGTACTTTCACATTTGGCTTCAAATGAATTTGTCAATGAATTAGGAACACTTCTATATTTTAACGTCTCTTTGTTCATGCGAGTGATGAGATTTCCAGCTCTATGGAACGATCACTGTTAGTTTCCCACCAAGTGGTACTCGTTTCTTTAATTGTAAATAAACTAGCTATATTACCGTCAAACATTGATATGTGCAATATGTCTTGAGAAAGTGAGTACATAAAAGTACAGTGTCTATTTTTATTTCTAAAGTATTTGACACTGTTCTGGTCTCCGTTGCTTTTTTTTCAACGTGCTCTTTACGTGGTAATAAAATAGAAAATAGCAGCTATTATCAGTCCGCCAATAAAAATGTAATTACTTTTGGATAATTGTAAAGAGGTAATTCAAATATGATGTTTATTGCTGAAATTTGTAATTAACAAATTACTACAATGTGAGAACACGCTGACAGCTGGATAACACTAACATAATAATGGAATAATTCTGAGCCTTTTTTAATCCACTGCTGGGTGCCTCCCCATGCCATCCATCTTAATAGTGGGGATACCCTCACCATGCCTCACCTTGCTTCACCTTGTCTCACCTTGCCGGTTACTGGCAGTTGGTGAAGGTGTGGAGGTGCGCCATGCCCAGATACATTTCAGCTGTCTCTCACGAAAATCTCAGCTGTGGCTGGGAATCGAACTCGGGTAGCCAGGTTCATGGCGCATTGCGCCAACGACTGCGCCACCGCTCCACTCAAACAATACTAGCGTAACATATTTACGCTCACCAGATCTCCGGTTTCCTCCCACAGTCCAAAGATGTGCTGCTGCCTAGGTTAATCGGCCTGCTTATTAAATTGCCTGCATTGCCCTGTGATGGACTGGTGTCCCATTCTGGGTGTAGCCCTGGCTTGTGTCCTGTGTCTGCCAGGATAGGCATCGGCCCCCATGACCCTGTACATGATTAAGCGGATACTGGGAATAACGATGATGATACCTGGTGTGGTGATGTTTTCTAATTATGTAATTTTTGACCTGTGCCGTGTTGCATTATTTGGAAGGGGTTGTTAACTTAATTGCCCAATGAGAGGTGCGGTCATGCCATCAGAGAGCACAATAGAGTGCATGCAACTGGGAATCGATGAAGATGTAAATTGATTGCAATCTATTTTTGTCAGAAATCGATGCTCCTGATTTTCTGGCATTACCGTGCAGTGATGACAATAAGTACTGTGGCCAGGTCGTGCTGCGGTTGAAATGCTCGTCTCGCATTGGAATGTCGGGATTTAAAATTCCAATTCTGGCATCATCTCTCGGATCAATAAAGAGGATACCTGCCTTATGGACATAGATAGATTTGTATTATTACAGCAGAAAAATACCCAGTGAGCGTATAAGCTCTTTAAGTGATTCCTGCAAAACAACAAGCACGCGAATTGACAAAAATAACAAAAAAAAAAATCTAAAAATAATAAATTAACCAAAAAACAAACAAAACAATTCACCCAGAATTGCACAGTTGATAAAATAAACAACTAAAAATACAGTCATAGATTGCGACGGAAAAAAACCAAACAAATTATAAATAGCTTATTCAACATTGAGAGGGAACAAGTGCAACATTTGCTACAGTAATGTGGAAATTCCTCCACTGGCCCCAGACCCATGATGAACCATTGCTCACTTGAACAGGGAAAATGTTGACTCGTTCACATTTTGTATTGTAAATTAAGTTAGAAAATCATGTGCGCACTTGGATTAGATAATGATTTCAAGCATGGTTGGTTCTTGTATTTCAGTAGCAATGCAGAAACCGGCACCTGTTTGTCAGCTCAAAATGTGTTAACGTATTTGTGAAAACAGTAGTCCTCTTTGCTCTGGTTTGTGTCTCCAGTTTTTGTGCAAACGTTTGATGAATGTGGCCGGTTTTTAATCGGGGTAAGTCTCGAATAGCAACACAATGATATACTGTACTTGCAATTGGTTCATACTGAATAATATCTTGCGAGAGTTGTCGTGGCGCGATGGGACAGACAGAGAGGGA